>CM060941.1:563759301-564360386 GCA_030765085.1 Allium cepa
ATTTGGGTGGGGAGCCATTCAAAGGTTCCGAAACTATTATTGAAGTACAATCTTGGCTAAGGTCATGCGATCAAATCTTTTCTCGCATGAATCTTATTGACCTTCACCGAGTTCAGGTGGCCTCTAGTATGCTCCGAGAAAGAGCATTGGACTGGTACGAGCTTCTTATTTCTGAGATTAATGAAGCGGATCTCACCTGGGGGCAATTCCGAGAACGCTCCGAGTTGAAATTTGTACCAGAAGCAGATAAAGCGACATTGGCTCGACGATTTATAGACCTTGTTCAAGGTGAGTCCTCAATGACTGATTACGTCGCCTCCTTCGAGTCGCTTTCCAAATATGGGGTTGAATACATCAACACCCCTTTAAAGAAGAACCAGAGGTTCGTCTATGGCTTAAAAAAAAATCTCAAGAAGCCATTGCTTCTAAAATTAGAAGTTTCTTTCGACTAACTCGTTGATATCGCTCTTCGTCTTGAAGAGGCGGATAGGGAGAATGATGTTGAAGTGGTGGGTTCCAAACCAGGCTTCAACAACAACAAGAAGAGGCCAAACAAATTCAAAGTCCCCTACCCTAATAAGAAAGGGAAGAAAGCAACCTCCGTGGCAAAGACTTCTTCCTTTGGTCGTGGGGAATGCTATAATTGTGGTTCGAAGGACCATTACGCGAACAAGTGTCCAAAGTCTCTCTCTTGTCGCTACTGCAAAGGTCCCAGTCATGTTATATCCTCATGCCCCAAGCTTCAGGGCAGGAAAGCGGGAAAGCTTAATGTTGCTCAAGCCCCTGGCAACACATCTCGTGGCCAAGATATTTCTCGTTCTATTCTGGATGAAATTATTTTATTTCATGATCATCCTATTCGAGTTCTTTTTGATACGGGTGCGTCCCATTCTTTTATATCAAAAGAACTTGTTGATACTTTTTCTTTGGATGTTTTGTGTTTAATGACTTGTTTGAGAATTGCGAATCTGGCTGGTGGATCCGCGACAATCAGTTTATTATGTAAAGATGTCGAGATTATTTTGTGTGATTTTTCTTTCCGAGCCGATTTGCATGTCATGCGTTATTTAGGCTTTGGAATGATTTTGGGAATGGATTGGCTTAACCATTATGAAGCTCATATCCTATGTCCTGAGCGGACTATTCATCTTCGACATCCTCAATCTGTTAAGCAGATTTCTATTAATCTTAAAGATTCAGATTCCAGCTTGGTTGCATCTTTATATTCTTTAAACCCTCGTGATGACGACGATGATGATGAGGGTGATATTATTTCTCTTATTCACGTCGTTCGTGAATTTTCCGACATATTCAAGCCCGTTTTAGGATTACCACCTAAGCGAGCAATTGAGTTCAGGATTAATCTTATTCCTGGAGCTCAACCTATTACTCGTCCTCCGTATCGTATGTCCAATAAAGAAAACGAGGAGATGCGTAAACAATTATCCGAATTGGAGACGGAGCAATTTATTCGCTCTAGTTCCTCGCCTTGGGGAGCTTCAGCTATTTTTGTGAAGAAATCCGATGGAACACTTAGGCTTTGCGTTGACTACCGCAAGCTTAATGATCTTACTATCAAAAAATAATATCCTTTACCTCGGATTGATGATTTATTTGACCAACTTAGTGGTGCTAGAGTCTTTTCACAATTGGACTTGGCTACCGGTTTTCATCAGCTTCGTATTGCAGAGGATAGCATTCCTTTGACATTGTTCCGTACTCGGTATGGATCTTATGAATGGCTTGTTATGCCATTTGGGTTAACGAATGCCCCGGCTTATTTCGTTGACTTAATGAATCGAGTTTTTAAAGACTTTCTCGATCGATTTGTTCTCATCTTTATTGATGATATTCTTGTGTATTCTAAAACCAAGGAGGAGCATGAAAAACATCTTCGGATTGTGTTGGAAACCCTTAGGAGTAATCAATTAAAGGCAAAATTTTCTAAATGCCACTTTTGGAAATCTCGTGTGAAGTTTCTCGGTCATATTATTTCCGAATCCGGAATTTCCGTGGATCCTTCAAAGATAGAAGCGATTCAAGATTGGAAGAGACCGGAGAGTGTGACAGAGATTCGTAGTTTTCTCGGATTGGCGGGCTATTACCGTCGTTTTATCAAAGACTTTTCTAAGATTGCCGTGCCTCTCACTAACTTGACGAAGAAAGGTGTTAAATACATTTGGTCGGACAAATGTGAAACTTCTTTCCAGAAATTAAAAGAACTCCTTTCTGATGCTCCTATTCTTGTTATTCCCGAGGGGAATCAAGATTTCGTTGTTTATACCGATGCTAGTCGCGTTGGTTTGGGTGCCGTTCTTATGCAAAAAGAACGTGTTATTGCTTATGCTTCTAGGCAATTAAAGCCTGCTGAGACAAGATATGCCACACATGATTTAGAGCTCGCGGCTATTGTTTTTGCTCTTTGGATTTGGCGTCATTATCTTTTAGGAGAGAAATTTGTCCTTTATACCGATCATAAGTCCTTGAAGTATTTATTCTCTCAAAAGGAACTTAATTTGCGTCAACAGCGTTGGCTCGAATTTCTTTCACCATATGATCTTGATATTCTTTACACTCCCGGTAAGGGTAATCGTGTCGCCGATGCTCTTAGCCGAAAACAACAAGCTGTTGTTTCTATGATGATATCTGAATGGAACGATCTCGAGATCTTATCCACTTGCGAGATTCGAGAGCGCGTATCCGATTTATGCTCATCATTTGTTTTATGTAGCCTTGAGGCTCATCCTTCTCTTTTAGACCGCATTCTTCAAGCTCAAAGGCTAGATCCCAAAATGGCTCTTCTTGGCAAAAATATTAAGGATAAAATTGATATTGAAGGTTTGAAAGACTTTGATATCGATTCTCGTGGCGGCATTCGAAAATTTGGTAGACTTATCGTACCAAATATTATTGATCTTCGTAAGGATATTTTAGAAGATTCTCATCGTTCTAAATTCACCATTCATCCCGGTAGTAGTAAAATGTACGCGGATATGAAGCGACTATATTATTGGTAGGGAATGAAATTTGACATCGCTAACTTCGTTAAGCATTGCATGACTTGCCAACTCGTTAAGGCCGAACATCAAAGGCCCGGTGGGTTATTGCAACCTTTAGAAATTCCAATTTGGAAGTGGGACCAGATTTCCATGGATTTTATAGATGGCCTTCCCCGTTCTCGATCGGGTCATGATAGCTTATGGGTGATCGTTGATAGACTTACTAAATCCGCTCATTTTATTCCCGTTCGGTCTAACCGAACCGTTCCTCTTTTGGCCAAACTCTTTGTTAAAGAGATTGTTAAATTACATGGTGTTCATACTTCTATTGTTAGCGATCGCGATCCATTGTTTACTAGTGGATTTTGGAAGAGTCTTCAAAAAGCTTTGGGAACGAAGCTCAATTTTAGCACCGCTTATCATCCTCAGTCTGATGGACAAACCGAGCGTGTGAATCAAACACTTGAAGATCTTCTTCGTGCTTGTGTGCTTGATTTTGGGGGAAGTTGGGAAGATCATATTCCCCTTGTTGAATTCTCCTATAATAATAGCTTCCAATCTAGTATTGGTATGACACCTTTTGAGGCACTCTACGGAAGGCCATGCCGATCTCCTTCTTGTTGGCCGGTGAGAAGCTGGTTTTAGGTCCAGATTTTATTCGTGATTCCACAGAAAAGATTGATCTTATTCGACATAGGGTGAAAGAAGCCCGGAGTAGACAAAAATCCTATGCCGATAACCGGAGAAGGAAATTAGAGTTTTCTGTGGGAGATCTTGTTTTTATTCGTGTTTCACCAATGAAAGGTGTTGTACGTTTCAGTCGATCGGGAAAATTGGCGCCTCGATATATTGGGCCATTTCCTATCACTGAACGTATTGGTTCCATGGCTTATCGCCTATCATTACCGGCTCAGTTTTCTGCTATGCATGACGTGTTTCACGTTTCTCAACTTCGGAAATGTCTTCGAGATTCCGATTCAATTCTTGAGCCCGGTGTTGTGGAAGAGATTGAAGTTTCGCCTAATTTAACTTATGAGCAACATCCTATTCGTATCATTGCTTCGGAAGTCAAACGCCTTCGAAATAAGGATGTCCCGCTTGTTAAAGTTCAATGGTCTTTAAATCCTAAGGATTGTTCTTGGGAATCTAGAGAGTACATCGAGCGAACACATCCGGACTTACTTTCTCGTGCTCTTTGAGGTGAACTTCTTATTTCAACTTCTTTTGTGTTGAATATGCTTTTATGGTTGTTACTATATATATCTTCTTCTTAAATATTGCGAGGACGCAATTTCTTTAAGGAGGGGAGTCTGTAACAACCCGCATATTTGTCGATTTTTATATTTAAATATTTTATTTAAATATTTTATCGATACTCGAAATTTAGTCCAAAAAGCTACTTTTTGCATACGGTCGAATTAGGACTCGGAGCCACTCCCATTGAGTTTAAAATGCCGTTTGCGACCTTTTTTAGTATAAGCTTCGATATGTTTGGAGAAAGTTGAATTTTGCTACTTTTTACTTAGGGCTTTGGTTTGGGCTGAGCCACTTATGTATTCAGTCCCAACCCCTTCTCCTCTTCATATCTTCATTCCTCATATACTCAAGCTTTTATATTAATGGAGAGTGGAAGAGGGAATTAAAACTCCAAGCCCTAGTTTTCTTTTGCAAATCAAGTTCTAGCTCCAAACTAATAGAAGAACCCATTGGTAAGCTTCTCTTCTTCTTCTCCAACTCATTCTCTTACCAATTTCAGAAATTCCTAAACCTAATTTTGGAAATGTTCTTGTTTTGAGCATAGATTCAAGCTCATTTGGGTTGTGTTGAAGAGAGGTTGATTCTCCATTTGCTTTCAAGCTTCTTTTTGTTTGATTTTGGTAAAAAGGTGAGATTTTTATCTCACATCTTAGTCTATAATTATCTTCGATTGTTAGGTATGAATTCCTAACACTTATTCTTGTGCAATTGATTTTGGTTTGGATTGATTTGGTGTATATTCCAAATTTTGGTGTTTTGGTCTAATTTATGAAAATCCTATTATGGATATTTGGACATTGATATTTGAGGCGTATCGAAGAGCCGTTTAGGCTGGGTTGTCGTTCGACGTAATTCCTTAGTCATCGCCATTTGCTCGTTCGATCGTTTCCGATATTCGTTTGGCCATTTTTGGCCTAGGTTCAGGGAATGCCCTGAACCCTTCATTCAGACGTCTGAAACGTAATATTCAGACGTCTGAATATTGTTCTGGGAAGATTTCTATTCCCAGATTCAGACGTCTGAATATATGGTTTCAGACGTCTGAATTGGTTCAATTGGAACCAGAAAGGAAATAGGCTAAAAAGTGTCTATTTCAGACGTTTGAAACACTTGATTCAGACGTCTGAATTGTGTTCTGGAAATCTTTATATTTCCAGATTCAGACGTCTGAACCACTTGTTTCAGACGTCTGAAAATGCACTATTTTGCCTATTTGCCTATTCGCTTGAGAATTCCAATTTAAATCGATTCGTGATGAACCTATTTGTTGTTATCATTTATTATGCCTTTGATGACTCCTATTTAGGGATTTTTGAATATCCAATTCAATGGATTCTTTATCGGTTTCTTTGAATTTGATTCGCGTCTTCGTATGTGAATTTTAGTGAATGATTGTTCCTACAATCTTCTTTGTGATATGTCACTTTAAAAATATAATGGTTTTCTATACTAGTAGTAAATATCAAAACTCTTTCTTCAAATGATTTCAACACTATTTTAGTACAAAGCTCATTTCTTAAACCATTTTCCAATCTATTAGTATATACAAACCTTTACCTCACTTGTATGAGAAATCTAATTAAACGACTTAGTAAAACGAGTGGTATGAAACGCTTGCGTTTACTTCATCGGTTAATTCTTGGACTTGTTCGATTGAATCTCTTGTGACAATTTTATAGTGGAGATCTACAGTTTGTTCGTAAATATTTGAGTTAAGCAAGTGGTTATGGGACATGAAGCTAAACTCATATATTTTTTAGCTTAGTGTAATTGACACTTCTCGTTGATCATGACGATCATCTTTGTGATTTAGACTAGCAATGTGCGATGTCTCTTTGTCTGCGAGGGAGACTAAACCCCGTTTTGTGGAGTTTCGACTCAATTTGGTGGGGTAGCAACCCATGGTCTTCGGGCCGTTTATGGAGCTTCGGCTCAATTTGTGATGGTTAGCAACCATGGAATTAGCGTTCCGTTTGTGATACACGTGTTGGTGGGGTTTATGCTCCCGTTTGTGATAGGCCTCCCCCCCTTTGTGATTTCTGGATTTCTTGAGATGATTTCTAGAATTTGTGCTTCACCAATTTTCGTGATTTCTATTGATAAGCCTTATCGATATTTGTGCATTGGTGAATTTATGCGTCATTGACTTTTGTGATTTTTGGATTTCGTGTATTGAATTCTGGAATTTGTGTGTCATTGACTTTTGTGATTGACATTGATATTATCGTCAATATTTATGGTTTGGTGAACGAAATAAGGAGTATGAAGTTTCTTTGATTCTTGTGTAGAATTGGTGACATTGATTAATTTCTTGATGATTTTCAACTAATTATATATATCACAGCTTGGCATTGTGATTATTATGTGTTTAGTCATATCTCTTATTCTATATCGTTTCATCTGATATTTATAGCTAGACTGATCCGTTTATTATTTTTTTATTAAATAATACTCGGGTCAGACCGAGATGTTACAGGTGCTTCTGCTTGACTTCCTTCTTGGGGTTGATTTCTCTGACTTTTGGTTAACTACTTAGATTAGTAGTTTTTGTTGTATACATTTGAGATATAGACTCCATTATGTATACTTATTCTTTTGTGTAGTTCATGTAACTATTCTTTTGTGATATTGTGGATCTTTTTAGACCACTACTCTGATGTACACTTCCTAGTGTAATATTCATATCTATTTCCGCCTTCGTGATATGAATTGTCTGTGACTGATTTATGTTATGTTTATTTCTATAATTGTTTCTGAAGATATTATAGCCACTGTGTAGTAGTTTTGTGTTTGTGTCGGTATGTCGAATTTCCATGCATGTTATACTATCCGACATATCGATGCTCGCACAAAGCAATTACACGGATGGTCGCTCCTCAACAGCCTTATTCTCCGTGCTAGTCGACAACATTCTCCGTAGTGTTCTTGGCTAGCGTGGGTATAGAGGTGGGGCATCACAGTATATATCTTGATGCTCCTTGTTTTTGGAATATCAGGCAATAATAGTATTCAAATAAGAAATTTCAAGAGTCATATTTGACACTTTGGACACTCAAGTTTTCTTTCATATCGAGGGGAGTAATGCTTAATAACACACATGCACCGTCCAACCGATCCGAGCCAAGTTGGGTTGACTTGGAGGTTTGGTGTGATGCTTTATTTTTTTGGTCAAAAATTATATGGCATAATTGAGATATTTTCGAATCGTTATTTCCAAAGTCCGGTATAACATTATTAGGCAACAAATCGGGGTGGACTTAGTGTATTAACCATATTCTCTCCTTGATTTTTTTCTACACATTGTCATGTCCCCACCTATAAATAAACCGTTATGTTCGGTGTATGTTCTATTTATAAATGAAATGTATAGACAGATCGTAATGGTAGAACAACATTCTATTTTCTTCAAAATAAAATAAAAATCAAACTAATTTACCTTCAAGGTATCAAGGGTGACAGACAAAAAATGTTTCGTGCAGCTAAAAATCCAATACATAATTACGATTTTGGTCGTTTTATCCTAGGAACTACGTGGTTAATAGTTTTCCTTTCACAACTTTAGGCATTGTTGTGAAACGCCATAAAGAAAGTGATGTATTTGATGATTTTGATACGAATATGCCCTTCCAGTTTGAGGGACTACATTATTGACGGTGGAAGTAGAAAATGTTGTTATATCTAAATATCAAGAAGGTCGCTTATGTTCTGGTATCTCAAAAACGTACTCTCTCAAAAACTTGTTGATGTTAGTCCTTGAGAAGGACGGTTTTGATGACAACAATCTTAGGGCTTATTATAAAATATAAATACTTACATTATAGTTTAGATATATGTGTACATGCAGGATATAAACATTCAGGTACCAACAATGAAGACTGTACAGTATAGAGATACAAGATTGATGAATTTAAAGATCGAAGATATCAAGATTGAAAATTCATGAGTATCAAGATATCAAGAGTTCAAGATTTCAAAGTACAAGATAAGTATTGAGCCTAGAATTATGTTAAAACTTCTTGAAAGCACTTACATATATATATATATTCGAAATTTATTCGTGGAATGAAATCCACTTCGAGCCTGTTAAAGGGATGAAACTCTAGTGGGATGGAACCCACGACAATATCTAGTGGAACATATAGTGGTTCTATTTTGATATCCACTAATTTTATAAAAATGAGTTTCAAAAATATATCTCTTGTTTTTAAAAAATGTTTTCAAAACTTTCTTTTCAAAAAGAACATCTCTCTTGATTTTAAATTATTTTAGCCTCAAAATTATCTTTATCATTTTTAATATTTTTGATTTCAAAATTGTCCTTGACTTTTAACTTTCTCTTGTTTTAATATATAGCTTTTAAATATTTATATGCTTAGATTTTAAATCACTTTATAGAATCAGATTTTGAATCACTTTATAGAATAAGATTATACATTAAAAAAGTACTTTCTAAACTCTTTTTTATGTTTAAACTATATTCAAGTATGTTTATAAAAGTTTAGAAATTGTTTTGAAAAATTATAGAAACCAATTTTAATAAGAAAATCAAAATCACCATTTCTGCTTAAAGCATGTCGACATACTCCTACCCCCATGTCGACATGGTGCCCGTTAATTTTCAAATTTCAAATTTTCAAAAGAAGTGTCTATTCGTCGTATCCTTTCACGAATAGATATGGCTGTTGATCTTTATAAATACTAATAAGTTCTAAACGAATTTTTACCAGATTTTCATTCATTTTCTCTCCTCTTCATCTTCCACATTTATTCTAAAGAATCCCAAACTATACTCTGCCGAAATACCAAGTGAATCAAACTTGATTACCTTTTGTTTGATTCTCAGCCCCTCTCTTCATAAGATCTTAGTGCTATTCAAAGTTATAGGATTATTTGTAAATCAAACTGTTGTGTAAAAGGTGCGGTTGAGCCTTGAAATCAATTGGATGTGATTGTTGCCCTGGAAATCAATTAGGTGATCTTGTGGCCTAGTAAATCAAGAGAGTTTGCCCCGGACTCAAATACAGGAGGGTGTACGTCGTGGCCTTGAAATCGAGGGTGTAATCTGGGGATTATTTTGACAAGAAATCCATACAATTGTGCGAGACTGGATGTAGGGTAACTCCAAACCAGTATAAAATTCTGGTGTGTTCTTTTCTTTACTGCATTTATTTATTATTTACATCTGTGTCTGATTCTGTGATTATATCTGTGTCTGTGTATTGCATTTGTTGGTGATTAAATTACATAAGTTTGAAAAAGATTTGTTAAATCAACAAAACACTATTCATCCCCCTCTAGTGTTATTCTAGCCTTAAGATCCGTAATCCGCATTCCTAACATTTGCTATCAGAGCAAGGTTTTTAAAGTTATCGTAATCTAAAGTTTGAAAAGTTTTTAAAAATGGCTAATAACACTGGTTCCATTAACACTACCAGTAGTTCATTTGTAGAGGGCTAGTCTACTGCCAAATCACCACTTTTTAATGGCAGTAACTATGCTATTGGGCATGTAGAATGAAAATATATTTACAGTCAATAGGATTAGACACTTGGAATATCACAAAACTGAATATTCTGAACCCACGACTAATTTTGCACAGTGGACTACTGAGCAAAAGACTATTGCACAAAATAATTCCAAAGCCATGAGTATTTTATTCTGTTCACTTGATAGGAATGAATTCAGTAGAGTATTTGTTTGTAAGTCTGCATATGATATCTTAAAAACTTTGCAAGTTACTCATGAAGGAACAAGCAAAGTCAAACAACCCAAAATATCCATACTCACGAATCAGTTTCACTTATTCAAAATGAATTCAAACGAGTCCATCTCAGATATCTATAGTAGGTTTCAGGATATTGTGCATTCTCTAATATCACTGGGAAAAGTTTCTCCGAAGAAGATCAAGTCAGAATAATTCTAAATTCTTACTCCGGATTGGGATCAGAAAACTCTTTCAATCGAAGAAGAAAATGATATCAGTACTTTAAAGATTGAAGAATTGATTGAAAATCTAATGTCATTCGAAGTTCAAATGCAAGGGAGAAGAGATAGCAAGGCATTCGAAAAGAAGTCAATTGCGTTTAATGCATTAACAGATGAATCGGAATCGGGTAGTGATGGTGATGAAGAAATAGCCTTCATGACAAGGAATTTTCGTAAGTTTCTAAAGTACAGAAAGATGAACAACCTCAAAAAAATGATCATAGGAATTCTAGAAATCATAATGTAGTACCAAATCCGTCAAATGTTTCAACTGTGACGAACCAGGTCATCTTAGAAGAGAGTGTCCGCATCTAGATAAGTAATAGTTTCCTGCAAGCAATGATTATACAAAGAAAAGGAAAAGAGCATATATCGCTACTCTAGACGATTCAAAATCAGATTCATCCTTGAGCGATGATGATCACAAGATATAAAATTCAAATATGTGTTTTACGGCTATTCATGATTCTGATGATCTCTGGGATAAAAATCTAGAAAAAGGTACACGTTTACAATATTTTGGTTGAAATTATTTGTTTAAAATTGATTGATTGTTTGATTGTTTTATTTCTCTTGAAATTATGTTCTGTTTGAATTTTAAAAAATTTATTATTTTTATGTTTTATTTTTATATATTATAGTATTTTTTTATTTTATGTTTAAAAAGAGCATTATTATATTTAATAATCACTTCAGAAAAATATATAGACATTAAAAATAATATATATATATATATATATATATATATAGATTTTAAAGTATTTAATAAAAGATAGGTCACATGAATTCTCTGACCCATGTCGACATGGTCCTACCCATGATGTCGACATGCCTGTTAGAAAGTTGAAATTTGAATTTGAATTTAAATCATTGAACTTCCCTCCACCTTTTCACTAACTCCAATGTCCTGAAAAGGTACCTCTTGACCGGAGAGCATGCCTATTGAATATTTATTTATCACCTTTATCCTATCATATCTTTCACTTTCATTTCAAAACTCAAACTCTCTTTTACTCTTTCAAACTCTCCACTCTCTTCAAAAATGGCTTCTTCAAGTACTCCATCCACAATGAGATTGTCAAAAACCATTAAAGAGTATCTCTATAATGATCCAGAAGCAATCAAGGCTTATATAAGCTATGCTAATTACAGAAAAGTTCATACGGAAAAGTTTGCTATCTTTAGCGATTTCTCTACATATGAAATCAATCCTCTTCTTGAAGAGAACCATATTCTTAGTCTTTTTGATAATTCTGAAAATGATTTTGTTTGATATCCAAATCTTGTCAAAATGTTTTCTACAAATTTGAATCGAGGTTTTCATGAAGGAAATGAAAATGAAATTTGGAGTAGTGTTAAAGGCACCAAGATTGTTTTAAATTGTGAAATTCTGGGCAACATTCTCAATTGCAAGAATTTGGGAATGGATCTTTTTATTTTTAATATTGATGAACATGATCGTGAGACATTTCATCACATGTTTGAAGGAGATGACAACTTTGAATTTAAAAATCGTAACTTTCATCCGAAAGCACGTATTGTTAATCAATTTTTGTAACATACTATCACTCCTAGATCGGGAAATTTCAATAACCCAACTTTGAAAGTTTGAAAAGCTCTTTTTGCTATCTTTTGTCATTATGACATTAATTGGGCGCAAGTAATTATGGATGAACTTCGTCCTAAGAATTTGGAAATGGGTGAGAATACTTTGTATCATGGAATCCATCTCACTCGAATTTTTAATTATTTTGGCGTTGATTATAAATGGGAAGAATTTGTTTCAAGAAAAGTGTTTAATCATGCCAATATTTCTCTTATGAAAATTCCTTTCCTATTTCAACAATACGAATCTCTTTTCGAAAAGGATAAAAGGTTGGCATATGAAGAGATGGAAGAAGAAAATGAGAAGGAAGAAGAAGAAGGGGAGAAAATGGAAATTGAAGAAGAGAATGAAGAAACCTCCATGGAAAGTATTGAATATCCTAACAATCCTTCCACAAAACTCTCCTCAAAAATCAAAAGATCATAGTGGAAAATCAACGGATTATCAAAGATCCGTTAGTAAGAAATTGGATAAAATGACCACTAATATGAACAAATTCTTTGCTAAAGTTGGTCGGAAACTTGGCCTATCATCCTCCTCCTCATCCTCTAGCACATTCTAAAAACTATGATGTGATGTACTAGTTTATTTTGTATGAACTTGTATTGCTCTTTTATCATATTATGAAGCATCCCATGTATTAGCTCATCTATCTATGAATTTTTATCTATCTTATGTCTTTCTATCTTATCCCATGTATTAACACACCCATGACGACATACCCCAATATCCTATGTCGACATATAACTATCTGATTTAGTTATATTTTAAAATTTGAATTTAAAATAACTAATTTGTGTCTATTCATTTTAAATGAATTCTTGCCTATTTAAACACCCGTTTCTTCCATAAATTTGTAAACTCTTTATTTCTATTCATCTCTATTTGTATTTTTAACTATTTATCAAAAATGGCATCCTCTTCTCAAACTCTAAGTGAAAATCTTGAAGAAACTCTTAAGTCATTCAAGAATATACTTACTTTTATTCTCCGCAATCAAAGGCACTTATAACTAAGTCAAATGCAGACGATAAAAGAACAAGAGAAGCATTTCGATCTCCTCCATTGGATAATTTCTGCCCTAAAAAAAGATGATTTCAATGAAAATCCTGAAGAACTTTGATTCAAGATAATGAAGATTGGAAAGATATTAAAAGGGACCCTATTTTTGGAGAAGAAGGATGGGTTGAAGTTCCTAAAATTATTTGATCTCCTTATGATTTGAATTTCTTATTTTTGAATTGATTTGAATTGTTTGATTTGATTTGAATTGATTGGTTTGATTTTCTTTGACTAGAATTAATTTGGTTGAATGGAATGTATAAATTTATATAAAACATAATATATGGTTATTGGATTTAAACTATCATATTTGTTATGTTTTCATTAAGAAAATCATGCAATTATATATATACATATATGTATATATATGTATATATATATTCCATCTTAATTTGTCACAGTTACTCCAGTATTAGATTATGAGGGAGTTATATTATTATAGGATTATTTTTTGTTGATGACAAAGGGGGAGAATTATAAAATAGAGTAGTTAGAATAGTCAGGGTTAGATTAAGGGGGAGTTATTAGTTTTAGGGGGAGTTATTTGTTTTAAGAGGGAGTTATTAGTTTTAGGGGGGAGTTATAGTAAATGTGAAGTATATTTTATAAACATAGGTTGTCATCATCAAAAAGAGGGAGATTGTTAGTCCGTGAGAAGGATGGTTTGGATAACAACAACCTTAGGACTTATTATAAAATATAAATACTAACATTATAGTTTAGATATATGTGTATATGTAGGATATAAACATGCAGGTACCAACAATGAAGACTGTACGGCATAGAGATACAAGGCTGATGAATTTAAAGATCGAAGATATCAAGATTGAAGACTCATGTGTATCAAAATATCAAGAGTTCAAGATTTCAAAGTACAAGATAAGTATTGAGTCTAGAATTATGTTAAAACTTCTTGAAAGCATTTACATCTTTATTCGAAATTTATTCGTGGAATGGAATCCACTTCGAGCCTGTTAAAGGGATGGAACCCTAGTAGGATGGAACCCACGATAATATGTAGTGGAACATATAGTGGTCCTATCTTGATATCCACTAATTTTATAAAAATGCATTTCAAAAATATATCTCTTATTTTTAAAAATGTTTTCAAAACTATCTTTTCAAAAAGAGCATCTCTCTTGATTTTAAAATATTTTAGCCTCAAAATTATCTTTATCATTTTTAATATTTTTGATTTCAAAATTGTCCTTGATTTTTAATTATCTCTTGTTTTAATATTTAGCTTTTAAATATTCATATACTCAAAATTTAAATCACTTTATAGAATAAGATTATATATTAAAAAGGTACTTTCTAAACTCTTGAATATGTTTAAACTATATTCAAGTATGTTTATAAAAGTTTAGAAATTGTTTTGAAAAATTATAGAAACCAATTTTAATAAGAAATTCAAAATCACCATTTTTGCCTAGAGCACGTCGACATACTCCTACCCCCCATGTCGACATGGTGCACGTTAATTTTCAAATTTTCAAAAGAAGTGTCTATTCGTTGTATCCTTTCTCGAATAGATATGGCTGTTGATCTCTATAAATACCAGTAAGTTCTAAACAAATTTTTACCAGATTTTCATTCATTTTCTCTCCTCTTCATCTTCCACATTTATTCTAAAGAATCCCAAACTATACTCTGTCGAAATACCAAGTGAATCAAACTTGATTATCTTTTGTTTGATTCTCTGCCCCCTCTCTTCACAAGATCTTAGTGCTATTCAGGTTATAGGATTATTTGTAAACCAAACCGTTGTGTAAAAGGTGCGGTTGATCCTTGAAATCAATTGGGTCTGATTGTTGCCCCAGAAATCAATTAGGTGATCTTGTGGCCTGGTAATTCAAGAGAGTTTGCCACAGACTCGAATACAGGAAGGTGTACCTCGTGGCCTTGAAATCGAGGGTGTAATCTGGGAGATTATTTTGAAAAGAAATCCATACAATTGTTCTAGACTGGATGTAGGGTAATTTCGAACCAGTTTAAAATCCTGGTGTGTTCTTTCCTTTGTTGCTTTTATTTATTATTTGCATCTGTGTCTAATTCTGTGATTATATCGGTGTCTGTGTATTGCATTTGTTGGTGATTAAATTACATAAGTTTGAAAAATATTTGTTAGATCCACAAAACACTATTCACCCCCTCTAGTGTTATTCTAGCCTTAAGATCCGTAATTCACATTCCTAACAGTCGAGACTTGGTTTTGATTCATGACACAGAGCTATCACTACGACATATAGATTTGATGACTGCTACGGAAAAAAGTGAATAGATACTACATGAAGACAAGACATCAAAATCGGTGCATCAATTATATTATTCTTATTTTTGTGTCTTTGGTCAATTTTGTTAAATTCTCTCATCGTTTACGTATATATTAGCTTATATATTTAATCATCTTATTTCCAAATAATTTATACATATATTAGCATATAATATATATATATATATATTATAAAAGTTTTAAAAGTTAGAATCATTATATAATATGTATATACTATTATACCTGTGTAAGTTGTGCATATTGCACAGATATTACCAGGTCAGTCGACTGACCCAGAGACTCAGTCGACTGACCCAGAAATTTCTGTGCAACATGCATAGGTGTACAAATATACAAATATATATTTAAAAATTCGTTTGAATATTCAGTCGACTGACCCAAAGGTTCAGTTGACTGAATTCTACAATGGCTATTTTTTTAAAAGACACGACTATTTGTGAAGAGTTACGAATCTCTACGAAAAGATTTGGATGCAACACTTCAATCGAAACTCTTCATCAACACTCAGTGCTTTTTAACCTCTATAAATACATACTCTAACTTGATTCCAAATTACCGAATTTTCTTATCTTTCTAATCTAACACTCTTGAATGTACTTGCAACTATACTTTTAAATATTCTGCATTAAAGCAATATTATACCTTTCTCTTTTGCATAAACTTCAAATATATATATATATATATATATATATATATATATTTATACTCGATGAGAAGATTATAGGAAGGATGTACTATAAGTGAAAAATCTGTATTATTAGAACACACAAAGTCAAAATAATCTTTTGTTTTTGTTGAAGTCCAGTTCTACTACTCAGGCATGTGAAGTCCTCTTCGGCTGTTGAGGCGAAATCCTGTTCCGCTGCTCAGGTCCTTGTTCGGGTGCTCAAGGGTTGAATAGACCTGTTCCTCCGGGTTAAGTGAGGGTTATTGTTTTAGTGAAATTCCAGAAGGAGTCTGGCACTGAACGTAGGATGGTGCTCCAAACCAGTATAAAAATTCCTAGTGTCATTTTACTTTACTGCTTTTATATTCCGCATTATTTACCGTATAACTATCATCACTATACTATGTATTATCGTATATCCATATTGCACGATCCATAGCACACTTTCATTTGGTATCAGCGCAATGGTCATCATATAACCATAACACAGTTATCTGATAATCTAATGATAAGGAAACTAATACTAGCACTAGCATTAACACTAGCTTCATTGAAGGACAACCCACTGCACGTCCACCACTACTTAATGGCATGATAACCATTGAGCCACACGAATGAGAATATATATGCAAGCAAATGGTTTTGATTCATGGAATATAATTCAGACAGAATATATTATTCCTATTGTAGAGTATTCTACTTGGTAAAATACACAGAAACTAGATGCCACAGCTAATGCAAAAGCTATGAATTTGTTGTTTTGTGCCTTAGATAAAAATGAGTTTAACGTGTTAGCATGTGCAATACTGCATATGAAATATGGCGTACGCTCAAAGTTACACACGAAGGAACTAACAAATGCTCAAAATCAGTTTCAAAACTTTAGGATGAAAGAAAATGAATCCATAAATGATATGTATTCAAGATTTCAGGATATCTACCATTCATTAGTAGGACTACGAGAAAATATTCAGACTTTGATATTGTATCCAAAATCCTTAACTCTTTAGCGGAAGAATGGAAAAAAAAAGTTCTCGCTATTGAAGAAGCAAACGATATTTCCAAAATAACTCCGGAAGAATTAATAGGAAATATAATGTCCTATGAAGTGAATTTGCAGGCTAAACGAGTTCAAGCTCAAGATAAAAAGAATATAGCATTTCATGCAGAACAAGAGGAATCAGATTTAGACAAAGACGGCCTGGCCTTTATTGCCAAAAACTTCAAGAAATTCTTGAAATATAGAAAATGACACATAAATAATGGCCAAAGAAGCTCAAACAGTAATAAACCACCATCTTCATCAGTTCTGGAGTGCTTTAACTGTCACAAAAAGGGACATACACAGAAGGACTGTTCAGATCAAAAGAAAGAATATCGAAATAAAAGGAAGGAAAAATTCAGAAGAAAAGCCTTTTCAGTTACATGGAATGATTCAGTTTCCTCATCTTCTTCTGAAAATGAAAGTGACGGTGATAATGAACAAGCCAAATATGCTTTATGGCCAAAGATAATGAAGTTAGTGATTTAACTTTTGATGATATGATAGAAATAAACTCAGAATTGTTAGATACTTTAAAAAGTCTCAAAAGAAAATATAAAAGGCTGTAGAAAATCAGAACAAGGCAGAATTCGAAAGAGATGTGCTTAAAGACGAGAAGAAAATATTGGAAGAAAAACTTGAGAAAACTCAAGAATCGCTTTTAAACGATAATTCTCAACTAATTTTATTAAGTCAAGAAATTGAGACTCAAATAAAAAGGAATGATGTTCTTGTTTCTGAAAATCACGATTTAAAAACTAATATTAAAATGATAAAATTAGAAAATTCAAGTCTAAAGACCAAATTAGAAGGAGTCACTAAAAACGTTTCAAATTTTAATAAAGGAATATAAAATTTATCTAGAATTATTGAGAATTCACAACATGTTAACAATAAATATGGTTTATGTTATAAGAAGAAAGTCAAGAATTCACCATCTAGTAATTCAAATAAAGTTAAGTCTAATAAAACACCCACATCTTCAAAAAGACTAGTTTCTAAAACTGTAAATATATGAGTACCTAAAACTAATAACAAGTTAATAAGGAAAAAGTATATTAGTTCATTCGTAGAAAATGTTCATAATAATAAAAATTATATTTATAAAAGGGATACTAAATCCATTTAGGTTTGGTTTCCTAAGGTCTAACTCTTAGGACCCTATTAAAAAATGGGTACCAATGTTATCTCATATTTTTTGCAGGTCCCACTCAAGAAAAGAGGAAAATGGATACTCGACAGTGGTTGCTTAAAACACATGACATGAGACAAAGATATGCTGATAAATATTACATACTCAGATGGAGGTTCTGTCACTTTTGAAGATAATTCCAAGGGCTATATCATCGGCAAAGGCGATGTGAGCAATTATGATACATCTAATTTACCTCTTATTACAAACGTTTTATTAGTTAAAATCTGAAACATAATCTATTAAGTATAAGTCAATTATGCGATAAAGGTTTTAAAATATCCTTCTCTGAAAATAAATGTATTATCTTTTATAAAAATCAAAATCTTATTTTCGAAGGAAATAGAGATAAAAACATCTACGTTTTGAATATGAAAGTTAATCATAACTTAAACATGTGTTTAAGAGCCAAAGAAAATGATCCTTGGATATGGCACAAACAATTCTATCATATCAATTTCAAAAATATAAATAAAATTTCTAAAAATAATCTCGTAAAAGGATTACCAAAGACGAGTTTTAAAGTTAATAATATATGTGACTCGTGTCAATTAGGTAAATTAACTAAATTCTCATTTAAATCTAAGAAAGTCATTTCGACATTACAACCGCCTGAATCACTTCATATGGATTTATTTGGACGTACCCAAGTTCAATCCATAAATCACAATAAATACGTATTTGTAATAGTTGATGATTTTTCTAGATATACATGGACTATTTTTATGAAAAATAAAACTGATATTTTTAAAAATTTCAAAACATTTGTTAAACGAATTCAAAATTTAAAAGGTACTAAAATTAAAAATGTTAGAAGTGATCACGGAGGTGAATTTGAAAACGAATAGTTTATTAACTATTGTAAAAAGAAAGGAATATTTCATAATTTTCGTTTCCTAGAACTCCTCAACAAAATGGAATTATAGAACGAAAGAATCAAACTCGACAGGAATGTGCAAGAACCTTACTAAACGAAAGCACGTTACCAAAACATTTTTGGGCAGAAGCTGTTGCAACTGCCTGTTATGTTTTAAATCGTGTTTCTATTAGACCTCTCACTAAAAATACACCTTACGAACTTTTTAACGGTAGAAAACCAAACATATCATATTTTAAAGTATTTGGATCAAAATGTTTTGTATTAGATACCAAAGATCAGCTTGGTAAATTCGATTCAAATTATGTCGAAGGTATATTTCTTGGATATTCGAATCGAAGCAAAGCTTATCGAATTTTTAATAAACGAACTAATACTATTGAAGAGACACTCCTTGTATCTTTTGATGAGAACTCTAAACTTATTTCAAAAACAAACAATAACGATGATTTACTTAATAATAAAACGAATTTAATAATAAACAATTCAAGAGAAGATGAAGATATTGTTTATAATTCTAGAGAAGATGAAAAAATTATTAATAATTTAGAAAATAGAAATATTACTAATACAATAAGATCTCCTCGAAGAATCTTACGGAATCATCCTACATAAAATATAATTGGAGAAATAAATTCAAATGTTCGAACTAGAAATCAACTAAATTTAATGGGTAATGTAGCTTTTCTCTCTACTATAGAACCTAAAGATACTAAGGAAGCATCATCCGATGAAAATTGGATTATTGCTATGCAAGAAGAACTAAATTGGTTTGAACGAAATGAAGTTTGGAAACTAGTACCCAAATCGACCGATCAGACTGTTATAGGAACAAAATGGGTTTATAAAAATAAAGTAGACGAATAGGAAATATAACTAGAAACTAAGCGAGACTAGTAGCACAAGGGTATAAACAAGAAGAAGGAATAGACTACGAAGAAACGTTTGCTCCAGTCGCTAGACTAGAAGTAATACGAATCTTATTGGCGTACGCATGTTTTAATAACTTTAGACTCTATCAAATGGATGTTAAAAGTGCATTTTTAAATGGTTATATTAAAGAAAATGTTTTAGTTGAACTAATTCCTTTATTTATTCATGAAAAATACCCAAATCATATCTATAAACTTAAGAAAGCCTTGTATGGTATAAAAAAGCACCACGTGCGTGGTATGAACGTCTTAAAAGCTATTTAATTGAATCAAGATTCGAAATAGGAAAAGTAGATCAAATTTTATTTATAAAACATTCTAAAAATGATATTTTGATAGTTCAAATATATGTAGATGACATTATACTTGGTTCAACTAATAATAAATTATGTAAAGAATTTTCTGAAATAACGACTAGATAATTTGAAATGTCGCATATGGAAGAATTATCATATTTTCTAGGACTTCAAATAAAACAAGTTTCAAATGGAATATTTATAAATCAAGAAAAATACTGTAATAATCCTAACAAGCGTTTCGGAAAGGAAAACACTTCAGCCAAACCAACGCCTATGAGCACAACAACATATCTTGATAAAGATGAAAATGGCAAGAGTGTAGATCAAAAACTATATCGTAGCATGATAGGATCACTACTTTACCTAACAGCGAGTAGACCCGATATAATGATGAGTGTATGTCTATGTGCACTGTTTCAAGATGACCCAAAAGAATCACATTTACGAGCCGTAAAATGAATACTACGTTATCTTAGTACTACTATAGGTTTCAGACTTTTCTATCCAAAAGAGTGCTCGTTCAAATTAGTATCGTACAGTGATGCTGATTTCGGTGGATCGTGAACAGATAGAAAAAGTACAAGCGGTACGTGTCACTTCATTGGTAAATCATTAATATCATGGTTTAGCAAGAAGCAAAATTGTGTCTCACTATCCACTTGTAAAGCAGAATATATTTCTACGACACTAGCTTGCACATAAGTAATTTATATGCAATAGACACTTAAAGATTTCGGAGTCAATTTATCAAAATCCAATTTACTGCAATAAATCTATCCAAAAATCCAGTAAACCACTCTAGAGGTAAACAAATAGATATTAGACACCACTTTCTACGTGACAATATAGAAAAAGAAGTGATAAATTTATACTACGTTCTATCTGAAAATCAATTAGCTGATATTTTTACTAAACCTTTGTTAGAAAACACTTTTATAAAACTACGTCGAGAACTCAGTATAATGTCAATTAAAAATATATAAATTATAAAATACTAATTTTTGACCAAAAACTCAAAAAAATTTGACAAAAATTCATTTTCCTGACTATGCTGAGACTCGAACCTATGACCTGTTGTAAATAGCTCAAATTTCTTAACCACCTGAGCTATTGATTATTTTCATTACAGTTTAGGGCGAGGACTTTATTATATGGTGACAACTACACACTAAATTATGTATAACACTTACCTTTATGAATATACTTTATGCATATTACATTTCCTAGATAAATCACAAAAACAGAAAACCAACAAAATAATAACTAACTTTCCTAACTAACAACCATTTTATAGCTAAAGTCAAGACAAACCATTCACTCCATCCTTCTTTTTCATAACATTAGGCTATAAATAGGTATGTCTATTCTATGTTATTCATACAATCGAACAGAAATACAAGCTAACACTAAATATGTCAACTTCTTCATCAACCGACTCTATTGAAATTCTAGCCTCTACCGATTCACCAAAAACTCCCATTCATCATACTACACTATATTCTACCTATCATGATCATAACGGATATATTCCGGAGAAAAAGAAAGGGATCAAGATGATGACTGACATCTCTCCAAATAGTAAACAAAAAATAGATGATTTGCATCACTATCAATAAGAATCGCTGATGCTTCAACGTGAAATATATTGCGAGCAAAAAATCAACTCAAGATGTCTAAGAATTATCGAACACATTGCTATGAAATTTTGCAGTTCTTCATCACATCCAGTACACGAACATTCTGTTTCGCTTATTCGAAGACCTTCTACTTCATCCCCACCATGACCACCGATCTCACCAAATTCATGGGATTGAAATGTAGCATCAAATGTTCGTCGCAAACAACTACAGGCTACTAAACTCCTAGCCATTCAAAATAAAAGTAGTTGTTATTATTGGGTATTTTTTCGAATAATTTAACTAAATTATGTACAATTTGTTTTTGGAATAATTCATTTCTTCTCTTTCATATTATTAATACTTATAACTTATTCTAATATTCAAAATATTACAACATTCCTTAATATGAAAATATATAAAAAATTACTCAAGAAAAGTTGATTGGGAAAATTCACCAAGGGTCAGTCGACTGAACCAGGATGCCAGTCGACTGACACTGAAATAAATTTTTCTAAAAAGCAGGGCCAGTCGACTATCTCAGAGCCTCAGTCGACTAGACCAGAAGACGAGATACATATAACCCAGATTCAACCAACTGAATCAGTCATTAAGTTGACTGAAACAGAAGTTCGAAAATTTCGAATTTTAGGTTCATTCGACTGAACCACTGATTCAGTCGGCTGATTTGTGGATCTGAGCAAAACTACTGCTCTTACCCACTCACTTTTCACCTTTTAAACTTTACTTTCCCCATTCCTCTTCACTATCATTTCAGATTTTCAAGTTTTTAAAAACCTTAGCTCTATAAAAACTCAATTTTTTTAACCCCCAAACAATCAAATTAATGGCTCCAAAGAGAAAAGGACAAGCATCTTCATCCTCTCAACCTCCCTCCAATGAGCAAATCCAACAATAGCTATATGATGATAACGCAATTAAAAGATGGAGGAGAATGCAAGATTCTCACATCTTTGAAGGTTCGTTTGTAAAGTTTGCCGATTTTTCTCTATACCATATACAAGAATTAGCTCGTAGGAGCAATTTGGAATCTTTATTCAATATTGACGAAAATAAGCATAAAATTAATCAAATTATGGTCAAATTATTCTATGTTAATCTTAACTTGGGTCACCAAATTGTTCAAAACCAAGAAGATTATGTATGGAGTCTAGTTTGTGGAAAACCCATCTTTTTCTCCTTAGATCAAAATGACTCACATTTTAAGATCTGAAAATGATAGTATAGAATGTAACAATATTGATTGTGATATGGTCGTTTGAGACCATGTAAGTCATTCATTTTTGGAAGATGATATGCACCAACTCAAGTCCATGTCCTTAAGACCAAAAACAAGAATTATACACTGTGCGTTAATGAAAACCGTAACCCCACGAACCGGAAGTTATGAACTTGTTTATGAACATAACTTTAAAGCCTTATATGCTATCTTCAGAAATATTAAAGTCAACTGGCTATGATTAATTCTTGATGAATTCTTAAGCTTCAACAATGGTCGAATGAAATTCATCTATGATGGTGAATATATTATGTGATTGCTAAAAGCATATGAGATTCTGGAACCTGACTCACCAGTTTCTACCGTCGGGTACTTAAACTCTCGTACTTTAGTATTAATGAAGCTACCAGTTGCTTGACCACCTCCTATCATCACTTTTGAGGAATGGACACAACACCAATTATCACAATATCAACCATAACAACAACAAGGTGAAGCATCTCGTCCAACTCGCCAAAGATCAACTAGTCATCAACAAGACGAAATTTTGATTCCTAATCCGGGCCTTCCACTACATAAATCAATTTCCATGATATGCCGTAACCAACAATTACTTCAATCCCATATCGCTAAAGTTAAAAAAAAGCTTGATAAAGTTAAAGGATTCTTTACAAAGTTATGGCAAGTTATCTCGTGTTCATCCGGCACTTCAACGGCTACACCAGGTGATTCGGGTAAGCAATCCGTATTCACTTGGTCTTCCGCTTCCGATGATCGAGCAAGTAGTAGCGACAATGGTGGAGATGGAGGCGATAATGGTGGTCAAACATCACATGGCGATAGGGGTAGAATATAATGGAGTAAGATGTTAGTTTTTATGAAAACATTAGTCTTTATTTCACAATATTTTGGCTTGTATTAAATAGTCACTCTATTCGGATTATTTCAAGACTCTTGTTTATGGTATTTTAATGTATAAATGATTGTTTCCTTCATAATATCTATGACATTATGGCTTCATACTTTTATATTCCTTATTTCTTTTTGTCGATGACAAAGGGGAATAAATATTATTACTATTGTTAAGAATGTAGGATATAGAGTGTCAAAGATTTAGGGGGAGTAAGTATTTATATTATATATATGGTCGAAATCTATATCTATTTACAAGTTGCCATCAATCAAAAAGGGGGAGAATGCCGAGACTTGGTTTTGATTCACGACACAAAGCTATCACTACGACATACAGATTTGACAACTGCTACGACAAAATGAGAATATATACTACATGAAGACAAGACATCAAAATCGATGCATATTATTCTTATTTTTGAGTCTTTGGTCAATTTTGTTAAAATCTCTCCTCGTTTACTTATATATTAGCTTATGTAATTAATCATCTTATTTCCAAATAATTTATACATATATAAGCATATAAAATATATATCATAAAAAATTTAAAAGTTAGAATCATTATATAATATATATATTATTATACCTTTCTAAAACGTGCATATTGCACAGATATTACCAGGTCAGTCGACTGACCTAGAGACTCAATCGACTGAACCAGAAATTTCTATGCAACATGCACAGGTGCACAAATATACAAGTATATATTTAAAAATTCGTTTGAATATTCAGTCGACTGACCCAGAGGTTCAGTTGACTGAATTTCTACAACAACTACTTTTTGAAAAGACACGATTATTTGTGAAGAGTTACGAACCTCTACAAAAAGATTTAGATATAACATTTCAGTCGAAACTCTTCATCAACAGTCGCTGCTTTTTAAGATTTATAAATACATGCTCTAACTTGATTCCAAATTACCGAATTTTCTTATCTTTCTAATCTAACACTCTTGAATATACTAGCAACTATACTTTCAAATATTCTACATTAAAGCAATACTATACCTTTCCATTCTTCATAAACTTCAAACATATATATTTATACTAGAGGAGAAGATTATAGGAAGGGTGTACTATAAGTGACAAATCTGTATTATTAGAACACATAAATTAAAAACAATTTTTTGTATTTGTTAAAGTCCTGTTTTTCTTCTCAGGCGTGTGAAGTCCTCTTCGGCTGTTGAGGTGAAATCCTATTCCGCTGCTCAGGTCCTTATTCGGCTGCTCAAGGGTTGTATAGACCTATTTCTCTAGGTTAAGTGAGGGTTGTTGTTTTAATGAAATTCCAGAAGGAGTCTGGGACTGGACGTAGGACGGTGCTATATAAAAATTTCTAGTGTCATTTTACTTTACTGCTTTTATATTCCACATTATTTACCGTATAACTATCATCGCTATACTTTGTATTATCGTATATCCATATTACATGATCCATAGCACACTTTCAAAGCTCACACTCTTTGAAAATCCAACTGAAGCTGAAATCAAACATCTGCAGTCAAGCAATTATGGACTGGAAATGATTACATCTATATGAATTATATACTAAATGAACTGAATGATGATATGTACGACTATAACTCTGATAAATCAATGAAGTGAATATTGGAGGCATTGTAGATGAAGTAAGACATTTAGGAGGATAAAAAAAAAGAATGTTGTCAAATGCTACCTCAAGTATCAGATGGCTGACAAAAGATCGATGGAGCCACAATTACACCGCTTTAGAAAATTGCTCATGTGATGATCTTTGAAGGCATATATCTTGATGAACAATTTCAAGTTTGTTGTTTAGTTGACAGCTTACCCACTAGTTGGAAAGATTTAAGAATTTTTTCAGATATAAGATTAAGTAGTTTTTCTTAGAAAGTTTGATCATCCGCCTTCATATTAAGGAGGAACCTCGAAAGAAAGATTAGAAAGATGAGTGTTTGTTCTCTCAAACAGCATTAAAATGTGTTCATGGCAATTCATAAAACCCAACGAGAAAATTTTCAAGAATCAAATTGCAAGCAAAATCCAAAATGCAACAACCAAACTTAAATTACATTCAAAATTGGAACTTTCCACTTTTATGCAATCTTATGTATAATGTTGTGACGATGATGATGTTTTGCTTATATACATGGATGATGCTACTAATTTCATTGGAGATGAGGAACTACTATTAAAAAAGTATATGGAGAATGGGAGAATGGTGGGTATATATGACCATTAAAAAGCTACAAAATTTATATATTTTCCACCCTTTTAAACTTGGAAACGATATATCAGATAAAAAATAATACCCATTTTCTATCTCATTTTTCAATATTTATATGGTTGGTCATAAATATATGTCAATATATATAATTTATTTTGACTTTAAGTTGACTGTGAATTTTGGTGATACTAACTTTCTACAACATAAGAGATGAATACTCTTTTTGACTAGTGTTTCATTTTAAGTAGTTCAACGTGTTAGATGTGGCTCGCATTGTAGGCTCATGGGTTGGACATATAAGTCCCACATCGTAAGAAATATGATTTATAACGCGATAAATATATGGAACTGGTGGCACGTAACATTAGCAATTCCTTTTGTTACAAGTAAGTTTTGCCAAGACTATGTATGTGCTTGTTGGAAGATGATGGATGGATGTTCAGTCGGTGCACCGACACATTGGAAACTTCGTTAGCCGGTGCCATCACATGCAATGAAGCGCGCGTACATATGATGCATTAATGTGCCAAAACTCAACATGGTACCAAAGTCGATGGTTCAAGGGATCATTAAATGATGCGAGAGTGACCGAAGCATGACTGCTTGAGCCTTAAGCAAAAAGAAGAATGACTCATCAAGGTGGAGACATGGTTAAGCAGCATGATCCCACTACTTGAAGAGGACTCATGGATACGCAACCCTCCACTGCGTTGAGGATTCGGGATCTCCAATATGACTTGTGTGGAAGTACTTGCCTTAAGGTGGACATTATCTGTGGAAAGAAGTGGAAGCAGCCTGGCCTAACTATAGAGCTTCTTCAGTACGCTTCAAAGAGGTTTGAAAAAATGCTCGCAAAGATGGAAATTGTTAGGTGTGGCTCAGATCGTGAGTGCATGAGTTGGACAGATAAGTCTCACATCGTAAGAAATATGGTGTATAACGTGGTATATATAAGATTGATTACATGTAACATTGAAAATTCCTTCTATTACAAGCAAGTGTTACTAAGACCATATATGTGCTCGTTGGAAGGCGATGAAAGGATGTTCAATCGAGACGCTAACACATTGGAAGTTTCGTTAGGTGTCGCCATTACATACAATGAAGCGCATGTACATAGAATGCCCTGGAGTGTCGAAATTCAACACAACATTTTATCCAACCACGGTCATAACATGTAACAACCTTGATTCAGAGATTACATGTATATAATTATTATGGAAGTTATAATTTAATATTGTAAATTAATATATAATTGGAAATTTTAAACTATTTATTTAGAATAAATAATGAATTTTGTAAATAAAATGGGAAAAATAAAATTTGGAACTTTATTTTGTTTATTTGGGAATAAATATGGGATTAAATGTTGATTGGATAAGCATTTTGTTTAAATAAATTAAAATATTGGGATTTATTGGTTTGGAGCTAATAAATTAATTAAGTGATGTATTTCAACTTTAAATTGTCGAAATAAATCTAAAGTAATGGAAATATGTTTTAATTATTTTGAGAATTTGAGTAGAAAATAATCGAATTGCAATTTTGTTTGGGTAAATACAATAATATTGAAAAATATTGCAAATATTAATCTTTTATTGATTTTAAAAAAGAGTAATATGAACTAATTATGTATTTACTGATATAAAGGAGTTAAATGTGGTTTAAAAATAATATTTTGATGATTAAAAAGAGTTAAAATAATTTATGGTAATTTATTTGACAAGAAAATAATTTTGGTACAAATTGTTGGATTGTAAATAGCGTTTTTGTAATAAAATAGTGTAAATTGTAAAATATTATTGAAAATAAGGTTTTATTTATAAAAATAGCTTTTGATCATTGAAATAAATTTTATGTTGTTACAATAGCAATTTTATTCCATACAGATAAGATGTATGCATTTTGTATGAATTTAAAATGAAGAAATAACTGTATATAGTGTTAAATAGGATAAAATGTACTTATATTTTCTCTAAGTATTTTTTGCTTTGGGATTAATAGGGTTTGGAATGGGATCCAAAGCCCATCTTCTAAAGGCTTCTGGTATGAGAGAAACTAACAGTACGTTAGTTTCATCTCCTCCTTCTCAGAGTAATTCATAATAAAAGAAAATAGAGTAAGTTAATGGATGCCTCAAGATAAATCCAATTTCCACCCAATTTGCTGCAAGATTTAAGAAGATAATCACTAAAACAAAAATAGAGAAAGGTAATCTCCATCTAATACCAAAAAGTTTTCATCAAAAATCTTTGAATTGAGATATGAATTGTCTGTAATATTTTTGTTTCCTGTTGCATGCTTCTATCTCAGCTTATACAGGTTACTAAAGGTTGTCTCTCCCCTAAAGCTTTCATTTTCCAACTAAAATCACTCAAAAATCTTTCCATTTGCTTAGGTGAGTGTAAAAGCTCACAATTGCTAGCTCAAAATTGCTTTGCCTTCAAAAATTGGTTGCTGGAAACAAGTTATGTATGTATATTGTTATCAGTTGTTGTTCTTTGAATTTCTTATTTCTGGTTGCTCCTTTGAGCACCAATATCTCCTTAATTTTCAATTGAATTTCTACCGGATCTTTTATGGAGTATTGTTTGGTTGTTAAACTTGTTGCATCTCAAATTTCAATCCTTAATTCATCTGTTTGCTATGTGAAATGATCTCTGGAAGTTAAATACGTAGCAAAAATCACCCAGGAAATAAACTCCGTAGCCTGGGTTGATAGGCAGGTCGACCATACATTGTCCTGGTCGACCTGGTGGTCGACCTAGAGGTCAACCAAGCCATTGGTCTGCGTCGACCCCTGTTGGCCCAGGTACGTGAGTGTTAGACCTTTTGGTCCGAGCCCTTTTTGCCTTATATGCTTATCTTATTCTAGTTTTCGTGGCTCATTTGTAATGCAAATTTTGAGATGATTTGATGATGACTATGGGCTATGATATACATCAATGGATTCGCCAATATTTAGAGGAATTTGGAATTTAAAAATTGAATCTAAATTCGATTTAAATTTGAATATCGATTGGGTGTATTTTTAACATTTTTCTCGATTTTCAAGCATTATTCCTTTCAAATAAATTTTGGAAAATTTCTAAATTAATTGGATTTTGATATAATTATTATATAATATTTTCAAATTATTTTTGTATTAGTATTAAATTATTTTAAAGTATTTTAAATATATTATTTTCTATAATAAGGAGGAATTTCACTAAATTGCTTTCAAAATGGTTTCATAAAATTATTTTAAAATCTCGTTTTCTCTAGAAAATTATTTTATAAATAATATACTTTATTTTTATACTTTTAGGATGTATGATAAAGAGAATTAAATGATTTAGTATAATATATGGTATGGGACACGTGAATTTACTTTATCGGTTAATTTCGGACTTGGACGATCGAAACTATTCGGGGTATTTAATTTCTGAGTTATTTAGCCATTTATCGCGAGTTTTTGAGATTATAATTCCTATCTTTAGGAATTATCTGGGAAGTCCAATATTTGGCGAGTTGTGGTTTGAGATCTCCTATTATAGAAGTATGATCTATGAGAATCCATTATAGTGTTTACTTGCCGATGAGATGTGGTGACTCTGAGTTTTTCGAGTTTTGAGATTTTATGATGATTTCTGTTTTCTAATGTTGCTGTAACGATAGCGATTTTTCGTTGCCGAAAAACCGAACCATTATGGGTTTTTAAGAAAAAGAAAGAGGTAGAAGAAGAGAGAAAGAAAAACAGAACAGAAAGAACTACAGAACAATATCAGAATCTCACAATTCGCAGCAGAACAACATATAATAATAAATGAATAATTTTTAAATAAAGAACTATATCAGTTATTACATCACATTATATTACATTACATCAAATCATCAGAGTGTACAACAACAACAATAAACAGCGGAAAAGAAATACTATACTAGTAATATGCTACGCCATCCAGCTTGCCTCCAGCAACTCCTGAATATCCAGAATTTCCTGATAAACCTAACTCTTGACTGCCCGTGTGGAAATTGGTGGGCACCCAGAGTTTAGGAAGGAAAACAATAAACTCCGAGTCAGTCATGTGACTGGTGTGAGAACTCAAAACAGTTTATTTATCTTTAAAATCAAAATAGAGGAATATTTTTAATCAATTCGCAATGCTTTTAAAAATGAGACTACCATAAGGCCTCCCGCACACACACACATGCAAACGCAGAATCGGAGGAGATTTCTCCTTATGATAGTCAAAGATGCTTGATACGTATTTAAAATAATATTTGATATTATTACTAGTGCATAGTGTAGGAAAAATTCATTTCGAAAGTAGAATATAAATCTTAGCCAACATACGACCATTATCGTATGCCTACTATAGCTACTATCCAAATAGTGGTGACCACCATAAGTGAATAGCAGGTTCTACAACTAATACCGTACAAGTTTCGTATTGTTTCTTTGGATTTTCAACAAATGGTCAGGCCAAGGAACTTCCCATTGCCACATGAGAATGCCTCTGGATGGACATCCCCGAGAACCAAACCGGATCTCTACCAACACAAGGCCGGGTTACTCCTAACTGAGTAACAACTGACCGAATATGCCATCCCCCGGTCCTTTGGGACCTTTTCACCAAGCGCTCGTAATCAATTCACACAATCATAAAGTGTTTTCAACATGAGTAAGTATCTAGGATCCATACCATGATACCACCCTTTTCCAGAAGGAAATGTACATATCCTAAAGGGCGCTACCCCTCATAACCTTGCTGCTTCTTTCCTGTTTTGACCATTTCCGGGATGTGAGGCTCGACGAAGTCACGTCCACAAAAACATACTTTATACAAAAGCCATGCTTTGGGTCAACAAATGATCAACACAATGATCACTAAGATAGACGATCAAATAAATGATCCTATCACAAATAATCAACACAATGATCATTTCAGCATCACTCAGCATGTCACATTACCAAATTTGGGAATATATCGCTGATAACTTCAACTATATAACCTCTGAACTCGTACGTCTCAGAGAAGGGTGTTAAGCTAAAAGAATAAATTCTTCGCCACCTCAGAAATATATTTGAAAGAAATCGGCTTTATATCTCAAAACTTGTAATGTCAGACATACAATCCATACAAGTCTGTTCCGGGCTCGAACAGAACCGAAGGCACTTACAAAGAAGTCCTTGCAATCCGAATAATTTCTAATCACGTTCGGATTTCCCATCACTTATGGAGATCTCTATACCGGGGATCAGCCATTGCAGAGACAATCAACAAGAAACCCTCTCGTTTTCGAAAATATCCGGTCTTCAACACCGGTCTTCGAATGCAATTCATAACGACGTATCACATATTCGGAATGGGTTATACGACCCCATGGTCCTTTCCCGGTTAACCCGAATAGTGAGCGCTTATTTTTAAAAATAAGTGTGGCATTCAATTTCAAACAAATTCACAACAAATACCGTTCAAGGTAAATATCGATAGTTGGTTATTGATCTATCAATAGATATGCCAACATCACCAGAATCCAAATAATTTTCCAAATTATTTATTTTCCCAAAATATCTTTAGAAGATATAACTTTCCATATTTCAAAAATAAATCAATATTTATTTTTAAACCTATTTTCCCAATTCCATTCATAAATTCCATATTGAATTTATACTTCCAAAATATTTATGAATATACGATTTCAAATATTCATTTTCAATTTATCTTCAAAAAGATAAATTCTCTAAACTTTCCATTTCTCATTGAAAAAAACAATTTCCATACTTATTTATTTTATAAGTAATCTACAAATTTTATTTATTTTCAACTTTTGGAAAATATTCCATATACTCTAATCGAAATTAAGTATATATTTCATTCTTTAAGGAAATCATTCACTTAACCATATTTATTTGGGCCAAAACGAATGTCGCGTAAAACATCGTTACGACAACCCAAAATCACTAGTATAGGGATTCGAAATTAAAATGGATATATAAATCCCAATACTATACAAAACATTTCCTTTCGGAAATTATCTATTATAACAACAGTGTTATAATCTATTATTTCCTTCTATTTCTCGAAAACGTCTATTTCAACAATAAATGTTGAAATCTATGTTCTCATTCCCTTCTATTTCTTGAAAACGTCTATTTCAACAATAAATGTTGAAATCTATGTTCTCAATACTCAATGCATTTTAAAATATCTTTAAACCGTTTTAATTTCTTTTTAACACATTCTTTCCTCAAAAGATATCCATTTTATTCAATAATATATTTACCGTTCAAAAACGTGAATATAACTTCTTTATAAACTTCTATATTCAATTCATCAAATTCAATTGGTTTCGGTTATAAATTCCATTTCTATTTAAAAGCTTCGATTTTGTAAATCTCGTTTATTAACCCAATTCAATTGATACAACTCAATTTTAATACCAAAGGTTTATATTATAAGTCAAGTACTTATAATTTATTTATTTACAAATCGTTCCTTTGAACTTCACCAATTATAAATCTTATTACTTATAAGTTTTCTTTATAAATTTCCTATTTCCAACTTATCAAATTCGATTTGATTTCGGATTTATAAAACAACGTTTATAAATCCCATTTATAATTTCATAAACTTCTATTTACCAAAAGTCAATTTATTAGCAAATTCCATTTATCTTCCACATAAATGACAAGGTCCAATTCATAAGAAATTTACTTATAGACTTTTGTTTTACAAATCTATACATTTTCTAACTTCACACTTTATAAATTTATAAATTTTCATTTACTTATAAAAACAATTTATACTTCATTTATAACATTTATAAAAACTCAATTTATAATTCCAATCATTTTAAATTTATAAAAATCAATTTAAAAATCTTTTATATACATTGTTTTTAATAATTCAAAAATTCCAATTTAAACCAATTTCAATTTACTTAACTATTTATTTCCAAAAATCTCAATTTGATTTTATTTTATAAAAATCTTAAATTCTATAACTTCAAAAATTAAATTTTTTATTTGGTTTAAAATGAATCAATTCAAAATTTTACTAAAAACATATATTTGGAAAATCGATTTAAAAATCCCTTTAAAATCAAAAATCATTATTTTTAACTTTAAAAACGAATCCGATGATGCCACAGCATCAATTGGTCAATCACTACACAAATATCATATATCGATATGATATTCACAATCATCAAAAATATTTATAAACAAATAAATATTTGTGAGGGGTCCAGTTGGATCCCTCCAACCTGTTTCCCTGCATCCAAAGAGTTAGCACAATACCCATTCCACTTCGAGGTGGAATATCGCGGTATATGGGATTTTAAAAAATATTCCGCTTACTAAAGGCGCAATAGGGTCTCATCCGCTATACGAGGCGGGAAATCAATCAACTGCAATATATATATATGCCAATATATATATATATTGCTATATATAGATATATCCTAAAATATCTACTATCACAATCAAGCAAACAATCAATCAATCCATCAACAAATTTTAAATATAACTATTTAAAATTTAATAAACCCTTTTTGAGTGAGAAGTTCTCACCTTTATTCCCGTTTGCCATCCACTTCCAATTCAACTTGTTTTCTTCATTTATACCTTGTATAAATATTATACACAATTTATTAATATTCAAACAGATCGAATAATAAATTTTCATTCTTGATTGTTTAATTAATCAATAGTTTTATTTAAACCAATCTCTTTTTAAATAAATTTATTTTAACAAATTTTTCCTTTGAAAATAATTCTAACTATTTATTTAAGTAAATTTTTCCTTTGATAAAATATCCTTTAGTTATTAAAATAAACAGATAAATTTTGTTAAAATAATTAATCCTCATATTATGTATTATTTTGATATAAACTTAGTAAATTTAAAATCTATCTGTACATTTATTTTACATTTCTAACTAATGACTTATTTATTTATAAGTTAAATAAATCATCCTTTTAAAATCTACTTTAAGTTTAAACCTTGTTTTAAACATTTAAATATTTAAACTTTTATTTCAAATTAACTTCTCTTTTTATTCTAAATCAACTATTTTTTTCTTTAACTAATCTTTTTATCAAATAAATTTGAATTCTTATCAAATTTTCTTTAATAAAATATTTTTCATTTGAAACTAAATTTATAATTAACTGATAATTTTGTTTTAACAAATAAATTTAATTTTAAACATATCTTCATTACAAAAACAATTATGCACCTCAACTACTTAGTTAAACAAAACATTTTAGTAGCATCTGCACTTACCAATTTAATAACAAGATAACATAGCACCTGGTCTTACCAAATTTTAAAACAAACACCTATTCTTATCAATTTAAAGCAAAAACTTGGTGCAGCTGTTCTTATCAGTTTAAATCAAAAATTGATATCATTTGTTCTTAACAGTTTAAACACAAAATCACAAATAGTCTGTTTTTATCAGTTTCAAACAAAAAAAACCAAATAGCATTTTTGTTCTTATCAAAAAAAAAAAATTAAGACTGGGCAGCATCTGTTCTTACAGTTTAAAACAACATTGGGTAAAATCTGTTTTACCAATTTTAAACAAAAATCAAATAGTATCTGTTCTTATTAGAATTAGAACAGAACCAAGTAGTATCTGTTCTTGTCAATTTTAAAACAACCCAAATAGTATCTGTTATTATCAATTTAAATCAACATTTCCAGTAGCATCTGTGCTCAACAGTTTAGAATAAATAATAGCATTTGTTCTTATCAATTAAAAAAAAAACAATATCTACAGCATCTGTTCTTATTAATTTTAAAACAAAACCAATTAGCTTCGGTTCTTAACAGTTAAAACGAGAATTCACAAAGCATCTGTTTTTATCAAATATAGCATCTGCTCTTATCAGGTAAAGTTCAAGAAATCGAGCAAGTGACAGCAGATAGTATCTGCTTTTATCAGTTCAAAATCCAAGCAAATTGAGCAAATAACAGCAACTAGAAACAAAAATCCAATATGCAGTCACAAATCTGAGCATATCAGTTTAAAATTTAATTAGCCGAGCCAAAGATAACCAAATCACTCCACAACATAGCATGCAACCAAGAAATTCACTTCAAACAAATTCAAAAACTTGCGTGAAGATTATCGTGAGTTAGAAAACTCACCTTATCTCGAATCGAAGGAAAGTCGAACTCCATCAACTCGAAGTAGCCAGAGAGAGAGCAACGAGAATCGATCGAGCAAGGCAACACAAATCAGATCGAGGCCGGTGCCCTTTGATTTTGAAAAGCCCTAAGCTTGCAAAGAGGACGACGAGAACGAAAGATTTGGAGCCGCCATTTTTTTCGTTTTATTTTTCTTTCGTATGAATGAGATAGTGGGGAGAGAGGAGGTCGGGTATAAAATAGAAAGAGGCGACGTGCAATTACGTGATGAAAGGCATGGAACACGGCATGTATCATGGGTATGGAGGAATGCTCAAAGTAAGGTAAGGTTTACTTATTTTTTTTTAATTTTATTTATTTACTCTATTTTTTTAAATTCAATTAGTTTTGTTTTTAAAAATTATCTTGTTAAAATTATGTTGTTAAAAATTTCATCTAGTATATTCTTTTTTTTTTTTATATATATATATATATATTTTTATTTATTTATTTATTATTATTTTTTTTATATTATTTTTTTCATTCTTATTTCAAATCCAATTTATTTTTCTAAATCATTAATTCGAATTTAAAATATAAGTTCAATATTAAATTTCAACTTCAAAGTCAAAATTCAAATTTGTATTCAACTTTAAATAGATTAAATTCTAAATTTTAATCACCAATTCATTCTGACATTTTGAAATTTAAGTCAAATTATCATTTAAATATTTAAAATAAATTAAATATTCCCAAATTAAATAGTTCAAAATTCAGGGTCGTTACAGTTGCATTGACTAGCTGTTATCAAATCGTTAAATGCGAAGGTGTGGTATGGGATGCACGTTAACACTTTTCGGGTTCCTATTTGGGAGTTTGTGACACATTCTGGGATTGCCAGTACAATAGACCTTCGGGTTATTTAGGATTACGACTTTGGCTGTCAGGGATTTGCTGACTTCAGTCATTTGAGATTTACAACTTCGGTCGTCTGGGAGAGGTACCTAATATATATAATACTGGTGGGATGACACGTGCAGCATCGCTTTGGCATGCAAATGGGATTTGGCCAATCCGGGGAATTTTTATGAGTTTTGATTTCAATTTAACCAATTTGGGATAATGAATGTATTTATAGCCTTGAGTTAGAGAAACACTTATATATATGTTGTTTTATGGTGATTTCAATATTGGGATTATGAACTCTTAGTGAGTTTCATAAGTTTTAATTTGAAGATTTTGATGATTTCATTTATGGCTTATATGTTGCTTATGTTCACTTACGTTGTATAGCCCTTGAATGTGAAACATCTATGCCATGTTAAACCTCATCATGTGATTAACATTGAGCCTTTATGGAATACCTATCCTTAGTTGTCTAAATAGACTTTCTTATATTATTCCTTTATCTTTAAAGGAATATTTCCCTTATGCACATGTATTCCTTTATCTTTTGATAATATCAAGTTCTAATTAGCCCGACCCGTGTATTTATTACTCGGGGCCGACCGAGTTGCAAGTTAACTTTTGGACCTATGATAGCTTTATCATTTGGATTTCACCATCGCTTTGGATACGGCTTAGTTTTTGTGTAGTAGTCTTTTGTTTGGGAACCTTATGGTGAATATATTCTTTTATGGGGATGTATGTATATATTGTGGTTGAATACTACTTGTGACGGGTTGTATTGCATTTGATGTATGTGTATGTATATATTATCTGTGATGCAATTCTACACCTTGTGATTGTTGTAGTTTTTTTTTTTGAATCGATCCTGTAACCACCATAGTAGCATATTAGATAGGAATTAATTATGTCGAATAGTCGAGATTAAATTGAAAAAAATAAGTGCCAAAACCGACATACTTAGCTCTTATCTAATGCAAGACAATGATGGTTACACTTAACCAGCTCTATTCTCCGCATTAGCAAACAGAATTACTATGCAATTCTCTTTGTTAATGTGGGTCTCGGGGTGGGCATCACATAACATGATTGTATGTCATATAATTGACGATAATACAGTCTATGTAGTTAAGATTAACAATACTCTCAAGTCTGAAGACTACTGCATATCATTACATAATATCTTTTTAGCTTTGCTATTTTAACCTATAAAAAACTTTTATTGAGTTGTTTTGAAATTGTTCCAACTAATCATAAGTAAGTAATATCTTGGTATGTTCAATTGTCATGCCAAATTCACCATCTACCATTTGGAGAGCATTATGTACACTAGTATCAATAGATATATCAATATTCTTTTATTGATGCATCATAACTATGAACAATTTAAGGTCAGTATTTTAAATACTCAATTGAAAACTCATAGTTAATAACACATTCATTATTGGATCAAATGCGCCTGCAAAGAGGTTAAAATGCTAAATTTCAATAAAAATTCTTGAATAATATTTTTATTCCATATTTGTATAAATAAATATTTGCTTATATTAAATCAAATTTAGTGTTTTGATTAATAAACGAGATCTAACATCTTTTGATTAATAAAGGAGTTTAAGATATTTTAATTTGATTAATTTAATTAATTTAATTAAAATATTTATTTAATGTTAATGTTTTAAAGTAAATTTATTAATAATTTAATTTAAAGTTAATTTATTAATTTATTTCAATTTCTATTTAGTATGTTATGATATTTGTATTCATAATATGAACATCACAATAATATGTGTGTGTATATGCACGCATGTTTGTATGTATCTAACCTATACCAGGGGTCCATAGAGAAAACTGACCGTTTTGTCCTAAAGTCAATCAGAAGTCTAAGTTTGATACACGCACATACATAATAATGTTTAATATTATTATAAATATCTAGGTGTATATATTTTTTTTAATATAATTCAGGCATTAAATTTTTTATCAAACATTTATAATTAATAATGCATGTATATAAGTATAATTTCACATATATATATAACATAAAATAATTATAAAATAAACTTATTTGATGTAAGAAAATTATACTATATATACATACGTTTATTTTTTTACGGCTATATAAATATATATAACTAATTTAAAATTCACATACAAATGTTTAAGTTATTCAAATAAATAAATAAATATCATTCAACCGCAAGCATATATAAAAATATTTATTTCTATTTTAATTATTAATTTAGCCAAATTAATTAGGCTTGAAAATTTCAAAATAGATATTTATTTTAAATCTTTTGACCTAGTAAATAAAATTAAAAATTAGCTTTTTTACAGTAAATAGAAGTTGATGTGTGTGTGTGTGTGCATGCACACATACATATAGAAATATGTGTGTATGTGTGTATATACACACACACATGCATATGATTAATTAGGTTTTTATAAAGCTTGAAACCATTAAGAGATAAAACATATTTTTTATTGAAATCGAAAATCATATTTATAAAATTAGATAGCTTAATAAGTAAAATGTTCTTCGGTTTAAAATAAATAATCCATTTTTGGATTAAAAATTACTATTTTACCTTAAACTTGTCGAAAATTATCTTTAATTAATATAAATGTAGAGTTATTATATATATATGTACATTAATATATATTTATATTTAAAGGTTTGAAAAATTATATAAATATATGTATAACTTTGAAATTATTATTATTTTTACATAAAATTTGGCCGGACATAATAACCGTTTATATAGACATGACGATGAATAATAATATGTTGATGAATATATTTAAATAAGCATTACCTTTTCATTGAAATAATGCTACCGACAGCCAGATACGTTGTTTGTTCATCTCGTTCTCTTGGAGCACCAGTCTCTCCTCCTTCTCTTTACATTGCAAAGATTAAAAAATGACTTAACCAAGGCTATGTGGTAGGTAGCTATAGATCGAGGCATAGCAAGTGAAGAGTGAGTGCTAAAATGTGGTGGAGACTATTGGTATTTATGGCTGAAGGTTTGATCTTTCTCTCCATAATATCCTTTAGATATTTAGACTTGATAAAGCCATAAATATATCCCCATCTATGGCCGGTCTATAGCATTGAACTAGCATGGTCAAAAACTCCTTTGACACCATTTGAGTCATTATTTAATTCATTAATTTCTGATTTCAAAATCGATCGAATCATCGTATAACTTTTGTACATCGTTCCGTCTGATTTTAAATCTGGAATAAATAATTAAGCCACAAATAGTAATGTGCAACACTTACATTAATTTATTATTGATTTGTAAAATTTATAAATTAATTTTATCATTGGACAAATTCGAAAACAACTACAACGCAGTTGTATTGAGTATTTGGTCTAGACTCATTCCATAGTCAATTTTCAACCAATTTAAATGTTAAAGTCTGAATGGACTTTGCTTAAGTACAGTCTATCGTCTAGTTCAACGCTTACAAATCATTTTGGCGAAATCGCATTTCTGATCTTATATAAACTCATTTACTCACAATAGTTTGTATATTTATTTTTTCATCATCACTATTTCACTATGATATCTTGAGTTTGGTCTAAACACTATCAATATTTGTATTAACTACATAGATCACTTTTGAAGTCCTTCGTTCGATCCGATAACATTTATCGATCCACCGATTAACTCCATGAGGTGATCCACCTCCTCGATCCTTAAAAATCAATATTAATACATCCTCGGTATTCGCGTCCGCAAGTCAAAGTTCCAAATATGTGGATTATCATGGATAAGAAAGAAAGTAAAGACAGAAAAAAACCTCATATAAATGAAATAAAATATATTATTTCAACATATAATCTTTATAATGGAAATTTTAAGTACATTTATCAGAGTTAAACATGGACATTTATAAATATCTATCCTTAAAAATGCAGAATATAACGACACACAAGTGTGGTGGAAATAATTAACAATCTTTAGAAGAATCTTCTAACTCCATGCTCCAAGTTCCATCCAGATTTCTTCAAACTAAATATGACTACTAGGTTGCCTGGGAAAATTAGGACACCTAGAGTTTAAGGGAAATAAACTCCGAGTCAGTCATGAGACTGGTGTGAGAAACTCAAAATACGTGGTTTGAAAAAGAAAAGTTATCTCATAAGACCACGCCGTACAAAGACATGAGATTGGTTTTTATCTTATGATAACCAAAACATTTGCTACGCAAAATATATGGATATTATTTTTAATGACATTCTTTGAAAAACACTTTTCAAGTAAATATATTTAAATAGCTGAAATTGTTACATTGGTTAAATTTGACGGCATAATAGGTTTACAATCAAGTCCGTAGGAACTTATTAGAGAATGGATTTCCATACAACGGAAGGTAAGGACTACTTTTCATGCAGTACATCTCCAGAGGAATGTACTGAGGATACACAAACAATCCTCTGCATCTGGCAAGACCGGCCTATCCCTATTTGGCACTCATACATGGCCTGGATAGAACCGAATATGACATCACCTCATTCGTAACCAACCTATCTAGGGTCCCAAAGTATACACCACATACTCGACATATAGAGAGTAATCTAGAAAGGTGATGACCATACCCTAATGGTTGTGAACCACATAGCCTTGCGGCGTACCCTGTTTAAGCCATTACCGAACGATGATATCTGAGGTAGCGATTACCTTTCAAATGGCACATTCCACTTCGGATGCCACATTGTTATCCGATAGTTACACAACTGATTTCTACAAATGCATAATTCCTGAGTTCGTACGTCTCAGGAAAGGGTGTTAAGCTAAGAGAAACTTCCTTCTCCATCACCAAACAGATGATATGTTCATAGAGATCAATTTATGTAACTAGAAATGCAACGTTGGGCATTCGTCCACACAAGTTTCTTAGAAACAGGACAAATCAAAGGGATTCTCCTACCATATCCTATCGTGAGTTACCCTTAAGATTAGTAGCGAGAAGTCCTTGCATCGAAGATCTTAAATGAAGAACTACTGCCGCATAATATAAAATGAGAAATTTTCCCCGAGGGTCAATGACAAGCAGCCCTACATTCCATCTTCCAAATTATATCCATGTCTTCACTTTGAATGTGTAAATTGGTTTAAAGTGGTCTTTGGTTAGAAATCGTCCAAATCTGACCCTAGTTCCTTCGAACCAATCATCGATAAAAGGATATTCTATGAATAGGGAATCATTCTTTAATTGATTAAGTTCTTTTTTTTTTTATCAAAATCTCTTTTGGAGATATATATTTCTAAAACATTCTTTTCGGTATATATAGAATCATTAAACCCCTCTTATCAAATACTTTGATTACTTTAAACCCTTTTAAGCTAGGAATCATTCGAATATCATTTTATTTTTCACTTAGGACGTTATTTCCAAATCATTGCTTTTAAATCTTAACATAACTTTCTTAATTCAAAACTTAAAATTTTGATTAAGTTAAACCACGTTATCTAGGATGTTAATCCGAAACCAATAAATATTAAATGAGAAGAATCTATATAAATCATCTAATTCTACTCAATACCAATTCCCGTATTCAATAAGTACTATGGGCGGAATAACGGTGAAACCGCCTATTAAATTCCACAAATATTACGAGTTTCCTTTTCGGGCTTTAACACTAAGTACAAGAAGATTATCTCCATAAAATCCAAGTTGTTTATATTCGAAATATCATATCCTTTATACGTTGGAAAATTTTGATCCAAGTAAATCAAATTTACTATCCCATCCGTCGGGCCAGTTCGGATAGCCATAGAGACCAAGAAACTTTTTTTTCCAAACCCAAGCCCAGACACCATCTCTTGACACACATAAGGCGGTCAAGTTATTTGATCGACTCTAAATCATTTGATATTTAACCATTCAATAAATTCTTAAAATACCCTTTAAAATACTTAATTAATCATTTGAAAACATTTACAACATTTTGGAAAAGAACGGTTATGTTTAAAACTATATTTCAAAAGTTATGGAAAAGTGCGGTGAAAGTGCTTTTTAAGCTTTATTGATCAAAATGACTTTTTATCATCTGAAATTTATTTTTTGAAAGTCGGATCACTTTTAGAACGTTTTAAAAGATTTTTAGAATTTATTTCATATTTTTAAACAATTTCAAAATATCATTTTCAAGGAAATCCTATTATGGATTTCGAACTGCAAAATTGCGATTTTTCCATAAACTTATTTTACTCATATTTCAAAATCTACTTATCGAAATCTCGATTTTCTTTCTTTGTTTCAAAACTATGGATATAATAGTTCGAAAATTCTTATTTTAAAGATTTTCGAGCTATATTCCATTCTATATGCTCGTTTGACTTTTACGGCGCGAAAGCGCTGACTGCCGTTACACGACGCGCCTAATTTTGACTAAATTTTCAATTACCTTTCAAACTTCACTAAAACACTTTCATATATCTATAAAATATTTCAAAATCATTCTTAACCTTTTTAAAAGAGGTTTAATATCTCATAAACACCAATTCATTAAATAAAGGAAAGTGATTAAACTTGTGCTTATCGACGTGTATTTCCATGACTTGCATATATATACAAAATTTGTACTAAACAACCAAACTTGATGATCGAAGCATATTAAACATCCATTGCAAACATCATATCATCATCCAAAAATGTAACATAAGTAAGAGTTTCTCACATTGATTTTCTATCGCAAAAAGTCTATAGCTTCACAAACTTGCAATCCGAGCATGAACCCCAATAACATGCCTCCAGGTATGATCGGCCATTCCATGTAAAAAGTGGTGCCCGGCCAAGCATGGGGAATGAGCTTTAAGACTTTGAATTATTATCGAATTTACTAAAAATTGGACCTAAAAATCGGTTATTTTCTCTTGGATTTTTGGACATTCTATTTCCTGTATTCGGAAATGTAGTCAATATGAAAGTTGTAGAAAACTCTTTTCTCTAAGGTTCAAAAAAAGAATCATCAAATTTGGTTTAGTTATTAATGAGATATGGTCAAATGAAGAAGAGGCATTCTCGGATTTACAAAAATCACACCCGAAAATGGGTCGACTTCTAGCTAATTTTTGGATATGTTACCCAAACAACTATGAAATGTAGTCAAAAGGAAAGTTCTTGAAATTATTTTGTCTATAATATAATGAAAAAGAAAATTTGATTTTGATTGATTATGAGGAAGATATTATAAAAAGAACAGAGGATATTCTCGGATTCATAAAAATGAAGCCTTAAAATGCATTGCAAAGAATTGAAATTTTGATAGAACTAATCAAAAAATTAGAAGAAGTGCCCAACATAAAAGTTGAAGTCACTAGAATTTCATATGGTTTAAAAAGTGAATCACTGCATTTCGATCAGATTTGGAGGAGTTAAGCTCGAATTAAAGAGAGGTATTTTCGGCCTTTAAAACTGGGCTCGAAATGCTCTGGAAAGAATGGAGTTTTTAGCATGGCTAAGCTTAGAATGGGGAAAAGTGGTCAACTACAAATATAGCCACCAAAATTTCGAATGGTTTTAAGAAAATAATTTGACCATTTCATTCAGATATGAAAAAGTTACGGAGGATGAAAAAATGATTTATGAAGGGGAATTATAGGGAAAGAGAAGGAGAAAAATATCTACCTTTACATCATCCCCCACATCACCACCACATGCTCCATCTCCATCATCCATGTGCCCACTTTACATCCATCATTTCGGCTGCCAACATCCACCATCATCACCCCCACGCGTGTGCGCTCAATTGTGTACTGATTGACTTTGAGCTTGCTTAAAGTTTAAATAATATAGAAATATCTTATATATTTCTTTTATATATGTATGTATATTTTATAATTTAAATAATAATATATAGTCAAACCGCTCCTACCATTCGAGTCAAACCCATGCTATATACCGTGTCTCTCTCTCCCTCATCTTTTATTTCGAATCCACGGTCGATGAAAGAAAAATAAAATAAGAACAACGATCGGAGGAAAAAAAAGCAGATCGATCTCTAAAAAAAGGCGCTGCTTGAAATTTTTTTGAAGTCACATATTGCCTGTGGAGGTTGAGCGACCCAAAGCGGCAGTCAGGAAGGGATGTATGATGGCGATGGGAGGTGCTCGTATCGATTTCATCTGGTTCTAGGGTTTTGGCATGCGACACGTAATTGAAAGGAGGGTCTAACGAGGCGGCAAGGCGCACGTTACGGCTGAGCGAGCGGCAGCAGTGACGTGGAGCGCGCGTTCGCCTAGGTCAAATTTGGGTTTAGGTTTCGATTGGCTCACGAGCGATGACTGGTGGGGAGGCACCGTGATTGGCGACGACGATCGAAAAAAATTGATGAGGATGATGGCAGTGGGTCGCGAGCGTTTTGAAGAGGAAGATGAAAGTCGTGTGAATTAGTGAGATAGAGGAGAATCGCGATCTGCAATAGGTGGCGGTTGGCTATTGTGCTCGATCGAGAACAAGCCGAGTAATGTTAGGTTTGTTTTTATTTTATTAATTTTTTAATTAGTTGTTAAGTATGTTTAAATTATTATCGATATTAATTTAATCGTATCTCATGCATACGAGGTACACTTTACGTGAAACGAGTTGCTGAGGATTTATATCGGCGTTGTCTACGATATGGGATCGAGCTGGAATTTATTTGAAACTCAAATTATTTTCAGTTTCAAATAAAAGGTGGGTGTCTTATACGCTCATATTCGACTATTTTATTTTAATGTTAGTTAAATTATATTGTATTATGAAGTGGTTTTAATTTATTGATAGTTGTTGATAAATTTAATTGACATCCAATTGACCGTTACATAAATTAATAGGATTTGAATTGATAATTAAAGTTGAATTAGAATTAAACAGCTAAAAAATCCTTGATTTTCGATAAATGATTAATTATTGTGCTTATTAACTGTATGGATGATTGGATGTGATGGATACTATTGGTTGTTAATTTGGATGTTTATTTATTATGATATATCATTTTATCACCCTGTATATTATTTACAGTATTGTAAACTGTAAACTGAATTATTTCGAATAAATTAAGAAATATGTTGAAATGGTATATATACCTACGACATCTATCTGGATTGAAATGATATATATCCATCCTTGAAATTGAATTGAAATAATTATCCACTTGGCCATAGGTTAGAAAATTATATACGGACACCGGGTTGGTTAAATTAAATGATTTTAAAAGTTGTTTGAAATTATTTAAATGAATTGATTTTTAAGAATAAAATCAAATTTATGGAAATTGAATTATTTTGAATTGAAGCTCGAAATATTGGAATTTAAACTTGGTAAACAAAATTGTTTAATTAATCGAAGTTTAAAATTTTAAGTTATAAACGAAATACGTCGTAAATTTCAGAAATCGATTTGTTTTATAGGATTGGACCTTTATTCGAACTTTGAATATTTCTAAGAAAAAGTGATATGAAATGATATTTCAAATTTTAGTTTGGAATTGAATTATAATTGAAAATTTGGATCTAAATTTGGTATTGAAGGTAAATTTGATTTAAGTATTTAAATCATTATTTGAAACAGAAATAGAAATTAATTTGAATTAATTTGGAATTGAAATTGGAATTGAAATTGAAATTAATTTGAAATTGGAATTTAAATTAAATTTGGAATTGGAAATTAATTTGGAATTGGAAATTAGTTTGAAATTGAGATTTAAATTAATTAAAAAAATAGAAATTGGAATTGAAATCGAAATTTATGTGGAATCAAATTTATTTGAGTTGGAATCGGAATTGAAGCGATTAAATCGAAATGGATTTTTGAATTGATTTGGGTAGGAAATTGGGAAGTTGACCGGTTTGACTTTGGAATTATTTTAAAAATAAGTAGTATAAATGATTTAAAATCTATATTATTTAAATATTCAAAATATTTTGATTTTTGCAAACTATTTTATTATATAAACCAATTTTATATTCAAATTATTTCTATTAGACTATTTTTAACTATTTAACTATTTTAAACCATTTAAACTATTTTCTAAAAATCAAACTGGTTAAAGGGTAAATTGTTTATATTTAAATCTTGGATTTAAATACGAACTAGGTTAAAGTGAAAATTTTAACCCAAATTGAATTCCAACCAAATTTTGGAAGTGAAATTGATTTATCAAACAAAATTGATAATTTTGAATATTTGATGATTTCGAAATGGATTTGAATTTAAAGCGAATATATGATGATTTCGAAGTGGACTTGATTTTGAAACGAATATGATATTTTGATATCAAGTGCAAATTGTTTTCAAAATGTAAAAGAACCAACCAGTGTGTAAAATGATGGTTGGTTGTTAAAGAGACCAGGGTCTCTTATTGACATACTCTTTGTCAATATTGGAACCACTTTGACAACCGTGTACGCGGTGGATGATATTCAGAATGTAATGGTTGAATTGGCGACGTTTACTGGAATGAAGTAAGAGAACGATGATGGATAGCCTTGACATTCGTGTCATAATTAAAATGACTAAAACATGAGCCTATGTTTGGCCATTGAGGTTACCTACCTCTAGCGACGTTGATCCCTCGTATTACTATTGTGGTTTCGGATTCGATGGGTGCACCTTATTTGTTGTTTGGATTGATTGTCGCGGTCGGCCATGGATGGGTTACGACCAGCCGGAAAGGGTAAACTGGTAGAATCCAATCTTGGACATTGCCTCACGTGCCTTGTCATGTTTATCCCTATACGAGCCCATTACGACTTTTGTATAAACTATAAATGTGTTAAGGTGGATCAATGTAAAGCCTTAACGCTATTTTGATATTTATTTTACTGATAGACATTATCTATTGTAGCGTAAACTATTATATATATAAATAGTTTAACTGATCCTTAGGAGATGGAAAATCCCATAACATCTCTTAAGTTATTACCTTCATGTTTATGATTTTGATTTGACTTACATAAGAGTATTTCAGTCCTAACTCGAGTGTTTTGTCTTTTCATTACGCTCGGGTCAGTCCTGAGTTTTTTTCAGCATATTGAAGACTATTCTCTAGAGGACGAAAACGGAGTTTTTGTATATTACTATTATTATTATCCCCTGCATCATGCTATTCTGCTGTATTGATTATTTATTCCTGATGTATAAATATAACTTTGATAAATGTGTATAGATGATGATCAGATGTATAGTAAACAACTTTTGAATTTTTATTTGACTATTATATTTTATCGTTTCCCTTGTGAGATTCTGTGTTTTGTTTTCTTCTTCTCTTCTTCTCTTTCTTATTTAACCCCATTGATTATCTACGTTCCGGATTGTTTGAGTCGGACATATGTGGATTATTGTCGATTTAAACCTTCCGAAATGTGGATCGTCGCAGTTGGTATCAAAGCGAGGTTTAGCGATAACGTTGGCTTTGTGGGGTTTGACTCATTAGAGATAGGGTAGTGATACCCTAGAATTAGTCTGTTTGAGTGTATATATATGAGAGAGCATATTTGTTAGTGTTATAAAATGTTTTATAATTGTGTTTACTTATCCCTTGAGTTGTTTATGAATTCTGGTCGATGTACGGGACGCTGTGTTATCGATACGGGTTTCTAAACACTTAACGAGGCAAGTGGACATAAAATTGTTTTTAATCGGATAAATAGAATAATCTTCCTAAATTATATTATATATATATATATAATGATAAATTTTTAATGAATGATAGTTGTTATCATCGATTATTGGTTTGAATTAAAAATAAGACAAAAACTTAATGAACTTTATTTTTGAAGCATTTGGTAATTTGAATTGAAATCAAATTAAAATAAAAAAATCGTTTGGAGTAACAAATTTGTAAATTAACGAAATATTTTCATAATGAAGTAATGAAATTTTAGGTGTATATTTAAATATAGCATATAAATAGAAGTGACTTTAAAAATTGAGAATTTTAGAATTCAAATTTGTTTTGTTTTCAATATTGTTTTCAAAGCCTTAAAATTAATATTAATATTATTTGGAAGAGATTTGACTAGAAAAAACATATTTTGAAAAGATTTTTGGAAGAAATAAAAGTATTAAACTCGCTTGGTCGCTGGGAAATAATTCTGGAGATGACTGCAGCATCGCCAGTATTCATTTCTGGGTTTCTGGGTGAGAATTGCTACCAGAAGAAATTTATTATAAATTAAAACAGGTTTGATTATGAAAGAAAAATATATTCTAAATATGATTTAGAAAATATATGAAATAATTTGTACTTAAAATTGGAAATAGTATATAAGAAATAAGATTGTAACTTATAAATTTGAATAGGAAAGAAAAATTTAAATTTAAAACTTTTGGATAATTTTGATTTAAGCAAACAAAAAAAATTGAATTTGAGAAATGAAATAAATTAATTAACTTTAGAAATGTTAAATTAATTAAGTTAGTGAAATGAAGTAAATAAAATACAATTAACCCAAGAAGCTTAGAAAAAAAATGAATTGCATTTGAAATGAATTAGATAAAATGAAATTTTGAATGAACAAATTATATAGTTTATGGATTTGAGAATATTAAGCTAAACAAATTTAAATTTCTTAAAACGGGAATGATAAGAAAATTAACTTAAACAAAATTAAATAATATGAGTAATGGATTAAAATGAAATGAAGATTAACTTGAAAAAATAAACTAGATATTAAGCGAAACCAGATAAATTAGTAAAGTGAATTAATTCCACTTAGACTATAGTAAGAAAAAAATGAATAAGAATTTGATATGTTAAAGGAAATGGGATTTAAGTGTGAAATGCAAGTCATACCTGAAGCATACAAGGATAATTCATGATATGTTGTACCGAGTAACTTTTTACTTACTAGGTCAAGGGAGCGTTCACCATTATTGCTAATAACAAAAACTGGCAAGTAATATTTTTCAGGTCCCAAAAATCACTTACAAATAGCCTGCATAGTGTTAAGGTAAAAAAAATTAAAAAAATAATAATAAAGTTTTTACGTGTGAAAAAAACATTAATAACAAGAATACTTAATGTTTTGTCTTGAAAAGAACGAGCTAACTTAAGATTTCACTTTTTTTTGTCAATACTAGATCAAACAAGAGTCACCCTGAAATGTACCTGTTATTTACAAGAAAATCTGTAGCTATTACCATACTCATAGTTCATGACTTTAGGTTCATAGTGGACTTAAGGCTGTCGAGCATGCAACTATTTTTGAAATTATGAAGAAATATTAGTAGAAAGACATTATCATACCTATTACTAAGGATAATATCAAACTGAAGTTCTAAATGTCACATTTTTGGTCACCTTTATGCATTTGTTAATTTTCTACAATGATTTTATAGTATACACCCTCAGGAGTTCACAGACTATTGTCATAACAAAACATTTTGTGAGCTTTAGTTCCCATTTTTTTTTCTTATTTCAGATCATTATAAAGACTATATTCTAATAAAACAGACACTAGAATGTTAAGATTAAATGGAGGGTGAAACAAAGATCACTTTTTCATAAAGTATGAATGAATATATAAGTTCGTACAACCAGACCAAGGTACGCATGTACAAACTATAAAGTCAGCCAAAACATGTGTACATAACAAAACAAACAGATAATTTTAGATTAAGAAAAAGAAAACATGTATTTTGTTTCTTAGAAAAAGGGAAAAAAAAGAAATACATACCGAAGTGTATTTTTTTTGCCTATCATAAATATTTCATTTCTTGATTCAGAAATGAACCTTGCATTGCTCAAAAACCTAAATCTAGGCACTTGCATGAGCAATTCAAAATTCATCCTCACCAAAATAGTTGAACGTAAATTAATTGAAACCGAGTTAATTAAAATGTTGATAAAAAATGGAGGGTATAAATTAAAAATTGATATTAGATAACGTAAATCCACATGGTTATGAATAAAATTGGATTAATTGGATGGATGTTGATGTTTGGATGGTTTCTTTTGTTGCAAACCATTGTTTTTACGGTTTTGATTGCATATGGTTGGATGGTTTCTTTTGTTGCAAACCATGGTTTTGATTGCATACCATTGTTTAAAAAGAGGTTTAAATTTGAATTAAGTATTTAATTCGTTATTTGAAATTGAAATTAATTTGAAATTGGAATTTAAATTAATTTGGAATTGAAATTGGAATTGAAATTAATTTGAAATTGGAATTTAAATTAAATTTGGAATCGGAATTGGAAATTAGTTTGGAATTGGAAATTAATTTGAAATTGATATTTAAATTAATTAAAAAATAGAAATTGGAATTGAAATTGAATTAACTCGAGTTGGAATCGGAATTGAATCGATTAAATCGAAATGGATTTTTGAATTGATTTGGGTAGGAAATTGGGAAGTTGACCGGTTTGACTTTGGAATTATTTTAAAACTGAGTATTTTAGTATAAATGATTTAAATTCTATATTCTTTAAATATTCAAACTATTTTGATTTTGCAAACTATTTTATTATATAAACCATTTTTATATTCAAGTTATTTCTATTAAACTATTTTTAACTATTTAACTATTTTAAACCATTTAAACTATTTTTTAAAAATCAAACTGGTTAAAGGGTAAATTGTTTATATTTAAATCTTGGATTTAAATTCAAACTAGGTTAAAGTGAAAATTTTAACCTAAATTGAATTCGAACCAAATTTTGGAAGTGAAATTGTAACGATCCCGATTTTTGAGTCAAGATTTTTTGGTAATTAAATTTGATTTTGGATTTAATTGTGAATTTATTTGGATTTGAAATATAAAAATAAAATTGAATTTTAAGATGTAAATTCTAAAAAAATAAAATATATTGTAAATTGAATTTTGGGTATATTTGAATTTTCCAAATTAAATAAGATATATGTTTATTTATTTATATAAATGGAATATAATCTTAAATTTGATTTGAGATTCAGGAATAAATATTTTGAGAAATAAATTTGATTTAAGAACTTTATAAACTAGTAGAGATTTGTTTTCTATTATATATACATGTATGTAAATATATACATTGTGATTTGGAAGATAGGATTTAAGATCAGTATAAGAATCATTTTCTTAAGGATGTATAAATAGTTATAAAAGGAAATATAAACATAAATAATATAAAGATATTTGAATTTAATTTTATGAAATGGATTTTAAAAGTTTTTTGAAGTTAAACCTTTATTCTAAATACTTATATACATATATAATCTATATATGTGTTTATTATTAAAGTACAACTAAACTTTGAAATCAATTTCTTTAAAAGTTATGATTTGTACAATGGCTTGAATTTAAAATTTATAACAAGAATGAATATAAAATATTTATTTTTTGAAATTTAATAAAATATATTGTAAATAAAATTGATTTAATAAATATATTAGATTTGAAAAGCTTTATAAATTAAGAATTATATGTGTACGTATCTTTTGAAAAACAAACGTAGTTTGTAATAAATTCAAGACAATTATGTAAACATAAATGTTTAAGTGAAGAAGGGCTAAAACATATAGTTTGTATATAAATTAAGTAATTTATGATAAAGTAAGGATTTAAAACTAAAATTTTAAATTAACTGAGTTAAGGGTTTTTACATAAATAACACAAATTATGACAATTGTAAAACATGAAGGTAAGATGATAACAAGTGTTAACATGTTTTAAACAAGTGGCATTTAATTTAATTTTCTTTTAAATTAAAGAATAAAATAGCATACAAAAGAAGAAATCAGGTTTCATCTCATTTTCCTTTGTTAATGATCAAAAACGAGCCTGTACCTCAAAACCTGAAAAGAAAATTTAATCAAACCCTCTCATTCTCATTTCTAAAAACAAACGAAAGTCTGAAAAACAACAAAATAAAAAAAGAGAATCAAAAGTTCAAAACAAATCACCTCAAAATCTTCAAACTGGAAACAAGATCCAGATGAAATTTGGTTCAAACAACAGACAATTTTCTGAAATCAAAGCCTGGAGAACCTAAAAAAAATCTGGAAGCTACAAACTTGAAACAAAGTGCTCAAGTTCAACATGATCTAGCAATAGATCAAAAAATAAAGTTTCAGGAGCTCAGAGCAAATTTAAGAAAGAAAAGAAGAAATCTGGAAAATGCAGAATCAAAGCAAGATAATCCAATAGATAAAGGATCAAACTTCAGTGCTCATGAAAACAAAATCTGGTCCTCTGTTCATCATCAATTCAGGTGAGAAAACTCCCCATATAAAATATGGAATAAGTTATATCTGGTTTACATATGATTGATGTTTGAAAATGTGCTGTGAAAATGCTTTGCATTGCTGTGTATATGTGATTGAATGTAAAAAATGTGTGCAAGTTGTGATCAGGCAGATATGCCTCTGTCTCGTTTACAGGTTTTAATACCTGTCTAAGAAAAAAAAATTGAAATCATTACATCTAAACGATTATAGGCTTTAACCTCTAAATGAAAAATGCATGAATGCAAGTAAAATGATTTTTAAAAATGGTCTCAGGAAATTTTATTTAGTAATCATTTCAAAATGTACAGTTTGCAGTGATAAGCTAAAAATGGTTAGAAAATTTATCATCTTTATATTAAATTTAGATTATGGGAATAAATTCATATTGGAAAATTATGATTTTTGAAAATCATTTCATGATTTTTAGATCTATAATCATTGAGGAAATTCAAAATGAACGATTTTAGTTCTTCGTTGATCCATGATGATCGACGAAGCTATGAGCATCAAGGCTAAGATGGAAGAAGACTGGGATGGTGGTGAGCACAGGAAAAATACTTAGTGGTTTTTCTGATGATCATGGAGGCTGGATAATGATGAAATAGGGTTTCCATCACTGTTTTGTTGGACGAAGAAGTCACGACGATTGCATTGACTGTGGGGCATCGAGTTCGATCGTACCCAGGGGAAAAGGTTTGGGGGTCGATGGGGAAACTTTGGTCGAAGTTGAGAGGTTGTCGATGGACGAGGTCGCCGACACGGGGAGGATTTAGGTGATTGGTTTGGGTTTCCAGGTTGAGCCTAATTGTTCATTTTGATTTCATGACGAATTCGTTGATGCTGATTGTTTGTTCAGGGAGAGGAGATCACCGATGGTACGCTGGAGGTGTCGGCGGGGACCGGAAGTCAACCAGACAACGGTACACATGCACACGAAAAAGTTGTGCATCTGGAAAATGGGATGTAGTTTGGGAAGAAGCATTTCTCTCGGCTTGAACTCAAAGTGTTCGCGTGAGTGTCTCGAAGTAGTTGAAAAGGGTATGTTGCCCGGAGTAAGTCTCGAGTAAAAATGAATTTGGCTCGGGTTATCTGATGCATTACAAAAAAGTTTTAAAATTTTAAAGGAAATCAAATTTTTAAAATTAAATCTTGTTTAAACCTATTTCCTTTTTATATTAGATGTTATCTAAGTTTTTAAAATTAGTTAAAGAAGGTTTTTAAATAAAATTGTTTTAATTAATCAAGTTTTAAAATGGTTTTATTTTGAAAGTTTATTTTAAATAAACCTAATAATATTAAAGGTTAGTTAATTAAAAGAATGTTTTAATAGTTAATTAACTTTTAAAGTTTAAGTTAAAATTTAATTGCTAAAGGAAATTAATTACTTGAAGTTAATGACTTAATAAAAGTAATTAAGATAAATTAATTAATAAATTTAAGTTTGATTAATCAAGAAATTAAAGGATAATTAATTAAAGATTAATTAATTATTAATTTAAGGTTATTTAATTTATAATGAAGGATTGACTAATTTATGAAATTAATTAAGGATGAATAATTGATGATTTAAGGATGGGTTAATCAAGTGATTAAAGGTTAATTAATTTAAAGAAAGATTAATTAGTGTGATTAATTAATTAAGGTAATTAAGTTAAGAATAATTGATTAATTTAAAAGGTTAATTAACTAAGGAAAGTGATTAAGGAATGATTAATAATTAAGGATTAATTAAATAAATTATTGTAATTAATTAAGGATAATTAATCAAAGGATTAATTATCAATTAAAGGTTAAGTAATGTTTTATGGTTAATTAATTAATATGGTTTGTAATTAATTAATATTAATTAACTAGTAGTAAATTATTCATAAGTATTAATTCGATTAAAATTTATCAGATAATTAACTGATCTTACTTATGAATGTTTGAATTGAATTGGATGCCTTGAATTGTGTGATATGAATTATTATGATTAAGCTGTGAACTGTGATGTAATTTATTCATCTGTGATGTAATTTATTCATCTGTGATGTAATTCATTTATCTGTGATGAATATAGTTTATTTATCTGTAATAAATTTATACTTTTTATCTATGATCTGTGAAGGAAGATAAGCGTTATAGATTATACCGCTTATCGATATTTATGTGTTTGAATATGTAATGATTGATGATGTTGTTGCACTATTATTGTGTATAAAACCCCTGGACCACACTATACACACACGAATATGGATTTCACGAGGAAATCAGTTAAGTCACAGATTTTTTTTTGAAATAGTTTTAGAAGTTGAATTTTGAATCCAAAAGATTTTCGAAAATGGAATTGGGTTAAATGCGAATTTTTTTTGGAAAGGAGTTTTGAAAATAAAAAGTTATTTTAAATAACTTGATAAAGTTTTGAAATTTAAATACTTTGATTTGAAATTAAATTCAAGATTTGAAATTGAATTCTATATTTGGAAATTATGGTTTAAAAAGGTTATACAAGTTATAAATGTGTTTTTATGGGTTTTGAACCATTTAAAAAGTATTGTTTTGGGAATTTGAATTTAAACCCAAGTTTTATACTTGGAGGGCATTAACTTGTATAAATGTAATCGAATTTTTCCGATACAAAATATATTTGTTTTCATATAAAGATAACTTTCATATAAAGGAAGGATTTTCAAGTTGTATTGAAAAGATTTCAAATTTGAAATAGAATTGTTTTGGAAGCTATGAATTAATCTTTGTGAAAGATGGTGGAACCTTATTTTGAAATTGAAGAGGATTTTAAATGGTGTATCTTTTATATAAAAGAGATTTGAAATGAGAATTGTTTTTAAAAGCTATGAATCTTTGGAAATGGGTTTGAAAGCGATAAATAGAGTTTTTGATTTAATAACTGGATGAGTTAATCCAATTTGGAAAGGAAATTGTTTTGAAAAGCCATGAATGAACCTTTGTGGAAAAGTGGCGAACTTTGTGAAATGAACCTTTTTGTTTAAAAGATTTGAAGTGGTAATTTGTTTAAAGCATTTGAAAGAAAGGTTTTGGACTTTAAGTTGTGACTTAACTGAGATCCCATATCCGTATGTTTTACATATTGCGCTCATTATTCGGTTTAGCCGGGAGAGGACCTTGTGTCATATAACCCATTCCGAATAATGATACGTCGTATATGGATAACATTTGAAGACCGGTGGTGAAGATCAGGTATTTTCAAGAATGAAAGGATAAACCGTTGATTGTCCCTGCACCGAGTCGCGTCGGTATAGAGATTCCCTAAGTGATGGGAAGTCTGTTCGGGATTGTGAATACCCGGATTGCAAGGGCTTCTTTGGAAGTGCCTTCGGTTCTGTTCGAACCCGGAACAAACTTGTATGGCTGTGTGTCTGACATTACACTTTGAGATGTAAAACCAGTTTCTATCAAATACATTTCTGTTTGGTGGCGGATATTTATTCTCTTAGCTTAACACCCTTCTCTGAGACGTACGAGCTCAGAGGTTATGTAGTTGACGGTTACTAGTGATACATTCCCAAATTGGTAATGTGGCATACGAAGTGCAGCTGATCATTTGTTGATCAAAGCATGGCTTTGTGAAAAAGCGTAGCTTTGTGGACGAGACTGCATCAGGACCTCACAAACCGGAAATGATCGAAACAGGAAAGATGCGGCAAAGTTATGAGGGTCGCGCCCTTTAGGGTATGTCATTCCCTTTTGGAAAAAGGTGGTATCATGGAATGGAGCCAAGATACTTAACCTATGTGGTTGCTACAATCTCATTACTGTGTGGTTGTTGCTTTGTGATTGAGGGCCCTCGGATAAAGGTCGCAAACGACCAGGGGGTGCAATACTCGTGTAGTAGTTACCTAGTTACAGAGGTAACCCGGCCTTGTGTTGGCAGAGAGTTGGTTAAGTTCTCGGGACATCCCTCCAAAGGCGTACCCATGTGGCAGTAGAAAGTTCCTTAGCCTAACCATTTGTTGTAAATCCAATCACCAATACGCACCTTGTACGATACGCACTTTGTACGGTTTTGGTTGTAGAACCTGCCATTTACTTATGGTGGTCACCATTGTTTAGATGGTAGCTATAATTGGCATAGTTTGAAATGTCTATGCTGGCTAAGATTAATATTATACTTTCGAAAGGTTTTCTGCACTATGCACTAATAACGACTTTTGCGTATCAAGCATATTTGACTATCATAAGGAGAAATCTCCTCCAATTCTGCGTTTGCATTGTGTGTGCGGCGAGAGGCCTTATGGTAGTTTCATTTTCCAAAAAACATTGCGGATTTCAATTTTAAATTCTTTTGATGTTTGTTTTAAAGATAAACTATTTTGTTTTCTCATACCAGTCCCATGACTGACCTGGAGTTTATTGTTCCTTTCCTAAACTCTGGGTGCCTACAATTTTCCACACGGGCAGTTTAGAGTTGGGTTTTTCAGATAGTCGAATAGTAGGAATAGATTCGATAGCCTTCGAAGCCCTTTGGATTTGTGGATCGCACTTGCTACACTTTAGCACCCATGGCTGACCTTGCTTAGCTTATTTCAACTTGATTGGGAGTTCGAGCCATTTTTGCATTGGTGCTTTGGAGTTGCAGTTGATGTTAAGGTTCCTTCTTTGGAGTTCAAGCTTATATTATCTCTTTCCGCTGCTATTTCTTGTATCTCTGATATATATTGATATTCTGTTGTATCTGATATTGTATCAATGAAACGTTTGAATTTGCGGCGTTCGAGTGAAGTACGGGTGCCGATTTTCGAAAGTTGAGTCAGGGTCGTTATAGAAATTGATTCATCAGACAAAATTGATAATTTTGAATATATGATGATTTCGAAATGGATTTAAATTTAAAGCGAATATATGATGATTTTGAAATGGATTTGATTTTGAAACGAATATGATATTTTGATATCAAGTGCAAATTATTTTTGAAATGTAAAAGAAGCAACGGATGTGTAAAATGACGATTGGTTGTTAAAGAGACCGGGGCCTCTTATTGGCATACTCTCTGTCAATATTAGAACCACTTTGACAACCGTGTAAGCGGTGGATGATATTCAAAATGTAGTGGTTGAATTGGCGACGTTTACTGGAATGTAGTAAGAGAACGATGATGGATAGCCTTGACATTCGTGTCATAATTAAAATGACTAGAACAGAAGCCTATGTCTGGCCATTGAGGTTAACTACCTCTAGCGACGTTGATCCCTCGTATTACTATTGTGGTTTCGGATTCGATGGGTGCACCTTATTTGTTGTTTGGATTGATTGTCGCGGTCAACCATGGATGGGTTACGACCAGCCATAAAGGGTAAACTGGTAGAATCCTACCTTGGGCATTGCCTCACGTGCCTTCTCATATTTATCCCTATACGAGCCCATTACGACTTTGGTATAAACTGTAAATGTGTTAAGGTGGATCAATGTAAAGCCTTAACGCTATTTTGATATTTATTTTATGGATAGACATTATCTATTATAGCGTAAACTATTATATATATAAATAGTTTAACGGATCCTTAGGAGATGGAAAATCCCGTAACATCTCTTAAGTTATTGCATAATTTGTTTTTCTATATAAATTATATTTTCCAAAAAAATCGATATCAGAATGGCGTAGTAGAAGCGTAGTAATAGTTTGCAAGTAGGATATTTATGTTTGAAAGTTAATTATTTTGAGGAAATATATTGTATGTTAAATTCTGTACTTGACCCCTTTTCGAGGACGAAAAGTTTTGAGTGGGAGAGTATGTAACGACCTGTATTTTTGGCTATTTTAAAATTTTAAATTTAATGTAATTATTGGATAAATATGGATAGAAATAAAAATTTAATGATTTATTAATATTGGTTTATTTGATAATTAAATTGTTTAAAATTTAATATTGGAAAGTATTTGAACAATTTAATTTTGAATTTAAGATGATTAAAAATGATATCAGAAATTGATTTAAATTTTATTCAACATATGAACGAAGATAGTTAACATTAAAATTTGGATTTAAATATGAATAATTTGAAATTTGAAATTTTATATTTTAATCAACGAGCAAAAATAGCTATTTGGGCCATTGTCTCGGATTTTGACGAAACCAGTTTTATCAGATTCGAAATGGTGAGCTATTGTAGGATTTCAATTTTCGTAGCAATCGGACTTGTCGGTTGGCCGTGCAAGAAGGAAACGCGTAGAATTTAAATTCATAATTTAAATAAACACTTCGATTCGAAAAGCTATCTTTTGCATACGATCAAATTAGACCTCGGAACTAGTTCCATTACGTTCAGAATAAGGGTAAAACATTATGAACGCTGGACGGCACGTTTCATTTGGAGTTCGGAATGTCGGGCGCTTATAAGCGAGATATTTTATAATTTAAATAATAATATAAGTCAAACCGCTCTTACCCATTCGAATCAAACCCATGCTATATACCATATCTCTATCTCTCTCATCTTTTATTTCGAATCCACGGCTGATGAAAGAAAAAATAAATTAAGAACAACGATCGGAGAAGAAAAAAAGAAGATCGATCTCTTAAAAAAAAGGCACTGCTCGAAAAAAATTTGAAGTCACGTATTGCCTGAGGAGGTTGAGCGACCCAAAGCGGCGGCTAGGAAGGGATGTACGATGGCGATGGGAGGCGCTCGTATCGATGTCATCTGGTTCTTGGATTTTGGCGCGCGACACGTAATGGAAAGTAGGGTCGAACGAGGCAGCAAGGCGTGCGTTACGGCTAAGCGAGCGGCAGTAGTGACGTGGAGCACGCGTTCGCCTTGGTCGAATTTGGATTTAGGTTTCGATTGGCTCGCGAGCGATGACCGTTGGGGAGGCACCGTGATTGGCGACGACGATCGAAAAAAAATTGATGAGGATGATGGCAGTGGGTCGCGAGCGTTTTGAAGAGGAAGATGAAAGTCGTGTGAGTTAGTGAGATAGAGGAGAACCGCGATCTGCAATAGGTGGCGGTTGGCCATTGTGCTCGATCGAGAACAAGCCGAGTTATGTTAGGTTTGTTTTTGTTTTATTAATTTGTTAATTAGCTGTTAAGTATGTTTAAATTATTATCGATATTAATTTAATCGTATCTCATGCATACGAGGTACACTTTACGTGAAACGAGTTGCTGAGGATTCATATCGGCGTTGTCTACGATATGAGATCGAGCCAGAGTTTATTCGAAACTGAAATTATTTTCACTTTCAAATAAAAGGTGAGTATCTTATACGCTCACGTTCGACTATTTTATTTTAATGTTAGTTAAATTATATTGTATTGCGAAGTGATTTTAATTTATTGATAGTTGTTGATAAATTTAATTGACATCTAGTTGACCGCTGAATAAATTAATAGGATTTGAATTGTTAATTAAAGTTGAATTAGAATTAAACTGCTAAAAAAATCCTTGATTTTCGATAATTGATTGATTGTTGTGCTTATAGACTGTATGGATGATTGGTTGTGATGGATGCTATTGGTTGTTAATTTGGATGTTTATTTATTATGATATATCATTTTATTACCCTGTATATTATTTACAGTATAGTAAAGTGTAAACTGAATTATTTCGAATAAATTAAGAAATATGCTGAAATGATATATATACCTATGACATCTATCTGGATTGAAATGACATATATCCATCCTTGAAATTGAATTAAAATAATTATCCACTTGGCCATAGGTTAGAAAATTATATACGGACACCGGGTTGGTTAAATTAAATGATTTTAAAAGTTGTTTGAAATTATTTAAATGAATTGATTTTTAAGAATAAAATCAAATTTATGGAAATTGAATTATTCAAAATTGAAGCTCGAAATGTTGGAATTTAAACTTGGTAAACAAAATTATTTAATTAATCAAAGTTTAAATTTTAAGTTATAAACGAAATACGTCGTAAATTTCAGAAATGGATTTGTTTTAAAGGATTGGACCTTTATTCAAACTTTGAATATTTCTAAGAAAAAGTGATATGAAATGATATTTCAAATTTTAGTTTGGAATTGAATTATAATTGAAATTTTGGATCTAAATTTAGCATTGAAGGTAAATTTGATTTAAGTATTTAAATCGTTATTTGAAATTGAAATTAATTTGAAATTGGAATTTAAATTAATTTGGAATTGAAATTGGAATTTAAATTAATTTAAAATTGGAATTTAAATTATTTGGAATTGGAATTGGAAATTAATTTGAAATTGAGATTTAAATTAATTAAAAAAAATAGAAATTGGAATTGAAATCGAAATTTAGGCGGAACTGAATTTATTCGAGTTGGAATCGGAATTGAATCGATTAAATCGAAATGGATTTTTGAATTGATTTGGGTAGAAAATTGGGAAGTTGACTGGTTTGATTTTGGAATATTTTAAAAATGAGTATTTTAGTATAAATGATTTAAAATCTATATTCTTTAAATATTCAAACTATTTTGATTTTTGCAAACATTTTATTATATAAACCATATTTGTATTCAAATTATTTCTATGAAACTATTTTTAACTATTTAACTATTTTAAACCATTTAAACTATTTTCAAAAAATCAAACTGGTTAATGGGTAAATTGTTTATATTTAAATCTTGGATTTAAATACGAACTAGGTTAAAGTGAAAATTTTAACCCAAATTGAATTCGAACCAAATTTTGGAAGTGAAATTGATTTATCGGACAAAATTAATAATTTTGAATATACGATGATTTCGAAATGGATTTGAATTTAAAGCGAATATATGATGATTTCGAAACGGATTTAATTTTGAAACGAATATGATATTTTGATATCGAGTGCAAATTGTTTTCGAAATATAAAAGAACCAACGAGTGTGTAAAATGACGATTGGTTGTTAAAGAGACCTGGGCTTCTTATTGGCATACTCTCTGTCAATATTTGAACCACTTTGACAACCTTGTACGCGGTGGATGATATTCAGAATGTAGTGGTTGAATTGGCGACGTTTACTGGAATGAAGTTAGAGAACGATGATGGATAGTCTTGACATTCGTGTCATAATTAAAATGACTAAAATATGAGCCTTTGTCTGGCCATTGAGGTTAGCTACCTCTAGCGACGTTGATCCCTAGTATTACTATTGTGGTTTCGGATTCGATGGGTGAACCTTATTTGTCGTTTGGATTGATTGTCGCGGTCGGCCACGGATGAGTTACGACCAGCCAGAAAGGGTAAACTGGTAGAATCCAACCTTGGGCATTGCCTCACTTGCCTTGTCATATTTATCATTATACGAGCCCATTACGACTTTGGTTTAAACTGTAAATGTGTTAAGGTGGATCAATGTAAAGCCTTAACGCTATTTTGATATTTATTTTACTGATAGATATTATCTATTATAGCGTAAACTATTATATATATATATATATAAAGTTGTAACGGATCCTTAGGAGATGGAAAATCCCGTAACATCTCTTAAGTTATTGCATTCATATTTATGATACTGATTTGACTTACATAAGAGTATTTTAGTCTTGACTCGAGTGTTTTGTTTTTTCATTACGCTCGGGTCAGTCCAGAGTTTTTTTCAGCGCATTGAAGACTATTCTCTAGAGGACGAAGACGGTGTTTTGGTATATTACTATTATTATTATCCCCTGCATCATGCTATTCTGCTTTATTGATTATTTATTCCTGATATATAAATATAACTTTGATAAATGTGTATAGATGATTATCAGATGTATAGTAAACGACTTTTGAATTTTTATTTGACTATTATATTTTATCGTTTTTGCTGTGAGATTCTGTGTTGTTTTCTTCTTCTCTTCTTATCTTTCTTATTTAACCCCATTGATATTGTCTATATTCTAGATTATTTGAGTCGGACATATGTGGATTATTGTCGATTTAAACTTTCCGAAATGTGGGTCGTCACAAAAAAATATGTATTCTCTCTTTAGTAGTGCTTTAAGTGTTTTAGCATGTACCTAACCATAGCCGTAACATGGTCGCCATACTATGTGGTTGACCATGATCAAAGTACAATCACATACTTAAGTTTGATAGCACTCCCAAGTTAGAAGACTACTATTCGTCATTGCTCTAAGATCATCTATTTTCACTTGGTTATACTAACCTTTAGAAGACTCTCGTTGAGTTATGTGATTGTTCCAAATAACGACAAGTACATAACTTCTTGGCGTCTCCAATGGTTATGAGAAGCACCTTCATTATATAAAGAGCATTGCAATCTTAACAGATTTATTGATATACTTTTCTCAATAAATCTCGACTATAAACAATTAAGAAGATGTATTTATTTGTATTTCTATATAGATTATTGATTCGGTACTCATGGTTACGAGCATGTTTGTAACTAGAGTTGATAAAATATTTATTCTAAGGATTTAATTTTTACTTATATATGTTTTTATATATGTTCGATGTATTTAGTTCATTATTTATATATATAAGAGAAAAACAAACCAATGCATACATCATTATCATTTCAAACAAGGTTATTTATCTGAGTTTACTTACGTACGTAATAATAAATCATAAAATTGTATCTAGGGCATGCCCTTAACTATTTCATTCATAACTACAACTACAATGCAACGAATATTTTTTTCAAGGATTTCCTATTTGTATATATTGAATGTATTCAGATCATTGGTTATATCACAATAACAATATATACAACAGAGAAGGAAACAAAACCAAAAGAATACTTTATTTTAAACAATATTCCCATACAACAGAAGTTATATAACAAATACCAAATAATATAATTTCTTCTAGAGCACATCCTTATCTTCGTCAGATCCATTACAATAGTAGTGCGGTTATTGCAACAATCCAGAACCGTGATTACAACTGTAGTACGTTATAAGCACAGTACTATTAGAGAATTTCTTTTACATCATCGAGTGGATCATGCATGCAATAATGATAACTTGGTTGATCCATTAACCGGAGAGAGTAACTTTTATTTATTTATCACGCAACTGCCACACACGTAAGCTTGGTTGTTTCCCAGAGACACTACTTTTGTTCACGATTTCAATCTGTAATTTTCTTTTGTACTCTGTTTTTTGGTCCATGCACGTAGTATCTTAATCTCTGCAAATCTTTAGTTTGAAGAGGTTTTGTGATGAAGTCCTCTGCTCCAGTGTCACGGCATCTGGCGATTTAACATAGGCCATGATGGTAATGAAAATGCAAAAGCAATGTTTTGGAATAATAATTTTATTTTTCATTGTTTAGGCAGAAGAGGATTTAGTGTGTGTGTTTAGGGGGGAGGGTGGGGGTTGGTGGAGTTTCAAGAGAAGACAAAGAAATTGATGACAAGACATAGTAATCAAAATTTTAGGTGGAATTATAGGTTACTTGTTAACATGCTGGTCCTGAAATGTAGTAATCAAATTTGTGGATAAGATCTCCGTAATCTAAGCTAACTAAAAGTATTTGTCATAGTATGCACCAAGGTTCAAAATTCCGGCGGAATTCCGGTTATTCCGGTGATTCCGTTCCGGTTCCGGTCATAACCGAAATGGAATCCGGTCAAAATTCCGGTTCCGGTCTGAATTCCGGATTTGATTTTCAAATATTGAAAAAAAAATTATAAAAAAATATAAAAATACAACAAACATATAGCAATTAAAAAAGAAAAGCAAATTAAACAGGTACAATAAATAAATTGACAAAAAATCATGTGTATGGATAAAAAAAGTTGTTACATTTTTGTTAATTTACATCGAATCAGAATAAAAATTTCAAAAATTGACCAAAATTTTAAAATCTTAAATGAACAATACAGACTTTTTAAACAGTGGTTTTTTAATCAAAGTGTATTTTATATGTAATTTAAAAAGTGTATATAAATTTATGATAGTATTGAATATTTATTAGTGAAGTAGCAAATTAAAGCAAAAAAGTACCGGAATTAGAAAACCGGAATTAAAACGGAACTTCCGAAATTTCCGGAACGGAACCGAAATTTTAAAATTACTAATGACCGGAACGGAAACGGAAAACGGAATTTCGAACCTTGGTATGCACTTGTCCGACTGTTTGTTCAATATTGCTTTTAGGGGTTAAATTCAGCCATGCAACTGTCCATTTCTATACGACCTCATGGGACCAACCTACTGTCAAGTTTGTTTATGTGGTAATGCAGTCATCAATATGGCTTTCAGGTTGAAGTAAACTCATATAGGTAACACAGCGATCGATATTTTATTTATAGCACATAAAGTTGTGATTTTCTGATCAATCGCCTTTGCTTATATACTAAAATGAAATGTTGAAAATTTATGGTTGAAATATTGGCTCACTCGAACTTTGATATACTTGCTAAAATGTAATAGCAAGTAAATTTACTTAGGAAAGAGAATACGATAAGCAGAATCCACATGATTTCTGGGATCTATATATCAAATTTAATTTTCCTTTTTTTAGTAGAGTAGCATTTTTGTTATTTTAGAGTACTTTCATGATACCTTAACAAATTGGGCATGATTAATAAACATTAGCGAGATAAGAAAATTATCAGAAATCAGGTGAAAGTTACCTGGTTATTCTCTGTGGTTCATGTTCCGATGACATAACAATCGCTGGAGTATATTTAGAGCTATTGTGTCCCTGTAAATTTACAAGCGAAGTGTAACATATATGACAATCTAAAGAACATGATTAGTGTACAATAGGAAGAACCGTGTACCTTAATCGCCTTGAGGAGGTCATAGCCAGTCATCTCAGGCATGCAGTAGTCTGTTAGAATTATGTCAATATTCTGCTCCTGCGTGTAATTTAATTCATACATTTCAATATTCTTCAGGTGGATAAGCTATACATGTATTCAGGTACAACAGCAATACTAACATAAAATATTGTAAGCAGAATAAAAGGTAACAGAAAATTCGTACATAAGCACTGGGAGATTGAGCGTTTCCATTTTCTATACCAAGAACTTGCACTGCTTTCTTTCTACTATCGACTGTAATCACTGTAAGGTAACAAAGCATACAGGCTTTTTATAGCAGTTGTGAAGGGGGAAAGTATAGGAATATATATGGTGTTTGTTATGTGTTTAGATGAATGTTGCAAAGCTAGTGGACACGGAAACAAAGAGCACTATTATAGAGATTTGAACATATAATTCTGATCTTTAAACACACAACCTTTTAACTATAAACGGTAACATTAGCATCAAACAAATAACAAACAATTCTCCATTCTTTTGGAGCAACCTCTCTACTATGGTACGGTCAATAGAAGAATCATCAACTACCAAAACTTTCATTAATCCACATTTAAAATTATTGTTATTAGTGATAATGGTCGTCTCTTCCTCCGGCTCATGTTTCTTTGCTTTCTCCATCAAACAAGATCACAGAATATTTATGACGACTTTTAGAGGTGCTGCTTATATCGAAAGAGAAAGGACAGTAGGACTCAGGCGATAGTCAAGGTAGTTTTTTGGTAGATTTTGTTGTCGGAAAAGAATGTTTGAATTTGTAAACATGGGAATCCTACTCATTCCACTCGCTCTCTTTTGTTTCACAACATTTGGTAGTAGGGTTAGCAATCTTCGGTTAAACTAATTCATTTTGGTTTGTTTGATTTGGTTTTGAAACCAAATTAGTTTATAATCGATCAGTAAAATAAATTATTTCGGTTATCAGTTTAACCAAATTAACGAAACTTTTATTATATTGTCAATATTACTAATGTTATAATATTTTTTTTATATTAATTTAGCAGTCTAAATAAATTTTACTTATCATATATGTTTCAAACTTATTATTAAACGCATAGGAACGCCAAATAAGTATACTATAGTAATATATTTATGTTTTATTTTGTATAATGAATATTTCAAATAAAATATGAACCATTTTTGATTCGGTTAAATCGGATAATTAGCAGAACCAACTAAATTTAATTCGGTTGGTTTGACTTGGTTTTTATTTTTATTGGTTTTTGTTTGGTTTGACAATTTTCATCATCGGACCAACCGATCCAATAAAATGCTCACCTCTACTTGTTAAGCCCGCATTATTTCTACACACTTCTTATAGTTCAAAATTATTTGCAAAAATAAATCTCAGACTAATCTAAACAAAAACTTAAGGGCCTATATGGTTTCATTTTATGTTTTATATTTTGCATTTTCAACATTCATAACAAAATATGAGCATAAAGAAAGAGAAATTTAAATTTTTTTAGGCCATTTCAACGACGATGGAGTGGATGAAGAGACGACGAAAGAGATGTATTATTTTCTATTCCTTTGTTATTTCTCAAAATATAAAAAACAAAATAAATTTGTTTTCTATTCCATATCTTAGATTCATTTTCCAAACCGGTTGTTTTTCAAAAACACTTGCGTCATGTGCCATTTTTGGACGAACACAAAACTAAAAATAACGAATCAAATGGAGCCTAATTTTCATAGCTTATGAGGTGACAATGGGACAGGTGTCACGGACATAGTTTTTCTTGTGTTTCTTGACAATTTGCAATATTTAGTCCATCTCTCTCTTTAACTCCACAATATATACAAAGTAAACGAAGGAAGCAAGAAGTTTCATCAAAACCTAGTGCTTTTGGATAATCCCCAGTCTAAAGTAAGCCTTTTTTCATAAGTCAAATAATTTACACAAACCAAAAAGAAAAAAGCATCAAGAAGTCACCTTTCAACTTTACCGAAAAACAATTATTATTTATTTTCCTTTTGAATTAAAAATTTTCATTCCGCGATTTAAAAAAATGCAAACAAAATTTAAGAAAAATATAAAAATGTTGAAGTCCAAAATTTATGAAAAATTTAAAAATTTTGAAGTCCAAGATTTTCAGACTAAAACGTTTAAATTCAAAATTCTAAAATTCAAATTTAAAAATCAAAATTTCATATTTCATTTAACTTTCCAAATTATTAAACTGAAATTTAGAAATTTAAATTTTGAACTCAAACTTTTTTTGATGTAAGAGTGGTCCTTGCATGAAGAGACCACTCGAAATTTTATTAAAACAAGCAATATGTGTTATGACGATTTTAACTCAAGACCACTCAAAACAAAAATCCCAAAGCACAGTGGGAAAAAACGTGATCGTGATAAATAGCACAAGAACAACCAATCGATATTGAAAACCAAACTCAACCAATCCAAATTCGATCACAATCGTCAAACAAGCAATATAGAAATAATGAAGAATAAATCACACACCGATTTATAGTGGTTCCACTAACATTGTGTTAATGTACATCCACTTTGAGAAAGCTTTTATTGATACCAATAAGAAGAGTACAAGAGACTTATTACAATGATCATAATATTCACTCATGAATATAATTATGTGGAGATTAGAATTAAAGAAATTAGAATTTTCTAAACCCCAGTTAATGGAGGATTAAAACACTTGATTAAACTCTTGGAGTCATTATCTTTCAAAAGAAAAAATAGCTTATATAGGAGAGTAGAAAACCTAGGCGAAATTCCCAAAATGCATCTTGAAGCTTCACAAGTCATCACACCAAGCCCAGGACAAAAATAGACAGAAAGACGTCACAGACATCTGTCACTTTATGACACACATCTGTCATATGTTTTGGGAAAACTCTTCTGAAACCACAGACGTCTGTCGCAAAGTGGCAGATGTCTGTCTCAAGTCTCGGCTTCCAAAACCTATTTTTACAGATGTCTGCCACTTTATGACAGACATCTATCGTCTGATGCTGGCCACAGCATCCACTTATTTCACCATATCTTCCTCCTTCGAGCTCTGATTTGCGAACCGTTTTTACCGTTATAAAGCTACTTTCGACCTCTTCAATTCTCTATATAGTATCGTCAAAATTCAATATTCCACCTCGACAATATATCCATCTCCAACTCCAATGGTACCATACCATCATCAACAACCGATAGCACCAACTATCACCACTTCTACCTTCAACCAAACATGAATATTTTCCCAATGAGCTCCAGAAAAGCCACCGCCCATTGCACTCCATCAACGAGCTCAGGCAAAGCCCTAGCCCGCTAACGAAGTGTTGAAAACATCCAAATTCTAAATCATCTCACCAAAGACGTACTAAACTGCTAACGAGTGTAAATTAGCACTCACCAAGAAGATAGAATCACAATTTTTTACCGATTCTCTTCCCATCCATAACCAAGCTCCTCTCTCAACCGTGCCACCCCATGGCATCTAGCACTTCAACAAGCGAATCAAATTCGAGCAATGCTCGAATTTCCCAACCGACAATGCCTTAGTGAACATATCCGCTGTGTTATCCATTATGTGCACTTTTTGAAGATATACTTGCCTATCTTCATCCATGGCTACCAAAAATGAAACTTTCACATCAGTATACTTAGTCCGTGAGTACGCCAAATTCTTCGCAATGTGAATAATACTTTGACTATCACATTGAACATCAATGCTATCTTGCTCGAATCCTAAGTCACACAACAATCGCCTCAAATAAAGTGCCTCCTTTGCCACTTCCATCACGGCTATCAACTCCACCTCCGCAGTGGATAAAGCAATTACGGTCTGCATATCGATCTCAAACTTATGGCCATACCATCAAGTGTGAAGACATATCTAGAAGTCGATTTTCTTGGATTCCCATCATCGGCATAGTCCGAATCACAATAACCAACCAACTTACAATCCAACCCCTTACTACCGCAAAAAACAAGACCACGAGACGATGTACTTCTAAGGTACCTTAATATAAGCTTTACAGCTTCCCAACGAAAATTTCTCCGGATTAGCCATATATCGACTAACCATCCTGACCCCATTTGCAATATCGGGTCTTATACACGCCATAACATACATCAGACTTCCAACTGTACTAGCATATGATACATTTGCCATATAAGCCTTGTTTTTCTCCAAGATAGATGATCCCTTACTCGAAAGCTTCATATGAAAAAGTAAAGGTGTATTTGACGCCTTTACATACTCCATGCTAAATTGGCAAATCACTTTCTCTATGTACTCTTTTTGAGTCAATTTCAACTCAAAATGCTTTCGATCCCTTTCTATTTCCACGCCCAATATCCTATTTGCTACTCCAAGATTTTTCATTTCGAACTTCGATTTCAAACTCATTTTTAACTTGTTGATTTCATTCTTATCCTTAGAAGCAATGAACATGTCATCCACATACAATAGTAAATATACCTAACAATCATTTTTCAATTTCTTGAAATATACGCAAGCATCCTTGATGCTTCTATTAAAACCATTTTCAAGCATAAAATGATCAAATCACTTGTATCATTGTCTAGGTGATTGCTTTAAACCATATATGTAGATGTCTTCATCCAAGTCACCATGTAAGAAGACAGTTTTCGTATCAACTTGCTCCAACTCCAAGTCGTGAATAACAACTATGGAAAGTAATATCTGGATAGAATATAGCGCACAACTGCTGCGAATATCTCATCATACTCCTTTCCCTTCTTTTGTGCAAAACCCTTAGCAACTAGCGTAGCTTTATATCTCCTAGCATGCTTCACCTTATATATCCATTTGCACCTAATAGCTCGGTTTTCTTTAGGAAGTGGAACCAAATTCCAAGTTTGATTCTTCATTAATGATTGCATCTCTTCCTCTATGGCATAAATCCACTTCGAGCTTTAACTCGACTTCATGACGTCATCAAGGTCCATCGGCTCATTTTGGACTACATGAAGAGCATAGTCCAAATTATCACAAAAGCTAAGATAGTTCCAATCACCATATCTTTCAGGTGGCCTTCTAGCACGACGACCAACCAGAGTAGTAATACCATCACTCGAACTCTTTTTGGCTCCACCTTGAACCGAATCCTCTCTAGAATCATGCACATCACTAACTCTATTAGAGGCACCATGTGGACTATATGATGTCACATCAACTGCTTCCTTCTCAAAAGCATCTTCAACTACTCTACTCTCTTTACTCCTTGGGAAAATATGGAAATAACTTCCTTCTCCTTTGATTCACCATGAACCAAATCCGGAACATCCGATGAGCTCTCATTCTCCTTAAACAAAACTGACTCATCAAAAATAACATGACTAGAATTCACAACCTTCTTCATTTCTGGATTTCAAGTACGATAGCCTTTTACTCCGTCCATATAACCAAGCAAAATCCCATTGAAAGCTCTAGATTCAAGCTTATCATTTCTCGAATCATGCATATAAACCAGACTACCAAACACACGAAGATAACTCAAGTCAATGCTCTTTCCCTTCACACTTCCTTTGGAATTTTGTTACCAATAGCCGAGTGCGGAATTCGATTCACAATATGCACCGCGGTTGACAAAGCTTCAACCTAAAATCCCTTAGACAAACCCGATGTCAATGTCATGCATCGAGCTTTCTTTAGTAGAGCACGGTTCATCCTTTCTGCAACACCATTCGACTGCGGATCTTTCGGTGTAGTAAAATGCATTCGAATATCATGATGCCTACAAAACTCTAAGAACTCTCCGAAAACATACTTTCCGCCATTGTTGGACCTTAGAACCTTAAAAGACTTGCCAATCTCATTCTTAATAGGAGATTTCCATGCTTTGAACTTTGCAAATGCCTCCACCTTGGCCTTCATTACATACACCCATATATTTCGAGAAAAATCATCTATAAAAGAAATATAATAGCGAGTTCCCCTAAAGAAGCTACTAGTGCCGGTCCCTAAATATCCATGTGAACATACTCAAAAACCCTTCTCGAATCATGTTTTCCCTCACCAGATGAAACTTTAGTTTGCTTTCCCATGACACATTCCTCGTAAAACTATAGTTTGAACTCTCTCCATCGATCATCTCCCTCTTTCGAAGAATAGCCACACTCCTCTCCGAGACATGACATAACTTCAAATTCCACAACATAGTCGCATCCAAGCCACGGGAACAATCAACTCCCATACAAGTTTCACCTTCAATAGTCACGCCTTGAAGCAAATAAACACCATGAGTTCCAGAACCTTTCATCACCACAACCGCACCATTCGAAATCCGTGAGCTATCACTCTCAATAGTGATCTTACAACCTAAAGAATCCAGTTGTCCGAAAGAGATCAGAGGCTTTCGAAGTCCTGGAACATAGCGCACATTAGTGAGAGTATGAACCACTTCGTCAAACATCCGAATTTGCACGGAACCAATGCCCTTTGACTTACATATAGCACCATTGCCCATAACAGTTGAATTTCCTTCTTTTTTGACATAAGAAGAAAAACAATTCCTATTTGACGTCATATAATAAGACGCTCCCGAATCGAGCACCCATTTGCTACTTTAAACATCCAATGCTACCGCCATCAATACATATACGTTTCCTTCACCAACACCACTTTCCATTGCAACCGATGAAGATGCTACTTCCTTCTTTGTCTTCTTCTTGTTAGGACACTCATTCTTCCAATGACCAGGATTCTTACAAATATAGCACTTTCCCTTTCTTCTTTCGACTTTACTCTCCAACCTGGGTTTCTTGATTTAGAATGCCCTTGATTCTCCTTCTTCGCATATCTCTCCTTCTCCACAGATAAACCTTAACCATTATCGGCACCACTACTCCCAACACTCAACTCCTTCATTTGATCTCACAATTCCTCACTAAGAAGACCGATTTTGACATCATCCAACGTTAATGTATCACGACCATAGATGAAACTATTTGAGAAACCCGTATAATGGTCCGGCAGCTAACACAACAATATCATCGCCTTTTGCTCTTCCTCAATCTTCAAATCTACAGTCTTCATCTTCTTTAGTAAATCATCAAACACATTCAAGTGTGCCTTTAGCGAAGTTTCTTCCTACATCTTATAGGTAAAAAAACGTTCGCAACAAGATCAAACGATCAGTTAGTGACTTCTTCATATACAACTCCTCCAACTTGTCTCAAATTCCCTTAGCAGTGGTCTCACCATTGATTTCGGAGATAACGTTCTCCCTCATAGTAAGTTGAAGTGTAGTGAATGCTCACTCTTCAATTTCCTCTCTCTCAACATCCGATATGTCTGCCGACAACAGATGTGTGTCAAACATTACTCGATGCACCCAATTCCTCCTTAGAACCACTTTCATCTTCCATTGTCACTTTTCAAAATAATTATCTCCATTCCACTTGCCTATAACCAATTGTGATCCCGAAGCCGCATATGATCCACGTACATAAGGCGCTACACCACTTGGACTAACCATTGAGTGACTACTAGAGTTATTATCCGATTTCGGCATTTTTACGACCACCTACGCACACCAAAGCTCTAATACCAAATGTTATGACGATTTCAACTCAGGACCACTCATTTCAAAACCCCAAAGCACAGTGAAAAAAAAAGATCATGGTAAATAATGCAAAAACAACCAATCAATATCTCAAACCAAATCAACCAATCCAAATCCGATCACAATCACCAAATAAGCAATCTAGAAATAAATCAATGATGAAGAATAAATAAAATGTCGATTTATAGTGGTTCTACTAACATTGTGTTAGTGTACATCCACTTTGAGCGAGGGCTTTTATTAATACCAATAAGAAGAGTACAAGAGATTGATTACAATGATCATAATATTCACTTAAGAATATTATTTTGTGGAGATTAGAATTGAAGAAATTAGGATATGCTATGATAGAGTTAGGGGTATGCCCTAGGGGCAATTATGTAATTTGTTACATATATCTAACTCGTTGACCAATCTTGTTCGAAATAAAAGGTGTTTTCTTCCTATTATATACTTGATATTATGTGATTATATTAATTAATTAACTTAATTAAAAGTATATTTAATAGAGAAATCCATAAATAGTATATTTTATGATAGTAGTTACAAAGCGTTGTAACCGTAAGTAATTTATCACAACGAAACAAATATACCATTTTAAATGTTCATAGTCAAGATGCATCGAGACAAGATATCGATGTATCCGTTGAGACTGAAGTATATAACGCTCTTCAAATGTTGGACAGTGTATTAATCATGACTACTGGGGGTACCTAGGGGTTACGTACTAATACTTATTGGATAACTATGGAACGACTCACTCGATAGTTTTCTATTAGTTAATGTAGCTAAGGACAAACATAAAATATCGATGCGACTGATTTACATAGCTCTCTCGACTTGAGAATACTGTGGATCTTCAATATGAAAGGTCCGATTTGATTATAGCCAAATCATGGCATAACGTTCATCGAGTGATGATAGTTGGATCAAGTGGAAGTATTGGAAGTGAAACACTATTCAAGAGAGGATTCACCTCCTCAGTTATAAGCGGTTAGTATCACTGTCAACTCAAAGTCAAAGTCTCTAGCTAGAGCATTTCAGTTAATAATAATTGTTATTATTGAACCAAGGACTCTGTATTTGGACTATAAAGTTGAATGTGGATGAGGCTAGAATTTTGACCATTACCGAATTCCATAAGTCCGAGATGATATAGTTTTAACGAAGAGAATTGGTGTAAACAAATGTCACAATCAGGTAACGCTTATTAAACTAAAATTGGATTTGTACAAAAAATGAATAAGCGATGAAATTGGCCATAATGTCACACCATCTGTTAAGTGACGTGTGAACGTTAACATAAGAATAGTTGATATTAATCGCTGACCAAATTTACATCCAAGAGTTACATAGCCGAAATGATGAATTCTCTTATGATCGAATAATTTAATTAGTTTGTAATTGTTATAAACTAATTAAATTAATTAATATTTATGAAATATTAATTATAAAATTTGAATATGATTTGAGAAATAAATAATGGCATATATATTTATAGCAATTATAAATATACCGATCGATATACAATATCGACAAGCGAATAAATTAGATTTAATTCCATAGTATTTTATTTGGGGCTTAGATGGGTTTAAGGCCCATCATTAGGGCTGCAAAATTTTGATTTTGGGAAGATCTAGGGGTGGCTAAAACATAGGGAATTGACTTGGAGATAATGGGTTGAGATCAAGTGAGAATGAGTAAAAAGGTTTTCCTCATTTCTCTCTCATACAACCCTACATATATGTATGTATGTGTGTGTGTGTGTGTCTCTAAAAATAATGATGAACTTTTTTGGCCGCTATTACTCTACATTGCTAATTAAAACATAGCTCTCAATCCACTTCAAAATTCTTAAATATATTTTAAATTAACATAATACTATTTGATAGGAAAGGTCGACGATTCCGGACTTGCAATTTGACGGATCGAGCATAACTAGAGAAGGGAATTCGTTGATTCAAGTGGACTCAAAGGCATCATCAATTGGTATTTTATTTATATATTATAGTAATTATATCATATTTTATGATTTAATATTGATTAATCCCAAATCTGTATATATATTAATGCTGTATATCTAGTTATGTGAGATTTACGTAGGTATATGTAGTTGTCACAAATTATTTTGGTTATGTTCATGGTTATATCATTATGTGTTATAATTTGCGTATAAATAAATCTAATTTGCTGTAAAAAAATTAAATTTTGTCATTACTAATTATTTTATGTATATTTATATATTAATTTAAATACAGAGTAATGTATATTTTAAACATATAATTACATATATGTATATGTATAATGTATAAATAGCTTAGAGTTTTTCCTTACACCTATTTATACATAATATGAATTATCAAATTCGAAAATAATTTTTTTTATATATAAATAATTTTGAATTATCTTTTATTGATTATTGGAATTGTTTATTATATCTAAAATAATTGTTGCACTGAAAATTCAATTTTATGTTTTCTGAAAATACTACATTTATGTAGTAACTAACGGGAAATTTTAGAATTTTTTTGTTAATATTTAATATTTTTAATAATTAAATTACTTCGGTTGAACATTTCTTTTATTTATTAAAAATAATGTTTTATTTCAAAAAATCATGAAAATTTTATAAACCTATATTTTATGATCCTAAATTTTTGTCAATTTTAAAATTTGATTTTTTAATAATTATTATAAATATTTTTAATTACTATGATCAAAACTATTTATATATTATAAAATTATTATTTTATGTTTGTTATGCTAATTTTGATCTGGAAATAATTGTAGGATCTAGATTAACCCTAGAGGGGGGGGGGGGTGAATAGGGTTATAACAAATTTTCTCGAATTAAACACAGAAATATAATCGCATAAATAAATATGCTGAAAAGTAAATCACACACAAAATTTACCCAGCTTCGGCAACCCCTGCCTACTGCTGCATTCACAGATTTCTATTAGAATTAAACAGTATCACGCTTACAAACACTCTACTAGACTCGCAGACCCTTTTGCTCCCGCTCACAAACACTCTACTAGACTCGCACACCTTGCTCCCGCCTATAGAGTTTCGCTTACTCGCAAACACTGCTCCCGCCTATAGAGCTTTGCAAACTCGCACACCCTGCTCACTGAACTAATTCAAAATAGACAATCTGACACTATCTAAACCTAGGTGGTGATTTACTAATTCTTTGATTCGTAAAATAAAAAACAATAATTTAAAAACAATAGACTATAACCCTAAAACTAATTAACAATATAAAGAAGCCTTAAATTTAAAAGAAAACAAAACCCCCCCTTTTTTTTAAGACCGGCCCACTTCCTTATTTCACCCGATCCTCTTTTGTCTCGTTCATGAGAAATAATGGCGGCATCGTTCTGATTAGGGCTTCGTTCCCTTTTGTTCCAGTTAGGGCTTCGGCTCTTTGTTCCAATTAGGGCTTTGGTTTCTTCAATTGATCTGTGATATGTTGCCCTAGCTCGCTGCTTCTCTGATGGTTGACTATTGCTCGTTTTGCAGTTGCTCGATCGAGTTCGTTGCTTGTGAATTCGGTATGTACTGTCTCCTTTTGCTTTTCTAAGTTGATACTTGAACTCGATGATAAAAAATGCCGATGATGATTAGGGTTTTAATAGGATTTGATTTCCTATTTTTGCGTTCGACTGATTGCTTCAAAAATTCTTGCTTTGCCGTTCGATTACACTTTGATGCTGAGGATTAATCTGACTTTGTCAATTTCGTATTTTTATGCTTGGTTGACACGGCTTCGATTTTGACTTGTTCAACATTGAAATTTTGATTACGGCTTTGATTTGATTTCGTGATCAATTTATTTGGCTATCACGGTGAACACTTGTTTGACTTTGACAATACTGATTTCGTGAATTTTCACTTTGTTGACTTGTTCATCATTGAATTTGCGATTCACTGTCACTTCGGCCTTGATACTGAGTATTTACTTCGGCCATTTGATTTTCTAAACTTCTGGATATTGTGGGATGCCGTCTCCATTTTGTTGTTGCAGTATTCATTGTTGTTGTGTTCCTCACTGATGTATTGTTGTAACTCCATCTTGACTTGGGCTTTTTTTTACTGTAACAGATGCTACACTTGTTCATGTATATATTACTTTGTTTCACTGGTGGCCTATATGCATGCTTCACTGTTCTTTGCATTTGTTCATATGAGTGTGCTCACTGTTCTTTGTACCTGTATTTGTCATACTGTACATATATTTTTGGCTCTGGTTCATTGTTGTTGTTTAAGTTAGTATGTTGCCCTTTTACTTGAACTTGGTCTGGTGCAACTTGTTTCATTATCTGTTGCATACATGAGAGTGACACTGTACTCTATTCATGCTTGTTACATTCAGTTAGCACTTGTTCATCATGTAACTTGTTGGTCTTCATTTGAAGTCATGGCATTCATGTTTGACATATATGCACTGTGTGGTCTTGATTCATGCAGTCTTCATTAACTCGTGTGCTTCTAGTCTTGCCACTGTGTCAAGTATGGTTTCACCTGTACTTGTGTTGTAGCTGTCTTGACTTATGCTGTATCAATGCTGCTTCACCATATTGCATTGTCATATTTTATTCCTGTTTGCATTTGAGTTTGTAACTTGGAGTCTGCAACTTGATTTGTGCCTTGTCCATTCTCATGTGTTCATGTTGCTGGACTTGAATACATCTGTGCAGTCCATTGTAGCTTTTGTGCACAGCACTGCATGTTATGTTGGCCATTTGGTCGAGTTGTAGTCCAGTCCACTCATGTACATGCTTCACTGCAGCCTTCATTATGTTCTGGTGACATGTGCATTGCTTCATGTTGCCTATGTATCACTGCAGTTGCACATTGCTTGTACTTGTGTTCTTTATTCATATGTTCTTCAAATCAGTGGTGCACTGTTTTTGCATTCCATGTTGCATGCAGTAGTCTTGGCCTGTACTGTGACTCGAGTTTTCACTGTGTTCTGACTTGATGCTGCATACATGTTTGTTGCAGTCCCTTTTTGCTGTTGCTATCCACATTGAACTGCTTTTGATGCAATTTTGAACTTTGTTGCATTCATGTCCTTGCAGTCTTCATGACTGTACTGTTGTAGTCGAGTTGTATTCATGTACACTTGTGGCTTGAACTGGAACTGTTTGTAGTCGATTGCTTTGTCTATTTGCCTTGAGTTGAACCTATCTTGGGTTTGACCTTGTTTTTTATTTCTGTGCTTTTGTTTGATTTTTTTTTGCACACAAGTTGGCGAGGCAGTGCACACGTATACGAATGTACACGTGTGTACTGCAGCCACTTAAAGTTACCTGTCCCTGATAAAAATACTGATATGCACAGATATTGCACAGTCAAAAAAGATGACGAACGACCCAAATAACTGAGGCAAACAATGTTTTCAAAATCATCGTTTCTTTCAAATTTCAAAAATATTTCTCTTTCAATTTTACTGCGTTTGAAAATATTTTTGCAGATTACTCAGATGCTGGATTCAAACCGGAATGCAGTTGAAGACAAAATACGAGTGTGAGTGATATGTAGTGAGGTTAACTGTAAATGTGAAATGTGATGTGATTGTAATCAAAAATGTATATGTATAGTGAGAGCATGAAATTGTACTATTTAAAATTGTAATAAATATTTGTTTGAATAAAAATTTCTGTTTGAATTCAAAATCTGTTTAACTTGTTCTGTTTGAATTCAAATTCGAATTCTGTGTAATTTATTTTATTCAACAAATATTTATTTATTCTATGAAAAATAGTACATTAACAAATACATTTAAATGAATATATATATGTTTATTATCATCAAACAAAAATCATATAGCGCAAAGCGCATATTCAATAATAATTATGATTATAAAGTGTTTGAATGTAATTAATTATTCATATACATAAATTTTATTTAACCTTATATACATAATTTTAATTATTATATATATATGTGTGTGTGTATGTATAATTTTATATGTTTAATTATGTATATATATTTATACAAATGTTTTAAATTATATATGTATGTACATTTAATTTTGATACTTTTAATTATAAAATATATTTTAAATATATGTATACATATTTATATAAATATACTTTGCATTATAGATTTGTGCACATATTTAGACAACATACAATACATACGACATGAGCCGACGTGTCAATTGCGATGTAAATCTCAACATCTATATACGAACATGTTATACCCTTCATGGATTATTATGTTACACATGCACACACATATGTGTATGTATATGATACACACACATACAGACACACACATGTATAAATTAAATCATTCAAATTAACTTTACATTACAAAATACTTAAATTTAAATAAAAACATGATTTTATATAAAACAAATTTAGAATTGTTCTAAATGAATTAAACTTCATAGGCCCAATAAAGATCCAATAGGATAAAAAAATTAAATACACCCACCACTACCGTTGCGGCTTGGCCCAGTTCCAACATGCTAAACCCTAGTTAATGGAGGATTATAACCCTTGATTAAACTCTTGTAGTCATTATCTTTCAAAGTAGAAAATAGCTTATATAGGAGAGTAGAAAACCTAGGCAAAATTCTTGAATTACCCCTTGAAGCTTCATAAATCATCACACTAAGCCCATGTCAAAAATAGGTAGAAAAACGTCACATCTGTCATATGTTTCGAGAAAACTCTCCTGAAACCACAGATGTCTGTCCCAAGTCTCGGGTTCCAAAACCTGACAAACGTCAGTCGTCTGGTGTTGGCCACAACATCCACTTACTTCACCATATCTTCCTCCTTCAAGCTTCGATTTGTGAACTGTTTTCACCGTTATAAAGCTACTTTCAACCTCTTCAATTCTCCAAATAGTGTTATCCAAATTCAACAGTATGCATACACAAATGTCCGTCTAGTACAATCAATTACCGCTATTCAAGATCATCACTTTGATGATCCACAAAATATGAACGGTAGAAAAAAACAAGCATAGCAAAAATATGTACAAGCATTTATGATGGCGAGAAAAAGGCCTCTGCGTATATAAGAGTTGCTGCATACTGGAATAAAGGTTTTTGCAAAGATGTAATGAATGCAGACTGCAGGTTGAGATGCAACAAGATGTAGTGAACTGCATTTCAAACAGCAAGTGAATGCAGATCTATGCTGGCCTATGCATATGAAAGATGTAGCAATTTTAGTTTTTACATGAGAGATGCAACAAGGTGTATTGAACTGCATTTCAAATAGTTAGATTGCGATGAAAATTTCAGGTCATGTGGGAAAGTTAGAGCGCAGCCATAGTCCGTGTGCATCTGTATATGTATTTTCTGTATCAACTATGTTTTCAATGTACTTTCTTGTTATCATTGTGTATAGTTAGGTCTATAAATACTGGTTCATCGTTTTGTAATGTGATTTTGATCATTCTGTAATAAGATTGTTAGTTTCACTTCTCTTCTTCGATCTTGGTATCAAAGCTTCCATTACTACCTAACGACATTCTTCATTGATCCTCTGAAATCAAGATCCTGACCCTGATCGATCTATTCCTCCGATCTGATCATCACATGTCGATTCTCTATTGATTCAAATCCTATCAAGATCCAGATTCTCTGAAATCGAGATTCATTATCAAGATCCAGATCCAGATCTAATCCAGATCTAACCTGTCTAACGACGATCAATCTCCTCATTCACATTCTCGATCAATCCTATCAGTTATCCAATGGCAAATGAATCGAGCATAATTGAAAATCCTCCTTCCAACACCTCATGTCAAATTTTCACTTCCTCAATCAAAAATTTAATCAAACCACAAAGCCAACTCATCACTGTGCTTCTTGATGACAACAACTTTCTTCTATAGAAGTTTCAGGTGGAAACAGCAATCAGGGGGTATGGTCTTGAAAACCTTCTTGATGGAACATCTTCAATTCCACCAAAGTTCATCACCAATGCTGACAATAAACTGATCTCAAATCAAGAACATGTTGATTATCAAAGACAAGACTCCTTGTTGTGTTCTTGGCTTCTTGCCTCTATCAATACAAATATCCTCCCTCAATTAATTAGGTGCAAATCATCAAATGATGTTTGGCTAACTGTTCAACGAGTGTTTAACTCTTAATCTGCAGCTAAGGTGATGCAATATAAGAGAGAACTTCAGAATGTCAAGAAGAATGGAACAAGTATGAGAGAATACCTGCTGAAAATCAAGACTCTCTGCGATTCACTTGAGGGAACTGGTCACAAAGTAGAGGACAGTGAACAAATTCTGATGATCCTGAATGGTCTTAGTGAAGAGTATGAGGCTGCCATTGCTGTGATTTCATCTCATGGAAAACTCCCCTCACTGCAACATGTACACTCTACACTCCTTGCTCATGAGAGCAGATTGAAGCAAAGAACACTGTCAAGTTCAGATTTATCAATAAACTATACTATCAATAACATGCCTAAAGAACATGACAGAGTTCAGAACTACAGAAATGATTCATCTCAATTCAGGAGTGAAGTCTCAATGTATAGAGGCAACAATCAATTCACGAGAGGAATAGGAAGAGGAGGCAGGTGGTCAGGAAGGCTCAAATGTCAGATCTGTGGAAGAACTGGTCATACAGCCCTAAGATGCTATTTCAGATATGAGAGAGACCCCTTCCACAGCAGCAACAAGGGCAATTCAATTCTAGGAACAACAATGCAAGCATTAATCTTTCTATGCTCAATCAAGAATCAAGATCAGTTCAAGAAAAGGGAGGAACAAGTCAAATAAACTCTCAGGATCTAGCAAAGGATGATGATGTTACTAGTGAAGCATGGTATCCAGATTCAGAGGCTACCAATCATGTTACTAACAGTCTTTAGAATTTGAATCTGGGATGCTCAGAGTACAAAGGTAAGCAACTCATTTATATGGGAAATGGCTCATCCACAAATATATCTCATATAGGCAATGCTACACTTAAATGTATTGAGAACAGTAGGGTTCTTCACTTAAGCAATTTATTAAGAGTACCTCCGATCAAGAAAAATTTGATGAGTGTCTCACAGCTGACTGCAGACAATGATGTGTTTATTGAATTTCATCCTAAAATTTGTCTTGTGAAAGATAATCTAAGTAGAAAAGTTTTACTACAGGGTAGATTGTACAAGGGACTCTACAGGTTTGACACTTCAAGACAAATAAGAACTCAAGATCAAAGTAACCACAATAAAGTCTGCAACAATGTATCTGTTCAAATCAATTTAAACTGTAAGAATGTATATGATATATGGCATAGCAGGTTAGGCCATCCCTGCAAACAAACTGTTAATCAAGTATTGAATAATGTTGGAATAAAATTTGTTGATTTGAATTTACCTCATGTTTGCACTTATTGTCAAATTGGAAAAAGTCACCAACTTCCATTTTCTTCATCCAATACTACTTTTAACAAACCACTTGAATTAGTCACATCTGATCTATGGGGACTAGATCCTATAAATTGTGATTATGGGTACAAATATTACATCTCTTTTACTGATGTTTATTCGAGATTCAAATGGGCGTATTTTCTTAAAGCTAAGTCTGAAGTAACATAGGTTGTGATTCAGTTTATTACACTAGTTGAAAGACAGTTGAACATTTTATTGTTATGTTTTCAATCTGATGGAGGTTCAGAATACAAACCTCTTGATAAGTACCTCAAAGATAGAGGGATTTAACATAGGTTGACATGCCCATACACTTCAGAGCAGAATGTGATATCTGAAAGAAAACACAGGCACTTGGTGGAGACTGGGCTGACCCTTCTAGCTCAAGCCTCTTTACCACTGAAATTTTGGCCAGAAGCTTTTTCAACTGCCTCATACTTGATTAACAGAATGCCATCCAGAGTTCTCAAGAACAGGTGCCCCATTGAAGTCCTGCAAGGTCAAAAGCCTAATTACAATGAACTGAAGGTCTTTGGCTGTCTTTGTTTCCCATATTTGAGGAATTATAATAATCACAAACTGGATTTTAGATCCAGACCCTATACCTTCTTAGGGTACTCTTTGAATCAAAAGGGATATAGATGCCTAGATTCTAGTGGAAGAATTTATGTATCAAGACACGTTGGGTTCAATGAGGAGATTTTTCCTTTCAAAGATTTCAGCTCCCAGCCTACTAAAAAGGTTATAAGACCAAATTTACCAAGTCTTCCTATATATGTTAGGCAATTTAAGACTACAGAGTCAAGGAATGATCCTATGTTTCATCATGACAACTCAACTTTTTCTGATGAAGAGGAACAAATGTCCAGTTCAAACAGAATTACACATGACAGCAGTAATGAACATGGTTCAAACAATGATTTTTCAGCCGGAGAAGAAGGAGCTAGCTCTCAATCTACTACTGGGAACACTACTGTTGATAATACCTCTCATCAAGTTACTCAGACTCAATACGTGCCTAGGCATCACATGATGACTAGGGCCAAATATGGTATATTTAAACCCAAGACTTATAACATACTCAGTGAACCAACTTTTTACTGATGAAGCTCTATCTGATTCCAATTGGAAGAAGGCAATGATTTAAGAATATGAAGCATTAATAAGAAACAATACCTGGTCACTTGTCGCTCCTCCTAAGGACAGAAATGTGGTTGGTTGTAAGTCGACATTTAAACTAAAAAAAGAGACAGATGGGAGTGTACAGAGACACAAGGCAATATTGGTGGCGAAAGGATTCACTCAGCAACATGATTTTGATTTCAAAGAAACCTTTTCTCCAGTTGTTAAACCCAAAACAATAAGAGTGATTCTTAGTCTGGCTCTTTTTCATTGCTGGAAGGTAAAGCAAGTAGATGTGAACAATGCTTTCTTACATAGAGAACTGGATGAAGAAATCTTCATGGAGCAACCTCCAGGCTTTAAGCAAGATGATCATAGAGTGTGCAAACTAAATAAAGCTATCTACGGGCTTAAACAAGCTCCTAGAGTTTGGTTCAAGAAGATAAAATACTCTCTGTCAACTCTGGGTTCAATCAATCCAAGTCTTATACTTCTCTCTTCTTCAGAATCAATAACAGTTCAATTATGTATGTGTTAGTTTATGTTGATGATATCTTAATCACCGGGAATGATGATAAAGAGATACAGCTACTAATTGACTGCCTACACGATGAATACTCTTTGAAAGATCTTGGTGATATTAATCATTTTCTAGGATTAGAAGTCAGGAGAGAAACAGATCAAAGTTTACAACTGTGTCGGAAGAAATATATTCAAGATATTCTTACAAAAGCAAAAATGTCAGGTGCCAAGCCAATGCCATCACCAATGACAACCAATCTTCAATTATCTAAAAGGAAGGGAGATCCTTTTGAAAATCCTAGCTTATATAGGAGTGTAATAGAGCAATTCAATATGTAACAATCACTCGGCCAGAATTATCCTTTTGTGCCAATAAAGTTTGCCAATTCATGCAATAACCTTCAATTAAACATTGGGGAGCTGTAAAAAGGATCCTCAGGTATCTGGTTGGAACTCTAGAATATGGAATAACTCTTCACAAAAGCAAAAACTTAAACATCACAGCATATGCAGACTCAGATTGGGCAGCAGACTATGATGACAGGAGGTCAACTAGTGGGTATTGTGTGTTCATTGGCTCAAACATTGTCTCCTGGTCATCAAGGAAGCAACCTACAGTAGCTAGATCCAGTGTTGAGGCAGAGTATAGGAGCATTGCAGCAGTGTTAGCTGAGATTGTGTGGATTAGGTCCTTACTGGATGAGCTAAGAGTCGCAAGTCACAGTACTCCTGTCATTTGGTGTGATAATCAGAGTGCTATAGCAATATCTTCTAATCCAATACAGCACCAACGAACCAAGCACATTGAGATAGATTTGCATTTTGTAAGAGAATTGATTGATGGTGGGAAATTGATGGTTAATCACATTCCTTTTGTTTTTCAAAAGGCTGATATATTGACAAAGTCTTTCTCTACCTCACGTTTCATTAAATTGAGAGACTCACTGACTGTTACAGATTATGGCAGAAGAAATGAAGAAGAGGGAAAAGGAAGAGATAAGTTTGAGGGGAAGAGTTAGAGCACAGCCATAGTCTGTGTGCATCTGTGTATGTATTTTCCATATCAATTATGTTTTCAATGTACTTTCTTGTTATCATTGTGTATAGTCAGGTCTATAAATACTGGTTCATCGTTTTGTAATGTGATTTTGATCATTCCGTAATAAGATTGTTAGTTTCACTTCTCTTCTTCTGTCTGGGAACTGAGAGAGATATATGCGGAAGCAATTGCAGTTGACGTGCATGCGATGGCGCGAAAAACTAAGAAAGAATTGGGATTACAAACTGTGCATGAATAGGACTGAGAGCTGTGCATGTGCATGTAGGCTGTAGGCAGTGCGTGAGTTTTTGAAAACTGTACATATGCAAGAAGACCGTGCTGGTCAGAAAGGTATGAATAGGGCTGAGCTGATGTACGAGTTGCTGGCTGAGGCACTACGAGAGAGTGCATTAGGTCTTCAATGGGAAGAGGCGACATGAGAGTTAGCACGTCTAACTTGTAGCAAGAGATGGCTGTAGGAGGGGGTGGGCAGACGGTGAGTTTGCTGTGAGTGCTGCTCCGCCAATGAAGACAGTGCCATGGTCGTTGCATGAGGGCAAGGAACATAGTAGATCGTGAAGGCATTCCTACCTGACATGCAAGAAGATGCGGTCAGGTTGTTGAGCATTGTTGCAAAACGATGAACTAGCCCGTACCATACTCAAACAATTGCAGATCTCATGAAGATTATTGGTTGGCGAGAAGAAGAAGAGGCAGGACATTTATTGTTTGTACAAGTCCAGCGGTCCATTCGAGAAGGATTGTAAGTTTGATTGTCTTCGAGATGTTCCCATCTAAAGAGAAATATACCAAAGCAGTAGTAAAATTAATCGTAGTAGTGTTTTTATAGTTATTGTTAAAAATACATTGATTACGTTCCGACCATACAGTCCAACAACATGTGATTGAGTATACAGAGTCCATGGTTTTTCTAGCCGTTTGTGTAAAGTTTAATATAAAACTTTTCCAATAATGTTTTATAGGAGGCACATGGGTAGTAATATCCATGTTAAATATTTCGAGGATCTTACCTATGACGCACAGTAAAAACAAACATTTGAAATACAAGTGTGTAATGGTCTCTGGCATTTGGTTGTAGAGGTAGCGGTGATTAATGTTAATATTAATATTGTTGGTTATCCTTGAATTTAGATTGGTTATGGTATTTAGTTTATCCTATAAGATGATCCACATATGAATTTTGACCTTAGGGAGGAACTATGATTTTCCAAATAAGTTTAAAGTGATTGAAAGCATTTGTTTCGGAATAAGATAAGAATTTATACATTGATTTGGTGGTATATCATTTTTTTCCTATCCCAACGCCATATGAGATAACCGGAAATGTTACAAATGCCATAGTTTTTAATCATATTATTTAAATAGTGAAATTGGCCTAACACGATCCTTATCAGGTTTTGGTTAAACGTTATATCCTACCTGAATAGCACATGAGGTCTGCAAACATTGGTGATAAGATCGTTTTATCTGTTGGAGATCAGGAACAAATCCGAGAATTCATGTTTTAGGATGATGTAAGAGACCCAAGGATCATTCCAAAAGAAGGTATTGTCTTCAGAATTAACGTTGAAACTAATTTCTATGTTGAATAAATGATATAAATTGGAGATGTTTTTGCTAAAGAAAGAAAACTTTTGGTTTTTTGTGTAAGTGAAGATTTTTGATTCATTATAATAGTAATTTAAGATAATTTCTTTCAATGATGTAGGCTCGTTGTGTAGAAATTTTCAAATCCATTTACACAACAGTGAGGTGTTTAAAGCCTTAATATTAGTGATACGCATACCCCCTTGAGATCAGGGTTTGCAAATAAGATTCCAATTAATGAGACAGCTCAAATTAGAGCTTTTCATCACCTTTTTTCATAAAAAGTATCATTTGATATTATCGATTCTGTTGATTACCAAGTTAGAGAATTTATTATAAGAAATTCAGTTAATCGGCAATAGTGACAATACAAGTTAACAAGGATCGCCATGCCCGCTCTGGAAAGGCAGTTGGCACTCTAGAAGGGCCTTCTGCTGTTGATTTTATCAATGATACTGTTCCAGTCTTCTTTCTTAGGTTTCATGTGTCTTAATGTTATGCCCAAATATTTAATAGGGAAGGGTCATAATTCTACAGTTTAGAGTGTTGCCACTTTAGCCGTATAGTTTCAAAGGTCATTAAGAACTAAAGTTGCAACGACTTAGAATTTCAAACACTTTGTATTTCAATATCTAAATTATTTAAATATTTGTATTTAAGATCTAATGTGATTAATAGCTAATGATAGAAAACTTATTATTGAATAGTTATCATATACACTTTGGATAAATACTGAAATTGTGACCGGAAAACATTTTGTTAAATGTCAACTTTTATTTAATACAAGTTGTTGTAAATATTTTACAACTTGAATAGTTATCATATTAACACATTAATAAGAAATAAATATCTCTCTTATATTAACTAAAAGTTAATCAAACTAAATATTTAATTATTACTAATGGACCCCTAAATCAATGCATAAATCAAGGAAAGCATGCTTGTGCAAGGGTATGGCCTTACATGCTTGAGTCCTCTTTGCTTCATGGTTAAGGAGGGATTTTACAAACTTTTCCACCCATTTCCTAAGCCTATATAAGCATATACATACCCACTTCATTCTCTATACCAAATTCACTTCTAAACATAAGATCTCCACTCCTGTCTGTTCTCCTCTTCATGTCTTCTCTTCTATAGCCATGAGAAAGAGAGACAATGGCCTTAATCCATGGGTTTTTGAGGAGGAAGGTGGTGGTTATGATATGAGTATGGTGGGTGGAGGAGGCTAGTCCGTGAGCTAAGAAGGAGGTGGTGGTTTAGGGCATGTGCATGGAAGGAGGAACAAGGCATGGGCATGAGCATGAGCGAATGGAAGAGGATGAGTAATTTTGGAGATGTTTTGGTTTGAGTAGTAAATGATAGTGAAGTGTTGTTTGAAGTGAATGTTGGTAGGAAGAATATTTGGTGATAAAAGTAAGCTAATCTCATTATGAATAAATCTATAACATGACAATTACGTGTTGAATAAACATCTTAATATTTTTTGCTATTATTTATGATAATATACAATAACTACTTAAAGTTATGGCCCTTGATTATATGCTTCAAAAAGTATGTAATTTAAAAGTAGTGGCCCAATAAATCTTTGAGATGTGTAGCTTAAATTAAATACGTTCAAATATTTAATGTGGGCATGTTGATTAGTATATATGTTAATACATGTTTAGTAGTAATATGGTTTGAATTTGGAATCCTATATGTGCATAAAATAGAATGATACTTAATATTGAATTGAATACGGAATTGTCTGTATAACGATAGTTGCTACAAATGCACTTTGAAATCCCATGACTTTAATTTGTGAAAAGTGGCGATTTAAGAATATATTTTGATATAACTTGTTTTGGTTTATTTATATACTTCTGTAAGTGTTTTGAAAGGCAAAGCATATGTTTTGAAAAATTATAGGAAATGCAAACCAAAGTTATAAAAGTTAACATCAAAATAGTCACTATAAAGACACTTTTAAATAACTTGTTTTTGGAAATAACGTTTATTTCTGTGGAAACATTCTTAAGGTTTTCTTTACCTGTTTAACAAGTTAATAATGTATTATTCTTATTGGAAAAGTTTCGAAGTTAAAATCATTTGATAGCTAGTTGAACGAAGAAACAAAATTTATAACGAAATAGTCGCTATATGAGCACTTTGGAAAAATATCTTGTTTTTATAAATTTATATAAAATAATTATAAGACATTTTTAGGGATTTACCTTTATGTTTTCAAGCACCCTAAGTATACTAGAAATTATGAGAAGAATGGATCTAAAATCATTTGTTAAGGCATTAAAATTAGACACAAAGTTGTAGCAAAAATGTGTTGAAACATGTAACATAACTTTAGACAGCATTTTAAAAATGCTAACTTTACTATTTGAAACATTATTTGTTTAAAAATGATATATAAACTATATATTTTTTTCCTAATATTTTTAGGGTTGTTTTCTAACTTATATTACAGTGTTTTAAAATTGGTTTCGTATTTAAACATATTTTTAATAATTATATAAGTTTTGAAAAAGGTAATTAATTTTGCTTAACGCTAAAATCCAATGAGTAGACTTATCTATTTGTGAGATTCAAGAATGAAGTGTCTAGGCAAGGTTTTGATGCAACCAATGCTATAACTTGCCTTGATTTGCTCTTGGGTGAGGAATAGTATAAGTTGAAATATCGGAAACGAGTTAAATATAATTCATTAATGACTTCCATTTAGCAAAATAAATGTTCTGCTATTATATAAATTTGAACACTTATTTATATATACCAGTTAATTCTGATTTATGTGTTATTATTCAGTTTGTTGAATTGTTGATAATAATGTGTTTTATTATTATTTGTTTGACTATTTGAATGATGCTCCACCAATTTATGAGTAATTAAAATCTGTATGCATGGGTTGGTAGATATGAACACCTGATGATTAAAATTTCATAGTTTGACTATAAGGTGTTCGATGAAAATAATTTGATTAGGCATTTGTTATAATAAAAGATGTTTATCTTTTACATGAATTGGTTTCTTTGAAAAGAAATAGAATTAACTGAAAGTAAATATTTTGAAGTGATTTCATATAAAGTTGTTTATATAATAATTATTAACATTTTCAAAAAAATCTTATATAAAAAGGATTTATAAGTAAGCTAAGTCTAATGTATATCAAAGATAATATAAGTAAAGACTTAGAATGGTTAATTGGACTTAATTGGTTAGTGATGCGAGGTCAGTAGAGTCACTCGACAGAAAACTTCCATTCACTTTGAGACTATCAACAGTCTGATGCACTTACTACTGATGTGAGATACCAGTAATCCTAGGATCCATGATGATGTGAGAGATTGGACCTGTTTTCTTAACTGAAAAGTATTAAATGATTCAAATTTGGAATTAGGAGCGGTGAGTGATACCTCCATAGGGATTCGCTTCTGGTTTGAGGTATTAAGTGGCTGTAGGGTCTGCCTCTCTCATAAAAGGAAGTATTACGTAAACTAATGAGGTCTAAAATAAATAACGATGTCTCCAAAAAGGTTTAATGTTGAGCTATTAAGTGGCTATTGCAGGGCCCGCCTCCCTATAGAAAGAAGTAACCTAATAAGATTTCATATATATAATTAAGAGTGATGATAGATATCTCGAGAAGGGTTTGCTATGGGTTTGAGATACTATGTGAATGATCTAGGGTTCCCTCTCTTCTATAAAAGAAGTACTAAGTAGCCCAATGAGATTTTCAAGCAATGTCAACTGTATAGTACCAATGAGGAGTCCGCATTGGAGCTAGGTATTAAATGAAAAAGGCTACCTATAAATAGGTGTTAAACGGACAGAGGTCTGCCTAGTCCTTGTTAATGAAGTATTAAGTGGCTTGGGTACAATCTCTTACATTTCTAAGACTTTAATAGTGATAAATTCACTAGTAGTATGGCTATCATAAATTATAAAGCCGTAGATAGTGGTCAAAGGTCTCTGTTGCTAGGACCAATAAACGAATAATGGCAATGCTAGAACTACAACTCGGGAATAGGCCTTAAATGATGGAGTCTACCTTGATTGAGGTCATAAATGGAAGAGTCTGCCTATTTCACTTTTAAAAGTATAATATGGTGGTAGTAGCAGCCTGCTTCATATTTAGAATTATTAAATGACCAATAGGTATGGAAGTATTGGGTGGTTGATAAGGCTTCGTCAGTATTTTGTACCTTGGAATGGGTGGTAAGTAATCGTGTGTGTGATGCAAGACTAGATTAGAATTGCTAACTTTAATAAGCATAATAATTAAATGGAAATCAATCGGTATAAATTTATATTATGGACAGTTATAAATTTTCCAGCCGCCAAAATGTTGCTCTGACCTTCTCCTCGTTATGACCTATGTAATAGATGTAGAGGAATAGATCATTGGAACTAGATGCATTTAGTTATTGGAGAAGTCTCATTTTCACTCATGCTCGATGGTGAGATGACAATCTGCTATCCGAGGAATACCATTAGTGTTGAATATGCAAGTATATGATTTTTTTTGATGATAATAAACATATATATATATATATGTATATTCAATTAAATGTATTTGTTAATGTACTATTTTGTTATTCACATAATTAAATAAATATTTGCTAAAAAAATAAATAACACAGAACTTAAATTCAAACAGATATTTTATTCAAACAAATATTTATTACAATTTAGAATAGTACAAATTAGAGCTCTCACTATATATATATACACAATTTCAATCACAATACAATTCGATTACATCACAAATTATCATTTACATTAGCACCTCACTACATATCATTCACTCACTCGTGTTTAATCTTCGACTCTATCCCAGCTTGAATCCAGCATCTGAGTTATCTGCAAAATACACACTGACGAAATAAAATTGAAAATAAAATATTTTTGTAGTGTAAAATTAAATGTGTAATTTTGAGAATACTATTTTCCTAAGCTATTTGGGATGTTCGTCATCATTTAATTTTGAATTCATCAAATACGAACAACTTGTGACATGCACAGTGTATCACTGTACATGCCGCAAGGCCGTGCACACCAATATACACTTGACAAGATTGCAGGGACAGGTGAGCACAAGGTCAAACCCAAATCAAAATCCGGGTTCAACTCAAGTGAAATCACGATACAGGCGCAAGGTCAAACCCAAGCTATAAGCCGGATTCAACACAGGTGCAGTCTAAAAATACAAGCACAATAAAATGGTCAAAACGACTAAAATGTCAACTGGCAACAAGTTAATCAAGTACACAAATGAATGGAAACAACATCAAAATTCAGTGTCGACCAAGACTGCATCAAGAAACAAATACCAAAGCGAGCTCGATGAACAAACTAAGTACAACAGGCTCAAGTAAAACAGATAAAACAAATGTGGTCGAGACAAACGAGCTAAATATGCTAACAAGGACAAAATGCACACAACACAGGTTCAAGTGAAACAGTGAAACAACAATGTGACTACCATATATTTACACATATATGTATACACACACACAAATATATATATATATATATATATGTATATATATGTATGTATGGATATATAGGCAGTGCAACAGGATAACTCAGCCCAACAGATTCACATAAACCAGGCATCGAGTATACATGAATCGAAGCATGTACAAAGCAGCAGCAGGCATGCAAACACAAGTAGATGAACAAGGCAACATGTAGACATGTACTCAATGCAATACAATACAACATGAAGCAACCAGACTTTGAGTTGAGCAGTGGACAGTGAAACCAAGTACAACTACAGACTTCAAGTGTAAAGCTATAACTAGACCTGGCATGTATGAATTCGAGCTCAAGCAAATATCAAAAGCTCAAAGACACAAATGTACAAAACTCAAATTAAACATTGAAACAAAACTGCGATACCGTGAACAGTGAAGTGAAACAAGACCGGACAACATGAAGTTCAAGGATGCAGTAAGCATGTACACAAGCATCAGATAGCAGTTTTAAAATAATGATATGTAATAGTTTTGAACAAATATAGAGAAGCAACGGTTTCAAATCAATGCATTAGGAATTTCAAATTAAACAAAGTCAAGGCCGAAGTCAAAAGGAACCAAATCAAACAAGCTGTGGTAGCCAAGAAATCAATCGAAGCCGTGGGAATCAAGTAACACAAAATAAACGAATTTGAACAAGTCAAAAATCACAATCATCCAAACATAATCAAGTGGCCAGAGAAAATTATCAGACGAACGAAGAAATATGAATTCGAATCCTATATAAATTATTAACATCATTGGCCTAAATCATCGAGTTCAAGCAAGCTAACCAGTAAAGCAAAAAGAACAAATCACATACCAAATCATATCGAACTCAATCGAGAAGGAGCAGCCGTGTGCAAAGTGAAGAAACACTCGATCAACAAAGCTAGGAACGATAAATCATATTTTCGATCGAGTAATTGAGTCGGCACCTTCGAATTCCACAAGCCCTAATTATCGCATGAGGAACAAACAAGCAAGAAGACACTATTTTCATAGAGCAAACAAGGCCGAAGAAATAAATGATAAATGGGGGAAATATTTTTACACTTTTGGGCCAGTTATATTATCGTTTGGGCTTTAAAATTTAGTTAGGGCTTTGTGTTGTTTTTAATTGTTTTTAAATTGTAAATTTTCTTTTAAACCTTTGTAATTTCTAGTCATGTGACTAAGGGACGAACTACGGTGGTGTAGTTCGAGAATTCGCAACTCAGTGGCTGAGTTGTGGCAGGGTTTTAAGCGTAGAGTTAGGTTAGTCGATAGCGGGTGTCGCGAGTTTACGTATGTAAGCGTCTGACTACTTAATTTCTAGTAGAAACCTTGGGGGCAGCACGTAGGCAGGGTTTTGCCGAAGCTGGGTAAATCTGTGTGTTCTATTTTCTGTTTATATTATTCTGCTATTATCTGTGCTGCTATTATTCGACTAATATCTGTGCTGAAATTATTTTATATACTTCCGCAATAAATTTTTATAATTAATAGTATCACCCTATTCACCCCCCTCTAAGGTGAAATCGATCTTATAATTAGTTCCAAAGTAGTAGTCATAGTCAACACTCTTATCATATTATTGTTTCCACTATGAATTTAGAATTCTATCAATATCTAATAATGCTCTTGCTTATTTGCAGTACCAAATACAACAATCTGTGCATTGATGGACTTAGGTTTTGATTTTTGTCAAAATTCAGGCCCATTAAGGTATGTGTTGTTGTATTTGGTATCAGATCTTAGGTTAGCAGATCAGAGGAATTGGGATTAATTGAGATAATGTGTTCGTACTTCGTACTTTCCTATCTAGCATTATTATATTTTAATGTTAGACTCTAAAAATTCCGACCATAGAAGTATATATAGTTCCACTCGGAAGGAATGGGCAAAGCAACCATGGATTGGAAATATCTTAAGTTAAGATTTTCACGCCAATTCCAATGTACCCCACGAAGTGCTGATAATGCGTAAGGCACAGAGGATAAAGAGCATGAGTACGGCATATGTAAAATCCCGCAGACTGGAGGTGTTCGACAAATGGTTGAGATTCTTGCTTCCTTATGATTTTGAATTTTGATGATGAGTTCCAGTCCAAGATACACAATTATTCTAGATGGGCGAGAAATTAGAGTCTATATATCGCAATTGTCCAAAGGTAAGTTTTTGCTAGGATGCATTCATTGATCACTTCTTTGATGGCAAACCGATTTTTTATTTGGAGAATTAACATCAATTCCTTAGTCTAAAAAGCATGAGGGAATTTTTATAAAATATATTTGTCAAATGCCTTAGATTTTGAAAAAGGGTTTTTCAAAGGATTTCTTTTGCGAAGGATTTGTTTTGAAAATTTTGTTTTGGGGTATATTGGAACTTTAATTTTCCAAGAAATATGTATACCACTAAGTTGGTCATGTTAAGAAATTTTTAGTTTATAAAGGATTAATTCTTGAAATTCTTAAATAGCTATATATAATAGTAAAGGCTTGATTTTGTTTTTTAAGCAAGGAAATAGTTTTCCAATTTGGGGAATTTGTGTTTAAAAAAAAGGTTTTTGGAAACCCTGAAATAAATATAAGTTTGATTTTTATGGGAAGTTTTGGAATGAAATAGTTTCTGTAACGATCCGAAATTTTACAGCCTTAATTTGTGAATATTTAGTAATTTTTAAATATTAAAATAATAGGTTTATAATTAAAATATAACTCTTTTAAATAATAACAAAAGATGGTAAAATAGATTTGCAACAACCTAGGATTTTGCCACTTTGAAATATGTTATTTAATATATTTTATATAATCAATAAATGGATTTTTATTAGCAAATAAACATATTTTTATTATTTAATAATGATGATAAAATATTTTCAAAATGTGTTTACCAATATAAATAGTTCATAGAAAAATAGAAAATGTGACCGAAAAGCGTTTTCCGAAAATTCGACTTTTCGACACTCAGAAGTCGTCGGAGACGTTGTGCACGTTTGTTAACATTGTGCACAAATATAGATGTTAGAATTAGTATTAATAAACACACTTATATATGTTAACTTATATACATATAAGAAGTGTTGTCACTAATTACGAAAAAGTTTAAAAGAAAGTAAAATAAAATAAGAAAGTTACCATGTTAAGCCATACCTTAAAGTCATCGCAAGTACACACAACATGGCTAGCATGATTTGTGGGTAAAAGTGGCCTTAACCAACGTGGATAACAAGGTGGGGAGGAGGTGATATGATGCACTTTGAGTGGAGGGTAGGTACTTGTGGTCATTTTGGTAATTTTGCATTTCTATGTCTGTACACACACACATTCTCATGTTCTACACTTTGCACTTTCATTTTCTTATTTTCTAAACCTTCTTCATAAACTCCTTACATTCATGGTTTCCAAAATGAAATTCCTAAGATAAAATCTAGTGCATACACTTGTAGAAAACAAATTAAATCGCCTTACTTCACTTCCAAATACGAATATTCCTCAAAACCAAACCCTTACACCCAAGCATATAGGGCCGAGTCCATATAAGCACAGGACAAGCACAATTTTGCTCTCGGCCGAGCCCATTTGCACCATAGAAGGACACATTAGGTCCTATTTTGAAGCTTAGGAGATTTGCAAGTGTTATAGCCAAGTTCGGCGGAAGTTGAGTTTGATTTTGACATTTTTTGGTGAGTAAAGTTTGTGCTTTTAAACTTAAATAACTAACTTTGTAAAATTGTATGATTAATGGTTAGTTATGATGTGTATTTGTGTAAAAAAGATATATCTGGTGTATGCATGAATATGTGTGGATTTGGTGATGTTTGGTTATGTATATGTGTCGTTAGTCAATATTGATTATAAGTGTGGTTATGTATAAGTTTGTTTTTAAACCAAGGAATTTCTATGTCGCTTACCCTTAAGTAACCATATGATTAAGAAAACTAAATGACATCTTTTAGCAAAACAAAACACCATTCTATTATAATTAACTTGGACATTTACTTAAGTTGATTGATTGTTATGTGTAGTTCCTTATATGTGTGGTACCATGTTAAACTGGATAAGTAAAATCGAATTAAAAGCACCATTGTGGTTGCTAAGCCTTTGTTTTATTTTGTAAAGATAAATATTTCATTTTATTTTTGATATGGTTTCAAAGTTATTCCATTTTGAACAAGACATTTACAGGAATTTCAAAATTTGTAAAGTGTTTTGGGTAAATGCATTTGAGTTTTTAAGCAAAGAAAATTTCATAAATAAGGGATATGTTTAAAATGGATTTGCTTATTGAAGGAAGCTAATTTGAGTTAAGTTATTTAGGAAGTCGTTTAGACAAGAAAGGTGTATAAAGAAGTGTTAGCCACAAAATATTCACAGGGGAAAAGATATGAAAGAAGGAGCAAAAGCACTCGTGAAGATCAGATGGCATTAGGGTGGTTCATCTAAACATGAGATTAAGTTTTCAACAAGAGGATAGTTGCGCCTACAGCACCCTTCGAAGAAGATAAAGGGATGTTTTGATAGAGTTTTGGATAAGCAAAGAGCTTTCGATAAGGTCGAAAACTACCTTCTAAAGGCAATGGGTTGTGGGATTTCTACGTATGCACCAAACCATTAGAAATGGATAGTTTCGTCTCCGTCTATCTCCATCAGAAGAACTTTCAGCAAGAGCAACTCTTTCGAAAGCATTTGACAACCTTTCGAATTGGTTAAAGTCACCCTCATCTATGAAGGGAAAACTATACATCTACTGCCACTAAAGCATAAAGTTCTGAATTAGTCAGGGGGGAAGTTTTCGAATGGGACCATTTATAGCAAAACTTTAAAGGTGTTTCAACTCATTCGAAACACTAAAGGAGTATGTTTCGACAGCATCAAAGGCCAACACACATACTAACTTTCACGGCACGTAAATAGTCAGGTGGAAAGCGCATTTATACATATTTCAAGGAAGTTGGAAGGCATCAAACAATACTTTTCGACGAAGTTAGAACCAATCAAGCAACATACCTTTCAACTTAATTGGAAGGAACAAGGCAAGACATAAAGAAGCTCAATCTACGGTGGCAATGGAAGGGCGATCATACAACCCATTCGACTATGTCGAAAGCCATGGACCAAAGGATGCACGCGAAAGGAAGAAAACAAACCTTCCAACCGTGTCAAAAGCTGGGAAGTTGACCTTTCGACTATGTCGAAAGCACTTGGTCAAAAGGTGCTGCCCGCGCTTATAAATAAAACCCAAGGGGTTAGGTTTAAGGGATCTAATTTCTTTCACTTCTCACTTGTATTGAAAAGGAGTCTATAAACCCTAATTCCCAAATGAAATTAGAGATTTGGCCAATTAATACAATTGAGTTCAATAAACGTGATCTTGTTATAATCTTGATTTCATAGCAAACCTGAATCTCTTATTCTAAATGAATATGTCAACCAGCTGTCAAGTTAATCGAAAGGACTGCTTTCAACTGGGTCGAAACCCCTAGAACTCGTACGTTTGGGAAGCCTTTGCTCAATTCTGCAAGACAGTAAGAGTTACCCCTCCTGTCAGAGTCAAAACCCTTCTTGCACCGCTAATTCCAAAAATCGAAAGGTTCCCAACCTAAGCCACGACTGTGTTGAAAGGAGGTTTCGTTTAGGTCATTATCCAACCAATTCGAAAGGATTTTCCATAGAAGAGTACGCCTTTCGACTGCGTCGAAAGGTACCAAAGACGTGTCTTTGGCCATCTTTATCAGCCTGAAACGCGTTAGCAACCTTCATTCATTCGAAAGGAGGTTTCGAAAGTACCGCCCATACTCAAATTTTCAATTTGAGGTGTCGGGGTTGAACCTCCGATTCTCAATAACTTTCATTGCCAATTAATTACAAAGAGTTATTTATTTAAAAGGAGAAGATGGAAAGTGTAAGGAATGATAATGATGTACCAAATGGTGAAGCTACGTCACAATCGACTTTGGGAAATAATATAGTCCCAAACTTTAACTTTGAGAATATGGAAATTGGGCAACCTTCAACCATTATAAGATTGAAAAGCAATGAGATCAAAGTCTAGAATGTTCAATAATAAACGATGGCTATGCTAGAACTTTTCGAAGAGGTTCATTCTCAAGGATCATTAAAGATAATGAAAGGTGAGGATAAAGCACAGTCACTAAATAAAAGCTAATATGAAAACCCAGAAAGTCAAGCAAAAAGGCCCCATGAGCAATCAGATAATCCGATCCAAGGAGACAACGAAGGTTGCCACAAAATGAAGTCGACCAAGAAGACATTCTACATCAAATAATAATGGATATAAGAAAAAAGAATTCCTGACCTAGAGAAATATGTTATTTCGTAGGAGACTCCTTTTTTCGAAGAGATAATGATAACCAACATCCCTTCTCATATTCAAATCTCCCACTAAAGTATGATGGAACAACTGATCCAAATGACCACCTTGCAGCTTTTGAAAACTAGATGAACTTATATGAAGCTCCTGGACCACTTCGTTGCAAACTTTTCCCGATTAATTTTCAGGGAGTAGCTACAAAATGCTGCAAAAATTATCAAGTGGGAACTATCTGTTCTTAGCAGAATTTACTTACGACTGCGTGACGCAATTCACTCTATTCAGAGATTCAGCTATGGACTTTAGCTTGTTGGCCACTATCAAACAAAAACCAAGAGAACAACTTAGCGAATACTTGGACAGATTCAGTGCAGAAGCATTGAAAGCAGAGAGTACAGTTGATAGAGAAAAGCTTATGGCAGTTAGATTAGGATTGATCGAACAAACCCCCTTTTGGAAGGATCTTTATATTAATGGATGCAAAGATTTACAATATTTCTGTCACTGAGCTAAAATGTTTTTTCAAATGGATGAGTAGCATTATGCTATGAGGAAATTTCATCGAGAACATAGAGAAGATAGATCCAACTTTAAGCGTCTCGTTAAGAAATCAAGGAAAAGTGGGAACCAGAAAGGAAATCAGAAAGATATTTTCGAATCAAGTTATGTAATTCTAAACCAGCCACTCTCCAACATATTCACTAGGGTGAAGGACAAGGAAAACTTCCATGTTCTGTATAAGGTCCAAAAATTCCCCAAACCAAATAAGGGAGGTATTTACCGTGCATACCATAAAATGAATGGACATGGAACCGACAGCTACTGCGGTTTAGCAAAAGTAATTCAAGGCATGATTAAGTCAGGATTCCTAAAAGACTTCATTAAAGAAGCTTAAAGAGACTTCTTATTCAAGCTACGAGGAATGCAGCTTAGCAACTTCAAAATGCAGACCCCTATCAAGTCATGAAGTCTTCCAGCTTTAGTTCAAATATGAACTCTTTCTTATTCTATTTCATAAAAAATTTCTTAACTTGATTTATACTTTGAATTGTACTTTGAATTGATCAAATATTAGTACAAGATTCGAGTGTTGAAACAAAATCAGTCCATGGAATTCAATGCATTCTTGAAGCACAACAAATTTCTAGCAGCCTGGCATAGACAGCTCAGATGCTTAATTAGAAAACTATCAATGTTTCGATCAACACAATGCAAAGACTAACTTTCATGAAAGCTCGGGCCACTATAGGTCCTTCACTAGTCTTTGAGAAAAGTTTACTAACAGGTCTCCCCGTTACAAAGAAATCCTCCCCAAGATGTGGTTACATATCTCTATTCTTAGAAAATTATTTTACTAAAAGAAATTTCCCTAACTATCCTTAAGAAAAGAATATTTTTAGTTACCCCATGATCTGGCGAAGAAAAGATTATCCATTTCAAAAACTGATTTGTGCAATCTTCCAAAGATACTACATGGCATTAACGAATGCATGCAAAAGATTTCCAAATAAGTAAACTCAATATTTCAAAGCTTTCTAAAACCATTGGCAAGGAAAAGCCTATTCATGTTTTTCAAGAAAAAGTTTTAAAGAAATTAAAAGTTCATCAACATAAACTCAGATTAGAATCCTATTCTCAATTAAAAGACTATAGGTTCATGAATCATGACCTCTCAGTCTCCTACTTGAGATTCGGGTCCCTACTATGAGAATGATTTAAAGACCCTAGCAAGAGGCAACGCTGTAGAAAAATTCTTTATCCAAACTCTTTTTTCAGAAAAATAACCCCTCAATATTTCAGAAGGGTTCATTTACAAAAGTTATTTGATATCCAAAAGGATGTTCATAATCATTTTAATTGGCCAAAAAGGATTTCCAAAAACAGGTTTTTGTCTATGGCCAATCCGTAGCACCTCCTAAAAGGAGAAGGATCCTACACTCACCAACAAGTCTACGATGGTCTTCCATAGCACCTCTTAGAGGGAGGGACATAAGCATATGACAGGTTTCCATAGCACCTGCTAGAGGAAGAGAAAAAGCCTACGGGTAATATGTAGTATCTCCTGGAGGGAGAATCAAACCCCTAACACTCAACTTACCTCTTAGGGGAGGGTCAGGATGGGCACCCGTTAGCAACCTTCTGGAGGAAAGACAACCTAACATACACAACATCCCTTAGAATCAAAGGAATCCTACAAGAGGCACCAAGCGAATGAAGAAAGATAAATATGTCTTCAATTTAAAACCAAAGTCAAAACCCAAGAGAATAAAGGGTTAGGGAAAGAAACATATCCATCATCTAAGACAACGATGAAACCCAAGAGAGGGATACAAACAAAGGCAAAAGGACAAAGGTGCCCATAAGAAAGTCAGGGCCCGAAAGAATGAAAGGTCAATCACCATCTAAAACAGAAATGAAACCCGAGGAAGTGGTAGTGATAAAAGGAAATAGACAAAGAATTCATAACCATAATCAGAAAGAATAAAATATGAGCCAGCAAATTTCAATATGTCCAATGCCTGAAAAGTGGCACCTACAACAAAGTTAAGAAACTTGCATCCTGGAAAGGAATACAAGGCAAGAAAATGGATAAAGAGATCCGCAACTTAAAATGGAAAATAAAGATTTGTACAAAATCTAAAGGAACAGAATAGATAATAGATTCTTACCAGGATGAAAGTGACTTTGTTTGAAGAATAGATTGACTAAACCATTCTTGAATCCTTAGAAGCAAGGTGACCCCTTAAGATAGAAGAGTCTATATATATGTATATGTATAAGTTATTTGGATCATTGCACCATTGAACAACCAGTCAACTGAACAGAACGACTCGATTCCGATGTAACAATAATACTACTAGCGTATAGGCACTTTAGGGAATCACACATCTATTAAGTTTACTACTACTAGGTAGGTTTTAGATTTCATGTTTTTATTGAATGGGATTTTAAGTAGTTTATTCTTTTAAGTGAATTTCTAATTTCATGAACTTTCCATTTCCTTGTTTCTTTACATGAAGATTTCATGTTAAGTTTTGTGAATTTCTGAGTTCCCATGTTGACTTCTAAGATGATTTATGGATTTTTAGTCCTGGATTTTTTTTTGAGATTTTATATTGACTTCTTATTGAATTTATTATTTTGAGAGTTCTGAATTTATACGTTGACTTCTATGATGATTTGTGGATTTTAAATTTCTAATTTTGTTATTGTGATTTCATAATGATTTCTTATTAAGTTTTTGGACTTGAGAACTCTAAATTTCCATATTGACTTTTATGATGATTTGTGGATATTATACACTAGATTTCCCCATTGGAATTTTGTAATGATTCCTTATCGATTTCTTGTTTTCATGAATTCTTGATTTCGTGACTTCTTTATAATTTCCTTGACAATCTATAGATCTCTTATTGAATTTCCGACTTTGTATTAGAAAGAGTTTTATGCGGATTGTTTTATGTATTTTTGAATGCAGAAGTTTCTTATTGAATTTTTATAGATTTCATATTCCTAATTTCCTTATTGAATTTTTGATAATCACTTGCTGGTTTTCTGATTTGACGAATTATGAACTTCCTTGTTAATATTGATGATGATTTATAGATTTCATATTCCCGATTTCCTTATTGAATTTTTAATAATCTCTTGTTTGATTTCTAACTTTATAGACTCTAGATCTCTTTATTGAGCTTTCATGATAATTTTGCACTCTTCATTGAACTTATGAATTTGGTTTCAATGCAAGATTTTCTCAAAATTGGACGACATTCATGAAAGGTTAGAGAAAAATGAAAAGAGAGACTATTAATCTTCATATTACCAAACAACATCAGCCTCAAAAAATTTATTAACTTATCAGTGTGTAAATGAAAGTTACTGACATAATGTTCAGGGATAAAAGTGAATTACAGTAATTCGCAAGGTAGAGCTATTTCAAGCAGAAAATTTGGATCTAATGATTAAAGAAAAGGAGATCGAAAGCATCGAAGGTTCATTTATTTGAATCAATGCCTCCTAACTAGGTGATATTATTCCATATTTTTGATAAAAGGAAGTTTGATCGTGTATTATTCAGAAATATTTTATCAAAAATAATACCTAATAACATCTTTACATTGACTTTATAAACTTGAAATTACCCATTGAGATCTCGTAAAAAGGTATGATCCTAATGAAAGTTATTAACTGTTTCGTAGGAAATAATGAGAGAGGTTCAATGGAGTTTTTGTCCTAAAGAACAAAAACTTCTTTCATACTTGAGAGGGGGGGGGGCTAAATGTTAGCCACAAAATATTCACAAGGCAAACAATATGAAAGAAGGAGAAAAATCACTCATGAAGATTAGAAGGCATCAGGGTGGTTCATCTAAACATGAGATAAAGTTTTCAACAAGAGGATATTAGTGCCAGCGAAACCCTTCGAAGAAGTCAGAAGGATGTTTCGACAGAGTTTTGGATAAGCAAAAAGCTTTCGACAAGGTCGAAAGCTACCTTCCGAAGGCAATGGGTAGCGTATTTTCTACACATGCACCAAACGATTCGAAACGAACTGTTCTGTCTCCGTCTATGTTTATCAAAAGAACTTTCAGCAAGAGCAGTCCTTTCAAAAGCATTTGATAGCCTTTCGAATTAATTAAAGTCACCCTTATCTATGAAGGGAAAACTACACATCTGCTGCCACCAAAGCATAAAGTTCCAAATTAGTTAGGGAAGAAGCTTTCGAATGGGACCATTTATAGCAAAACTTTAAAGGTGTTTCAACTCATTCGAAATGCTAAGGGAGCATGTCTTGACAGTAACGAAGGCCAACACCCATGCCAACATTCACAACATGTAAACAGTCAAGTGGAAAGCGCATCTATACACTTTTCGACGAACTCGGAAGGAATCAAACAATACTTTTCAACAAAGTTAGAAGCAATCAAGCAACATACCTTCCAACTGAGTCGGAAGGAACAACGCAAGACATAAAGAAGCTTAATCTACGGCGGCAACATAAGGGCGATCATACAACCCTTTCGAGTATGCCGAAAGCCATAAATCAAAGGATGTGCATGAAAGGAAGAAAACAAACCTTCTGACCATGTCAAAAGTTGGAAAGTTGACCTTTCGACCGTATCGAAAGCACTTGGTCAAAAGGTGCTAACTTGCACTTATAAATAAGACCCAAAGTGTCATGTTTAGGGGTTCCGATTTCTTTCACTTCTCACTTGTATTGAAAAAGAGTCTGTAAACCCTAATTCCCAAATCAAATTAGGGATTTGTCCAATGATTACAATTGAGATCAATAAAAATGATCTTGTCATAATCTTGATTTCATAGCAAATCTGAATCCCTTATTCTAAATGAATATGTCAACTAGCTGTCAAGTTAATCGAAAAGACCGCCTTCGACTTAATCGAAACCCCTAGAACCCATATTTCTAGGAAGCATTTGCTCAAGTCTACAAGATAGAAAGAGTTTACCCTTCTGTCAGAGTCGAAAACCTTCTTGCACCACTAATTCCAAAAATCGGAAGGTTCCTAACCTAAGCCACATTGACTATGTCGAAAGGAGGTTTCGTCTGGGTCATTATCCAACCAATTCGAAAGGATTTTACATAGAAGGGTACGTTTTTCGACGGCGTCGAAAGGTACCAAAGACATGTCTTTTACCAACTTTAATAGTCTGAAACATGTTAGCAACCTTCATTCGTTCGAAAGAAGGTTTTGAAAGCATTGCCCATACTCAAAATTTCAATTTGAGGCGTTGACAAGTTTTCTTGTTAACAAGAAGTTTTATAAATGATTGTGGTGTATTTATAAAACAAGTTTTAGAAAATGATTTTGATATTCATAAATGGAGTTTTGAAAAAGGTTTGGATATTTATAAGCAATTTAGGTAAAAAGTTTGGATATTTATAAAAGCAATTGTAATAAATGATTTTGAATATTTATAAAAGAATTTTACAAATGAATTTGGAAAGTTGGAAAGCGTTTTTAAATGGATTTGGATTCAAGTAAATGATATTTCATGGATGAAATAGATTTGATCAAAAAGAGTTTATTGAAAGAAAGAAAGAAAGGAAAAAACTTGAGATCCGGGGTCTCTAAACTGACCCTTTAATAACGATGGTGTGGAACATCCATTCCACACTTAACACCAAAGGAATAATGTTTAGGATTTTCCTTACCTCCAATTTAAACAACATTTGTTTAATCCTTTTTAACAACATTATTCGCAAATGCTTTGTGAGTATACTTACATCAGAGATATAAGTATATGAATGTTTTCGACAAACGTTTTGAAAAGATATTTATCAAATAAAAATTTGTTTTGAGGCTTAATGGTTGCTACGGATAGATAATTTCAAATTAAATTGGTTGTTGTTTGCTTATTTGATAGTAAATAATCGCCTATCAAATATGGACCCAAAAAGTAACTTTGGAAATATCTAGCAGAAACACATGAGTTATATGACACAGTCATCCCCGATGATGTTGTACTGTGTGTATAAATCTCATTTCGTTCTCCTAATAAAATTGACAAGGAAAACCGTCCACTAATAGTTAGGACGTAATCTCCGCTCTTATCTTTGATTATTTATTTCCTAAAGAAACCAAAGTTGAGTTTACCAGAAACTATCGAATGTTGTTTCGAAGAGACTGGGATCGAATTTGTTATCCGAAAACCACTTCGATCCAACTCAAGCGTTTCGAAGTGAAGATATCTTGAAGTTGATGGAATTGAAGTTGAAGCTCTTTAAAGTGAATGGGCTGCTTGCTGCTAATACTGAGTGTAAATTTCAAAAATAGATGTAGTAGATCTAGTGCCTTTGGTTTGTTCATGTCCTGAGCAACTTGTATGTATGATTGTTGGCATTGCATTATTTCCTTGAGGGCAGTGTTAGCATTCCAAGTGGAAAGTGCTATATAAAAGCTAAAACGTAGCCTCAAGCCTCATCAACCGGGAATGACTAAAATAGAGGAGATGCAACAGAGTAAAGTGGTTTGCTTCCATTAGGATATGATCATCCTTATCCAAAGTCGATATTATCTTTCATTTGTATGATTAGGGGCCAATTAATAAAGGGTGATCATATTCGGTACTCCTAGTCAAGTGGTAGGCTGTTTGTGTGCGAGTAGGGGATCCCGGCGAGGTGCTCGACGTTATTTTATCTAGAGATGCACCGTGATGGGCAATAACCCAGTAGCCCAATCATTGTATGAAATCTATTTCCCAATAAGTGCTTTCGGTCTTAGTTGTATACCTATTATGTTGGAATTTAATTAATGTAACAATTTCGACTACGTTAATTATTTACTTGAAAAACCTAGACATTATTGCAATATCATTGGATTTGATAAAAATGTTTTAGTTATCGTAAGGTAAAAACCAGTCCGCATTTATGTGCAGCATGGTCTTATGAGATGCCTTTGATTTAAAAGTTTTTACAAAGTTAAAGACTTGTGCTTTACTCACACCAGACCCATATCTGACCCAGAGTTTTTTTTCTCTTTTCCTAAATCTTGGGTGCTAAAATTTGAATCGACAACCAATAGTTCTGTTTTTCCACAGATTCGTCTTAGAGGAGCTTGGAGCAAGTGGATTCATTGATAGCTAGTTATTACCTTGTTTTCGCTATATTATATGTATAAGGTAGGGACGGACTGTTATAACTATCCTAGGCTAGAATTTGTATTAGAATGACTGATGTAACATTTTGAAATGACTTTGTAATATATTATATTGAGTAATATATATTATTCCGTCGCATTATGAGATTCTGTGATGTTAGTTCCTTGTCTTGTGTTCTATCTTTCTTTCATTCACCCCTAATGACCTGTCTTTTGAACGACTAAATGATGGGCACACAAATACCGAAAATGTATTATGTATCGTCTTTGGTAGTTAGAAAGGCAATTCATTATATTTGGTATCAGAGCTTAGGTTGAGCAAATACCTAGGCTTTGGTAGGGTAAACTCATTATAGATAGGGTCAGTAGTGTCCTATAATGAGTCTGAGTTTTATATATACATACATACATACATACATACATACATACATATATATATGAGTGCGTATTTGTTAGTGAATAAAAATGTTTTACATTGTGTTGTTTGACATGTTGAGTGTCTTAAAAATTCTGGTAGATGCTCCCGATCAACATTATCGATAAGGATTTTCTAAACACTTGAACAAGTTAAATTGACATAATGTTGTTTTAAATTTGGTAAATGAAATAATTTACCTAAGGATATATTTTATATATCTAAAAAGGGATGATTCCAAAATCTATGTAGTTATCTATAAGGAGAGTGGGTTAGGAGTTAACAATATTTAATTTATTAGCATTTAGGGTTTATCTTGTCATGCTTGTCTAGTTTTGAGGATTGACTGTTGTCGGATTTAATAGTGATTTCTTTTTTCCATCATTGGTCAGATAGAATTTATAGGAACATTGAATCAAACACCCTATGAATTAAGTTTCATAATTTGACAATAAAGCATTCGACGATATGTAGGGTTAAATTTTTAATGAAGACGTTTATTTAAAAGAAAATCTTCAGATAGTTTTATATGATGAATTATGAGAGATGATTTTACAAATTAGAATTATTAAATATGTTTTAAAAATGAAAAGGATTTTGAGAATATTAAATCCCGGTGGCTTTGATAAATTCCAAATGATTTTGGAAAATAGTAGTAATCTTTCTTAAGGATATTTTAAGGTATAGGTATTTTAAAATAAAGTTTGAGAGGTTTTCTTTGGACAGTTCAGGAATAAGTCTTGATCCGTGATGATCAGAATAATCTTCTAAGTGACAATCAAATTTTTGCTTAGGCGGATATGATGGTGCACTTAGTAAATTATCCTCTTTGTCACTATTCCATCAGGACGAGTTCAAATCCGATTGAATCCAAAGTAGATGGATGATTTTATTGAAAACTATTTGTCTATAAATAGTATTGTTTCAAGAAGAAATTTGGAAAAAGAGAAATATTTTTATTAACTAGTTCGAATGTCTCGAAAATGACTAAAAATGGATAAGAGATGTGTTCGGATGGCAAACACTTCTCTTGAGTATTGCCCTTCTTAGTAAAGTGGTACATGGTACTATTTGGTAGCACCTAGTTCCTTGACATTGTTTGGAGTTACACAGGCTATACGTATGTTTTCAAAAGGTTTTCAAAATAAAACTGGATATTGTGTTCTTGGATCCCTTAAAAGGAAGAGTTTTAAAATCAAAAGGATATCTTGATAAAAAGATGGATTAATAAATGAAGTTTTAATTAGGTTAAATTTAATAAACTTTGTTTATTTAACAGTGTCTTTTGATTTTAACATCTAAGATGTGAAGAATTATTTGATATTATTAGGCCGGCTAATAGACATTTTTACCTCAGTAGTATCGAAGAAAAAGTATAATCAAGGATGGAGTTGGATACCGACATCCTGTTCTTCTTAGCTACTTACCATACCAATAAGGGTAAATAGGTTGATTTGGTTGACTTAGTTTCAAGACCCAAATTATTTTTGGTCTGCATCTAATGGTTAAAATTAAAAATAAGATCTTTGTATATACTCTTAGGAGGTAGAGGAGTATTATATAAGTTAATAAATTTAAAAATTGATTCTTATGAAGCATGGTGGGAGGGTAGAAAGTAATTAGATAGTAAGAATCATAAGGTCAGTACATAGATTGTATGAGGATCATTTCTCCTTTTCACATTGTTCTCAATCCTAGATTCGAGTATATGACTTGAGGTGTTTTACACCATTCTGAATAAGGATTTATCGCTTAATTTTTAACGGCGAGCATTGATAAGGGTTCTTACGCGGAACCGAAAGTTATATATCATAGCTTATGGCTATGTAAGGAGAACAAAAGTTTCTAATTAAGAGGCCTGATCAAAGTCCGCACTAGAAAGTTGGACGAGCGATACTAGTTTGGAAGTGAAGTTATGTGTTCAACTGAATGATCAAAATCAAATTTTACATAGGATTGATCTACGTACATCATATGGACTATTGAAAGTTTACATGTTACTAGAAATTAGGTTTGTGGTACAATTTCGAGAACGAAATTCTTTTAGTGGGGAAGAGTGTAACGACTTAGAATTTTACAGCTTTAATTTGCGAATATTTAATAAATTTTAAATATTAAAATAATAGGTTTTGTAGTTAAAATATAATTTCTTTAAATAATAACAAATGATGGTAAAATAGATTTGCAACGACCCAAGATTTGGTTCTTTGAAATAGGCTATTTAAATATATTTTATATAACCAATAAATGGATTTTTATTAGCAAATAAATATATTTTAATTATTTAATAATTATGATAAAATATTTCTCAAAATGTGTTTACCAATATAGATGTTCATAGAAAAATAGGAAATATGACTGAGAAACATTTTCTGATAATTCGACTTTTTGACACCCGGAAGTCGTCGGAAACGTTTTCCACGTTTATGCTCCCGTACACACATATAGATGTTAGGATTAGTATTAATAAACATACTTATATATGTTAACTTATATTTATATACATATAAGAGGTGATGTGACTAATTATGAAAAGTTTAAAAGAAAGTAAAATAGAATAAGAAAGTTATCATGTTAAGCCATACCTTAAAGTCATCGCAAGTACACACAACATGGCTAGCATGATTTGTGGGTAAAAGTGGCCTTAACCAACGTGGATAACAAGGTGGGGAGGAGGTGATGTGATGCATTTTGAGTGGAGGGAAGGTACTTGTGGTCATTTTGGTAATTTTACATTTCCTATGTCTATATATACACACACCTTCTCAAGTTTGTTTTTAAACTAAGGGATTTATACGTCGTTTACCCTTTAGTTACCCCATATGATTAGGAAAACTAAAGGACATCTATTAGCAGAACAAAAATCATTCAGCTATTATAATTAACTTGGACATCTACTTAAATTGATTGATTGTTATGTGTTGATCCCTTATATACATGTTGTTATGTGGTACCATGTTAAACTGGATAAGTAAATCAAATTAAAATATCATTATGGTCGCCAAGCCTCCGTTTGATTTTGTAAAGATAAATATTTCATTTTCTTTTTGAAATGGTTTCAAAGTTATTGCATTTTGAACAACATATTTAAAGGATTTGGAAATTTATAAAGTGTTTTGGGTAAATGGATTTGAGTTTTTAAGCAAAGAAGATTTCATAAATAAGGGTGATTTATAAAACGGATTTGCTTATTAAAGGAAGCAAATTTGATTTAAGGTTATTTAGGAAGTCATTTAAACAGAAAAGGTTTATAAAGAAGTTTTATAGATGATTTAGGGGTATTTATAAGCGAAGTTTAAGAAAATGACTTGGATATTCATAAAGGGAGTTTATAAAAACGTTTGTATATTTATAAGAAATTTATATAAAAAGTTTGGGTGTTTATAAAAGCAATTATTACAAATGATTTTGAATATTTACAAAGGGTTTTATAAATGAATTTGTGAAGTTGGAAAGCATTTTGAAATGGATTTGGATTCAAGTAAAAGAGATTTTATGAATTAAATAGACTTAATTAAAAAAGATTAAAGGAAAGAAAAAGAAAAAAAGAAAAACGTTCCACACCTAACACCGAAGAAATAGTGTTTAGGGTTGTCCTTACCTCAAATTTAAACAACATTTGTTTAATCCTTTTTAGCAAGATTTGGAAGTAAGAAGTTATTCGCAAATGCTTTATGAGTATAATATGTTAGAGATATAAGTATATAAATGTTTTAGACAAACGTTTTGAAAAGAGATTTATTAAACAAATATTTATTTTAAGGCTTTATGATTACTATGGATAAATAAATCTCAAATGGAATTGGTTGTTGTTTGTTTGTTTGATAGTTAAATAACCTACTATCAAATATGGACCCAAAAGGTAACTTTGGAAATATTAAGGAGAAAAGCATGAGTCATATGGCACAGTCGCCTTCGATGATGTTGTACTGTGTGTATAAATCTCGTTTCATTCTCCTAGGACAAATGATAAGGAAATCCATTCACTAACAGTTAGGAGGTGATATCCGCTCTTCTCTTTTACTATTTACATCCTAAAGATTTGAGGTTGAGTATGCCGAAAACTATCGAATGTTGTTTCGAAGAGACCGGGATCATATATGTTATCCGAAAACCACTTTGATCCAACTCAAGCGCTTCGAAGTGAAGACGTCTTGAAGATGATGGAATTAAAGACGAAACTCTTTGAAGTGCAAGGGATGCTTGCTAGTAATCCCGAGGGTAATTCCAAGATGGATGTAGTAGAAGTAGCGCCTTTAGTTTTTTCATGTCCTAAACAACTTGTATGGATGAATGCTGGCATTGCATTGTTGCATAGAGAGCAATGTTAGCATTCCTCGTGGAAAGTGCTATATAAAAGGTGAAACGTAGTCTCAGGCCCCATCAAACGGGAATGACTAAAACGTGGGAGATGTAGCCGGGCTAAGTGGGTCGATCTAATTAGGGTATGATCATCCCTATCTAGAATTGTTATTATCTCTCATTTGTATGATTCGGGGCCCATTAACCAAGGAGTGATCATATTCGGTATTACTAGTCAAGTGATAGGCCAGATCTGTGTTGGAAGGGGATCCCGGCTAGGTCCTTGATGTTATTTTATCTAGAGATGTACCATAATGGGTGTAGTCCAGTCATTGTATGGAATCCATTTCCCAATAAGTGCCTTCGGTCATAGTTATATACCTATTATGCTGAAATTTAATTAATGTAACAATTTCGGCTATGTTAATCATTTACTTGAAAACCTAGACATTATTATTATACCACTGGATTTTATATACAAATGTTTTGGTTATCGTAAGGTCAAAATGCAACTATATTTATGTGCAGTGTGGTCTTATGAAATGTCTTTGATTTAAAGGTTTTTATAAAGTTAAAGACTTACGCTTTACTCACACCAAATCTATGTCTGACCTAGAGTTTATTTTCCCTTTTCCTAAACTCTTAGTTGCTCAAATTTGAATGGGAAGCCAAGTAGTTTAGGTTTTCTGTAGATTCATCTTAGAGGAGCTTGGAGCAGGTGGCTTCATCGATAGCTAGTTATTACCTTGTTTACCACTGTATCATATGCATATTATATCTGTTAGCTATTGACAGGCTGTTATAACTGTCCTATGTTAGAATTTATATTGGAGTGACTATGATGTAACATTTTTGAAATGACTTTGTAATATATTATGTTGATTAATATATATTGTTCATTTGCATTGTGAGATTCTGTGTTGTTAGTTCCTTCTCCTCTATTCTATCTTTCTTTATTTCACCCATAACGACCTGTCTTTCAAATGACTAAATGATCAGCACACGAATATCGATGATGTATTAAGTGTCGTCTTTGGTAGTAAAAAAGGAAGTTCATTATAGTTTCTACTATTTAGAAACAAGTATAAAGGACGATATATTTAGCTCAGTGATTTTTTGGTTTATAAAATCAAGATTTTTAAAATCGTCTCTCTTTAAGGTACACAGAGAATATGAAGGACCAGGAAAGAGCAACTGGAATATTTTTGAGTTTTTGGAATTGTTATCAATCGCTGCAGTTTTATTGGGACTACTGTGAATTGCTGGAGCATGGTTTGGGACCAAGCGGTAGGCTTTGACACCACCGTGATGGGGACAAGTATTTTTCGGATTATGTTGAATCGAAGGAGACCGCACGAAACGATTACTATTATTTAGTCTGACCCTAATTGGATCTTGGCTTAGTTAACCCCTAAAGCCTATCTACCAGTTGACCACCCAGCGATAAACCTAGAGTGGTCTACTAGTTAACAAATTTTGGTACAACTTGTACTTAGAAAGGAACTATAAGAGTTGCATCCGAATTCCCGATGTTGCCTTCTTTTGTTCCTCCTTCCTCAATAAGCCAAACCCAATCTCCATCCTCCTCCTCCTTTAAGTATCGACCTCTCTCTCTTCTTTTCGTCCCCTAACCGATGCCATTTTTCCCTAGGAGCAACGACCTCGCCTCCCCCTTATGCTGGTTTTGCACGTAAGATCTCGTCCCACCTCCACACTATATCTAAACCCTATTTCCTCCCTTTTAACACTACTTAGCCTAAGACACCATTCTGCGCTGTCAGTTTTTCCTCGCACCATTACGGTCTCAACCCTTAAGAGGCCTCTTGGCTGGACTAGAATGAGCAAAAGGTTTTGTCACTTTTGGGCTGGAAGAGCTATTCATCACTGTAGGATTTGCACCGATCCTATACTTCGAGAACTTTGAGCGGGAATATTACTCGCGCTGCATCTGCCATTTCGATGTCCTATTGGAATAGAATTTTGATGGAGGCAATAATTTGATTCGTTCGGAGATGAAAGGTGTCTTGATTGAGCTGATTAATGTTGATCTCGCTAAGATTTTGGAGGCTTCCGTGAAGGGCGCAAACTTGGATGATTTAGATGTGACCAAACCAAAGATTTTGCAGTAGATCTTTTCCCAGGATGTTGGTGGTTGGAAAACGGATAATCTATATTTCACTGCCCGTTAGGTTGTGAGTATCATTCAGCATAACGTCATCCATAATATGGAAAGTTACAACCAGATTTATTCCTTGATGCGGAAGACCACCCATGCTTGTAATTGTAGCATCGCTGTCAATTGGACCTGCACCCTTATGATGCAATTTGTTGATCAAGGATTAGCACTCCACATAGTCACTTTTCGTATTTTCACCTACCCACTCTCGTCTTTAGGTAATACTGATTAACCTCCATGGAGAAGCAGTTTAGTAGAAGGTTTCTTCTGCCATCATTAAATCCTCCCTTAGGAGGATGACAACTTTGAAGCCACCAGCAACACCAATGGCATGAGATTGGATGTATAGCTGCCATGCCATGACCATTCAAGGGTCGTGGAGAATGGTTCGAGCTCCAGCCACGAAGCAAGACGTCTTATAGTCTGTAGGCTTTGTTTTAGGAGTTACGAAGTTGTTGTCTTCTCCCTTCCAGCATTTGTTCTTTTCTTTTAGGTCGTTTGGGTTGTAATTGTTAATTGCCTTTTGTAAAAGGTACACAAGATATTATGCAATCCTATTTATGTATCGTGGTATTGCTTTTGAAAACGCAAACAGTTCTTATATATGCATAGTAAAGAAGAAATATAAGTATGGAAATCTCATAAAAGATACTTAACTAATAGTAAATACAATGCAAGGCTGGAAGTTTAGAATAATTGAAAAATTTTAGCTAATGACATGATAAAGTTATTTTGGTATCACTGGTTGTTGCTCATGTTTCTCAAAAGCCAAACTTTTTGCATAATGTGGAAAGATGATATTTTTAGATAAAATATCAAGTTTTATGGGTAAATGTTAGTTGTAGAATTCTAAATTTTGGTTTATGCGTTTAGCGCATAACCGACTTCTATATACGCTGAAATTATGGCTTGATTTATCAAATTTTTTGAAAGGAAATATTTTAAAGAGATTCTCTTTTTAGAAAAAAAGTTTTTAGATTTTAGTTATTTTTGGCTCTTAAATTATTTTTAGAATTTTTATCCAAAATTTTTATTTGATGGGAAAATATGCAGCTAAATATTTTGGGATTTTATTTTTCAAATGATGTATAAATTTGAAAAGTGAAAGATTTTTCTAAAATATTTTATTTTGAAGGCCGCATGTTAAGCGTAGGAAAGACAAGTAGAGTTAGCGGAGTTAGTTGTGCATTCAGATCGATGATGCGATAAATGCAAGCGGTAATAAAGGAAAAACTATTATAGCCTTGGAATTTAAATTTCCATACCTTGTCGATGAGCGCGCGAGTTTAATTTTAGACTTAATTCCATTTTAGAGCTCGAAACAAGCCTCCTTATATGTTTTCTACGTAGAAAATTTGGAGTAAGCCGGGGCAGCGAGGAAATTTCCACTGTACTACAAGAACAGGAAGATTATAGAGTGATATGGATATTAAATTCTCCACCTGAATTCCTTTTTCCGGCAAAGGAGTAAATTTAGAAAGCGATTTTTTGACACGTTAGATTTTTCGATGGTAGGAATTGGATGCAAAATTGGTTGCTTCATATTTCTTTTCGTAGAAGTATGGGAGTTTTGGTTAAACGGATTTTTCAAAAAGCTACGTACATATAGAACTACCGGTGTGTATATATACATATATATACATATACATATACATATACATATACATATACATATACATATACATATACATATACATATATGTGTGTGTGTGTGTGTGTTATTTGCATCATGTTTTTCAAAAATGTTTTCAACGAAGTGCACTGATGTAGGAGGACCCGATATGGAATCATTCTACATATATAGTTTTTGTATGGTAATACAATAATACACTATTCACATGTGCACGTTTGGTTGCAAAATTGGTTGTAGACTCATTTATTGTGTAGTTTAAATAGTTAGGAGTCAAAACCATAACTTAGTCATTAGTGGAATTTCGGGGACAAAATTCTTTTTAAGGGGGAAGAATGTAACACCCTGTAATATGGCTTAGTTAATTAATTAGTTTGTTAATTAATTGATTTAGCTTAAAAAATGAAATATGTGCAAATGATGGAATTTGACCATAAAACTTGCACCATTACGTTCGTGGCGAAATACCGAGCAACTTTTATATTTGGAGTTTTGCGATCGGAGTCCAAACGAGGAAATTACGGACGAAAAATGAATTCGAGATGGAAATAGTTCGATTAAAATTAATTAACGTTTTATATTAATTAACCCATGCCAAGAGGTTGACCCGCCACTATAAGAGTCGACGAGAGGCGACCGACCCCTATGTGGCGGCTAGGATTGGTCGAAGCCCAACCGGATTTAATATACTTCGATTTGACGGTGGAGGTTGATTCCTGCGCTTATAAATTCAGGCCTAACTCTCCCTTCTCTTCTCATTTTTTTTAAGGCAATAGCGAAGCTTTTCCATTTCTTCTTCTCTACTTTCTTTCTAAATTATAAAAATAAGATATTTGTATTTATATTCATACAAATTGAAGAAGGATAGAAATCTAATAAAAAGGAGATGAAATGAGAATCAACTATATGCGTATTTGAGGTAATATATATATACATATATACACACATATTTGTATCCATCTTCTCTCCTAATCCCAAATCTCTTCTCAGATCTATAATTCTAATGAATGTATATGCCCTTTCTATACATATTTCATGGATTAAAAAGAAATTGGAAATGAATTTCAGGTTCTACTTTGAATCTGGAGATTTGTATCACTTTCAAACGGCGAGTGGGAAATTTTATGTATTTTTTATTATTTTAAATCTATTCCGTTGGCATATATTTGATTTTTATGCCTAAATCAATTTTATTAGTGAATTATAGGCTTAATTAGTGCAGAAAACTATTGCCTACATATTCTTATTTTAGATTTAATTTGAAATATGTTTACCCCTTGATTTGGAAATCAGTCCCAAAGACTTTAAAATCCGAATGATGTATATTTTTATTCTAGATCCATATTTGGGTGTAAAATAGGATTTTATTATTATTGCCAATTTGTGCTAGATTGTAGATTTTCCACATTTTAATTTGTGGGAAGAACATTTGTTTGATTTTTATAAATTTGTTTACCTTTTCCACTTTTCATTCAAAGTGCGACGTTTGGTTTAACGAGGAATATCCTTATTATCCATTCCTTGTAATTTCAAACGGAGTCAATCTTTCCTCTTTGTGCTAAACTAATTTATGGAAACCATAGCGGAAAATTCCTCTGAGGAGTCTAATTCCAGCAAATTAAATGTGAAAAGCATATCCTACTTACGTATTTATAACTAATATATTTGGTTACAAATAGGTAATTTTATTACGTTGTCTATACGTATTTATAGCGTTAATAACGAAGAACAGTGTTTATTCATGCGCTATTTATTCATAAAGTTCTTTAGTTACTATTATAATTCAAAAAGCGATTAGGTAGAATTAAAAAATGTAATAGTTCCTGTTATTGGGCAATAAATTAGGAATTGCTAATAATTAATATGAAAAAAAAGATGGATAACCCCAATTAATGGGCAATTAATCGAAAATAATGGATATGATTAGATTAAGGTTACACTTGGTTAGTTAAGTATTGTAACTCCAGTTAATGAGCAATTAATGCAATTGAGTTTGGAGTTACAATTAATAAGGATAAGTGGATTAGTGGGACTGATATAAAAATGAAATAGATATAAAATGTTACTAATTTGAAATTAGTAGTCATGCACAAATGTCTTAGGAATTGTCAGTTAGAATTTTATGGACAAATTGATATTTATATGCATTAAAAGAGGATTTATTGGTAGATAAGTATTTAAGGTAAACTTATTGCCTTAAATAAAAAGGGCATCAGTAAGCTAAGAATAATTTAAGATGGGTTTGTTTAAAAGTGTATAAGATTTTATGTCATTTGTTTTATAATATTTTCTTTAAAGTAATTTATATATACATATATTTAGATAAGTATTTATTTATTTTGTAAATTAAATATGAAAATTTTATATTAACATTTAACATAATAATAATTTTTTTTATTAAGAGTGCTTAAGGACATGTGTTAACATATAAGGAATTAGTTTAACAAATGTCACCTAAGTAACCTATCTACTAACAAGTGGCAAATTCATACTTAACTAAATTTAGATTTTTATAAAATATAATACTAAAGTAAATAAGGAGTGATTCTTTCAGTTAAGATTTTTCTCATCTTTTGAAACCTAAAATCAAAAGAAAAAAATAATACTGAAAATCAAGCTTCAACCGGAGGTTTTGCAAATCAAATTTCAGTACTTCAGTTTCAAAACTTCAACACCAGATTCAACATCTTCAAGCATGCAACAGGGGTTCAAAATTAATTAAGCCTGAAAACAAGAACATGATTCACTGTCCTCTGCTTTAAAATAGGCGAGTCAACATTTCTAAAAAAAATTAGTTTTGATTTATATCTAATGCATGTGATGATATTGTTTTAAATGGAAAGTCTTCTGCTTGAATTTACTTGAATTGATATATATATATATATATGTTATCAAGACTGTGAATATATATATATATATATATATATAGATGTCTGTTCTCTGTTGTTTCAGTCTCTGATTTGCCTTTAAAAATTTAAATATCTTAATCGTGACAATATTAGACTTTAATGTCTAAATGAAAATTGTTTGCTATTGCATGATGATGTTTTTAAAAAAAGTTTCAGGATTTAAATTTCAATAAATTATTTTTAAAATTAAAATAACAGTGAGATTCATAAATTAAGATAAAATCAACTATCTTAATTACAAATTTGAATTACAGGGATGAATTCGTGATTGGAAATCAAAAATTTTAATATGCTTTTCATATTTTTTAGACTGCTAAATCTTGTAAATTTTTATGTTATTCGAATTGGGTATTTTTGGGATTTGCCGATGATCGGTGTGATGGAATTGATCGAGTTTTGGATTGGAGGTAGTATGGAGGATATAGATTGGGGGAAAAATGGTAGCAGATTTTTCTTGTGGTCGTAGAGGCCAGGGAGGGTCAAATTAGGGTTTAGTGATTAAATTTGGGAGGTCTGAGTTGTCGAGGGTGTTTCGGCAATGGAGATGCATCGGAGATGATCGCGATGGGGGTAGTCGCGACGGGGTGATGTGATGCTGCTCTGGAGTGAGTGTCGGGGTTCTAGTCGTCATGATCATCGACGGCGAGAAGTTGTTCTTCTGAGTTTTTGTTCCATTTTTTGGATCGAGAAGCTCGTTTTCGATTTGCGATGCTTTATTCGAATCTGGGTTATCAAAAGGAGTGGTGGGGTTGTTGATGACTTGTCGATGGTTGTGGTGGCGATCGGTGTTGGCCGGATGTTCTGTGCACGTATACGTGAACGATTTGTGTCAGGTGATGATCAGGTTTGGGAACGAAAGGGGTTTCCTCGGGTTGATGCTCGGGGAGAAGAAAGGTAAGCTCGGGTATGTTGTGTGCGCACGAGAGTAAAATGTTAGAAGGTTTCTAATTTAAACTAAACCCAGTTTTAAAAATAAGAAATAAAAAAAAACTCAGGTACTTTCATTAGTGGCTCGGGAATCTGTTGATGTTCTCGGGTTTACTTTTAATTAAGTTAGCAACCCTCAAATTCCTGGTTTTTACTCTAAAGATAACATTTCCTGGTTTAAATCTTAAGGGAATCTAAGTTTTCAAGTTTTAATGAATACAAGTTGAAAGCCAAATAATATAAGTAAATTCCCAGTTTTAAGTTGTTAAAATGGAAGTGTTTAAGCAATTGATTAAATCAAGTTGAATCATTTAACTTTTGTATTTACTTAAACATTTACCGGTGATTATGATGATTAAATAAGGTAATGTAATTTAAGAAAATAAATTAATTAATTAAGGATAATCACTAAAGGAAATTGATTAAGTGCAATTACATGATGTAATTTATAATTACAATTTCTTAAATGAAAGTATTAAGGATTACTTACTTAGTATAGTTAATTAAGGGATAATTAATTGCTGAATTTAATTAATTAAGGTTAATTAATAAATATGTTTAATTGAAGATTAATTAATTTATGTAATTAATTATAGTCAATTAATTAATGAGGGTATTAAAGGTTAATCAATGTAAGTGATTATAGGATAATAAAATTTGAGTAATTAATATAGGGTAGAGATAATTAATATGGATGGGTGAAGGATAATTAATTTGTATTATTAAATTAAAGGCCAATTACTTAATATACTTAAAAGTGATAATTAATAATTAATTTACCAAGGTTAATAAATTAAGAAATAATTAAGTAATAAGAAATTAAGAGGTTAATTTCTTACGAACTTATTAATTTCTTAATGAAGTAATTAAAGGAATTAATTACTCAGTGTAATTAATTGAGTTGTTGGGGATGACTTTAGTTAATTAATTAAGTTTAATTAATTTGATGTTGAATTAAGTATAATTACTGGAGGTAATAAATGAGGTGTAATTACTTAGTGAAGTAATTAGTGGATAATTACCGATGTAATTGATAAAAAGGGAATTTAATAATGGGAAGTAATTAAAGGGTAATTACTTGGTGGAAGAAGTTAAGTGATAATTACTCGATGCAATTAATTGATTAATTGATATAATTAATCAAGAGTTGGTTTAATTGATAGAGTAATTAAGGAAGAAAATTCTGAATTGTGATCAATCAAGGTTGATTAATGAATGAATTAGGTTAAAGATTAATTATTATATGAAATTTAAAAATAATTAACTAATGAAAGTAATTTGAGGATCATTAATTAATATAATTAATGAAGTGATCAATCTTGCTTATTAATGATTGAATGATGATGAGTGTTTGGGACTGGTTGATATTCCTGATATGAATTGCTTTGTGATATGATATGTTGGATGAATGGTGATAATGTGATTATCAATCAATTATGGATTGATGTGTTAAAATGTTATCTGGTAATTAAAGTTGAATTGTATTTAATTGGATAATTTGGGTTAAGATGGCATTCGATTCGAAGAGACCGGAGTCGGGTATTAGTAAATACCCGAACCCACTTCGATTCTTTATAAACCGATTTGTGAAATCAATAAACTAATATGGAATGATTTAAGTGATTTGGATCATAAAATCTAAGTTCTGACACTTAGAAATTGATGAGTATAATAAGTGTTGTCTATACCAAACCTGTGGATTTGTAAAATTATTATGAGTTACCCGGGTTAAAAATGGTTTTGTTTTGATGTATTTCATATTAGTTGAGTTTACTCACGCTGGTTTCCAGCCTGACCCGGGTGTTACTTTGATGTAATGCTCAGGTCAGACCGAGTATTACAGATTTTCAGGTAAGGACGTTCTGGAGCTCAAGAGGCGAGCTGGATGGCAGGAACGTATGGAGTATTTCCACTATGTTATATAGTTGTATATCTAGGACATGTTGAATTGTATCTGTCCAATGTTTGTATAAAATTGTTGTAACTCTGATATATCGATGTAAATTGATAGATACAGTTTTCTTTGGTATGTCTATTATTATTGATATTATATTTTTCAGCTGTGAATGTGAGATTGTGTGTTTCTTTTATGTTCTTCTTCTTCTATCTCTTTCTTCTTTTCACTTACAATCTGGAATTTTCAAGATCGAAGTTTCTGGGTCGTTACAGGCATTAGAAGAATGCTTGGCATAAAGAAACGTTCGGCATGCGAGAGTGCTCGGCATGCGAGAGCGTTCGGTATTGTGAAATGTTCGGTATTGAATATCGATCGACATCTATGGATGTTCGGCATGGCAGAGTCATTCGGCACTCCATACTGTTCGACATCACTTCGTTCGGCACAAATGCCTCATTCGGCATTCAGGTTGTTCGGCATCACATCCTTCGGCATAAATGCCTCGTTCGGAATTCAGGTTGTTCGGCATCACTTCGTTCGGCACAAATGCCTCGTTCGGCATTCAGGTTGTTCGGCATTACATCGTTCGTCACAAATGCCTCGTTCGGCATTAAGGTTGTTCGGCATCACTTCGTTCGACACAAATGCCTCGTTCGGAATTCAGGTTTTACGGCATCACTTCGTTCGGCACAAATGCCTCGTTCGGCATTCAGGTTGTACAGCGTCACTTCGTTCGGCATTCAGGTTGTTCGGCATCACTTCGTTCGGCACAAATGCCTCATTCGGCATTCAGGTTGTTCGGCATCACATCGTCGGCACAAGTGCCTCGTTCGGCATTCAGGTTGTTCGGCATCACATCGTTCGGCACAAATGCCTCGTTCGGCATTCAGGTTGTTCGGCATCGCTTCGTTCGGCACAAATGCCTCATTCGACATTCAGGTTGTTCGGCATCACATCGTTCGACATTTATGCCTTGCTCGAAATTTTGCCGTTCGGCCTCTCTGGGCGGAACACAGAGATCACTCTTTTCGGGCCGAGATACCAAGCTGCTAGGCCCACCAAGGAAGTCCAACCTACCTCCGTCTATAAATAGAGAGGCGGGGGACAGTGAAAGGGACCTTTTTTGGAGAACACCGAGGAGACTCTGCCGCATTCGAGACTCATTCAAGACTTAATCTTTTTTGCTTAGCAATTGTATTTGAGTGATTGACATACGGATTGTATTTGTAATCGATTATTGAGAAAAGCAATAAAGATCTACTTCAAAGTGGACGTAGGCAATTACGCTGAACCACTATAAATCTGGTGTTCGTTGTTTCTGCATTTAAATTTACGTACTATCTTCTGTTTAACTTTACTTTCTTCATTAATCTCTCTACACAATCCCTCTTAAGGGTGTTAGTTACCAATTCTGGTGCTAACATTGTGGTGCTTTCACTGAGAATCAAATTCTCAGGACGATAGGATCTACTTTGCAGCTACTGGATTGAAAAATCCCTAGAAGGAGATCCAAATCATTCAAAAGACATCTGTTGATTCTACTCAGAGTTACAACCAACAACTCTACCATGAGGAGACCACGAACTAGATCGGCCTCTCACAACGCAGATGTCCACGAAATTGCTAGTGTACAACAGATAGGACCTAGCAACCAACCAGTAATTCAAGGCGCCGGAATCTCCACCCAAAACTAAGCGGAGGTTGTTTTCCGAACAGAGTTCAACGACTTGATAAGAGAACTCAGGGAAAGTAGAAGGCAACTTGCTGAGCAGATCCAAGCCAATACTAATCTCATGACTCAGCTTGCCCAACAGCAGCATTAGAATGCTGGAAGTAGTCCTGCTCCTTATTTTGAATCTGATAGCTCGACCTCAGCTGATGAACCTCCTAGGCATAGACGCCGTAGGGATGAAGCTGCACAAGCAGGCGCTACCGATCGATCCGCCAGGGATCAGGCACGTGTGAGACCGGACGCCTGGATCACCAAGACCCAAATCAAGCGAGACATCAACCCGCACGGTCCCGCGGAACGGAACCCGACCTCCCACCCTCCATACAAACTCCGGACTTATCAGCCATGGTCTGGCAGCTGATGAGAGAGAATCAAGGCCTGATCAACGAAGATTGGGGAGTGTCTAGAAGTCATACTCCCTTCACAGAAGTTATCCTACAGGCTGAGTACCCCAAGAAATCCAATATGCCGACTATTCCAGCCTATGAAGGGAAGACTGACCGTAGGCAACACGTGATGAGGTATGAATGGATGATGGATTCGGCAAGGGCAAATGATGCAACTAAGTGTAGGTGTTTCCCAATCACTCTGTCCGAAATTGCCACTATGTGGTTTACTCGGCTTCCTCCAAGATCTATATCCAACTTCGACGAGTTAGCGAAGAAATTTGAACAATTCAGGATACATGCTACCCATCCATATGACGTTATGTCATTATCGAGCGTAATCCAAGCTCGGGGAGAGTCTTTGAAAGCATACTTACAGAGGTTTCATGTTGCCGCCACTGAAGTTAGCAATCCTAACGACCACGCGATTTTGATGGAGGTAATGCAAGGTGTAGATCCAGATTCGGAGTTTGGAGATTGGTTGGCGGAAAAGCCCTAGCTACGTTGGAACGATTCTATTCCAAAGCTCATCAGTTCATACGAAGGGAGGAGGCTCGATGGACGAGACGAGATAAGGCACCAGGGCGTATTCAAGAGGCTATGAAAAGTAATATCGTCATGAAGCAGTCCAGCGATAGTTCGGGAAAGGTTCAAGTCAACATCCAAAATAGGCCTGGGCAGTCCAAAGGATCCGGAGGTGGAAATCCCGGAAAGAAAAGAGAAGCAGGGAAATGGAAGTCAAGAATTCCGACCTACAATGAATACACCCCGCTGAATACTTCTCTTGAAAACATTTATCTATCTACCTGTAACACCTTTGAATACAGAAAGCCACTCCCAAAGGAGTCCACTGAAGAACAAAAATGGACAGAGAAGTACTGCCGCTTCCATGAGACCTATAGGCACAATACTGAGGAGTGTACACACCTCCATGACGCCATAGAAAAGTTAATCAGACAGAAAAAATTGCAGGAATTTGTCAAAAACCCACAAGATGGAAGGCAAGGAACGTTAGACCCCGTACGCGGGCGGGCTCCACGCCAACCAGAACAACCTGCTCGGACTATGGGTAGATTGATTATAAACACTATTGTAGGAGGACCTCATCTTACAAACAAGAATTGGCAGGAGATGGAACGATATGCTACCTCCTTGAGGCATGCAGATTACGAATGTTGTTCGAATGTGGAAGATGGAACCCCCGCAAAGCAACAACGCATGATGACTGACGATATAGTGTTTAGGAGTCGAGACGCAGACAAAGTAGAGGCTTCTATTATCGACCCGATGGTTACATCTACAACAATCGGGCCAGCTTACGTGAAAAGAATCCTGATTGATTATGGAAGCTCTGTTAATATCATCTTCAGGAAGGCTTATGACCAAATGAAGATGGAAACGAAAGATTTGAAACCAGGCAAAGCCCGTATCCACGGCTTTAACGGTGCTGCAACCGACGCGATGAGGTATATAGAGCTACCAGTTGAACTGGGAGAAGGTGAGCGTAGGAGAGTGTGAGTCCTACCGTTCATAGTAATGGATGTTGACTCTCCATACAATGTCTTTTCGGGTCGTCCAGCCTTGGCAGAATTTAGGGCTGCTTTGGCCCCATGGTGTTTGACATTAAAATTTCCAACAGACAAAGGAGTCGGTGTTGTACATGGCGATCAGGCGACCGATCGCGCATGTTATATGGCGGAAATGAGAGAAGCTTAGCGGAGAGAGAAGGGAAAGGTTGCGGACAGCTCTGTCCGCATCCTAAAGAATGATGATTGACAAGTAGTGCCCGAGCCCTGGATCGGGCAGCGTTCTCGGATCCTTAGAGACATAGATCTGAGAGATGATGATGGGGAACCCAGGGAAACGAATGCAGCACTGGCTGAGCTGACGATCGACGTCCCAGTCAGCCGAGATGACCCAACACGAGTTCTTAAGATTGGATCACAACTCGACCCCTCAATGGCCGAGGATCTTACTGATTTCCTCCGGACGAATCTGGACATTTTCTCTTGGACACATTCTGATATGTGCAGGATTTCTCCAGCATTTGCGAGTCATATGTTGAACATAGACCCGAAACACGTTCCCGTAAAACAGAAAAGGAGAGATATGGACCCGGAGAGGTCTGCGGCTCTCAAAGAGGAGGTGGACAAACTCAAAGCCAATGGGTTCGTCCGCGATGCCCTCTACCATGAATGGGTATCTAACCCAGTGCTAGTGAAGAAAGCAAATGGGAAGTGGAGAACTTGTGTCGATTACTCTGATCTGAATAAAGCATGTCTGAAGGATAGTTTCCCTTTACCTAGAATCGGCCAGCTCATCGACTCTACCGCCGGACACGAATTATTGTCATTTATGGATGCGTATTCAGGATACAATTAGATCCCAATGCATATTCCAGACCAAGAGCACACCAGTTTTGTCACGAATATGGGGCTATATTGCTATGTAGTGATGCCCTTTGGATTGAAAAATGCGGGAGCAACTTATCAATGTCTGGTGAATCGAATGTTTAAAGACCAGATCGGTAAGACGATGGAAGTCTATGTGGATGACATGCTCGTGAAGTCGCGATAGTCAAACGACCACATTCGAGACTTAGCAGAAATGTTTGAAATACTCAGACAGTATGGTATGAAGATCAACCCCTTGAAGTGCTCTTTTGGTGTGGGATCAATAAAGTTCTTGGGTTTCATTGTGAATGCACGTGGAATTGAAGATAACCCAGAAAAGATTCAGGCTATTCGGGACATACAAGCGCCCAGAACTATAAAGCAAGTACAAAGCTTGAACGGAAATGTGGCAGCGTTGAGCCGATTCATATCCAGAGCCACGGATAAATGCATTCCCTTCTTCGATGTGATAAAGAAGGGAAAAAGGAATTTCGAGTGGACCTCCGACTGTGAGGAAGCATTTCAAGCTTTGGTTAGGCATATGGAGAGCCCCTCGGTGCTATCGAAACCAATCGACCATGAAATGCTGTATGTAAACTTGGCAGTATCCCAGCATGCTATCAGTATGGCTCTGGTTTGTGAGGAGGACCGAGTTCAAAAGCCAGTATATTATGTCAGTAAACGCTTGACGGAGGTAGAAAGAAATTATCCCAAGATCGAGAAATTAGCTTATTGCTTAGTGATTGCATCATGCAGGCTTCGCCCACACTTCCAGGCACACTCAATCAGTGTTTACACTGATCAACCCCTGCGACAGATACTCCAACGACCGGAAACTTCCGGAAGGATGTTAAAGTGGAATATCGAGTTAAGCCAATTCGATATTACCTACCTACCGCGAAAGGCCATACAGGGACAAGCGCTAGTGAATTTCATCGTTGAATTCACCTTGACAGATGAATCAAATGGCCGCAATGTCATACCTCCCGTCCGATGGAAGCTGTACACCGATGGGGGATCTAACGACCGTTGTTCGGGGGTGGGCATAGTTCTGGGAACTCCTAAAAACCGATCAGTTTGCTATGCTTTGAAGCTCGAATTCACAGCAACAAAAAACGAAGCCGTGTATGAAGCATTGATCGCCGGTTTAAGGCTCATCAAAGAACTAGGAATAAGATCGGTTGAATTTTTTTGCGACTCGGAACTGGTGATGTATCAAGTGCGTGAAGACTACCAAGCAAGGGGGCAGAGACTTGCCCCGTACTTGGCCTAGGTTCAGGAGCTGCTAGCGAATCTCGAGTATTATGATATTTCACATGTCCCGCGTGAGAAAAATAGAGCAGCCGATTCATTGGAAAAATTCACAAGCACTGGTGATGCGCAATAGATGGGATTGTTTCCTGTCGAAACGTTACATGTTCCGAGTATAAATATGATGGAGGTAGATTTCGTGTTAGAAACAGAAATCGAAAGGGAGTCATGGATGACCCCATTCAAGCAGTACTTGTTACACGGGGTCGTGCCCGAAAGAAGGAGCAAAAGACGGCAAGTCATTCGTAAGGCTTCTCGTTATGTAAGGCAGGATGGAATAATGTATCGGAGGGGATTCTTGACCCCATTACTATGATGCATTGCCCATAATGAGATAAAACGAGTCCTGAAGGAAGTCCATGAAGGTGAATGTGGCGACCATACCAGAGGACAGACGTTAGCAAAGAAAATCCTCCGCTATGGATACTATTGGCCAACTGTAAATCGGGATGCCGCAGACTACGTGAGAAGATGAGACAAATGTCAGAAGTATGCGAAAATCCCAAGAGTTCCACCGACAGAACTCACACAAATGGTTAGTCCTTGGCCAATTGCAATATGGGGAATCGACATAGTCGGTTCCTTGCCTCTATCCAAAGGTGGTGCAAAATACTCGATTGTTACGGTCGATTACTTTACCAAGTGGGCAGAAGCAGAACCTTTGGCCACTATAACAACCAAAAAGGTCATTAATTTCGTTGTATGGAATATTATATGCCGTTTTGGTCTTCCACAAACCATCGTCACAGACAACGGAACTCAGTTTGAAAGAAAAGGTTCAAAGAGTTTTGCCAAAAATATGGTATTGAGATAAAGTTTGCAGCAGTTGCTCATCCGAAAGCTAATGGATAAGTGGAGGCCGTAAACAAGATAATCAAGTCCATATTGAAGAAACATTTGGAAAAGGCTAGAGGTAAGTGGGTGGATGAGCTTCCAACAGCACTTTGGGCTTATAGAACCACCCACAAGTCCGCAACTGGCCACACTCCGTTCGCATTAGCATATGACATGGAAGCTGTCATACCCATGGAACTTGAAGTCCCATCACATCGAGTAACTTATTATGGCCCAGAGTCAAACCAAGATCTCTTGCTGGAATCTTTGGACTTCATTGATGAAAAACGCGAAGAAGCTAATTTAAGAGCGGTCGCATACAGGCATCAAGTTGCTCGATATTATAATGAAAAAGTCCGACCAAGAATCTTTGGAGTAGGTGATCTCGTTTTGAAACGAGTTTTTCCAGTTCCATCACACATGAGCCCCGCATGGGAAGGTCCATACGTCATTGAACGGAAGCTTGGAGAAGGAACTTTCATGCTAGCGACCGTTGATGGTGCGACACTTCCCCGAGCATGGAATAGTGAGCATTTGCGGCATTATTTAGTTCATTTCTATCATATTTTAGTTGCATTTATTTCCATCAAGTTTTTATTCCTAGTTTACGGCGTGTAAAAAGATAATTTTTCTTATTTGCATTAATATGATAACGCTGTAACAAATGACTAAGAGATACATTACTTTGTCTGACGTACGAACGCGCATAAATAACCCGAAACCTCCAAGTCCCCGGATTTTGGACTGGAGTACTCTAAGTCCCCAGAGCGCGGACTCGAGTATAAATGACTCGAAATCTCCAAGTCTCCGGAGTGTGGACTGGAGTACTCTAAGTCCCCAGAGTGCGGACTCGAGCACAAAACGACTTGAAATATCCAAGTCCCCGGAGTGTGGACTGGAGTGCTCTAAGTCCCCAGAGTGCGGACTCGAGTATAAACAACTTGAATTCTCCAAGTTCCCGGAGTGTGGACTGGGGTACTCTAAGTCCCCAGAGCGCGGACTCGAGTATAAACGACTCAAAATCTCTAAGTCCCCGGAGTGCGGACTGGGGTGCTCTAAGTCCCCAGAGCGCGGACTCGAGTATAAATGAATCGAAATCTCCAAGTCCCCGGAGTACGGACTGGAGTACTCTAAGTCCCCAGAGGGCGGACTCGAGTATAAACGACTTGAAATCTCCATGTCCCCGGAGTGCGGACTGGAGTACTCTAAGTCCCCAGAGCGCAGACTCGAGTATAAACGATTCGAAATCTCCAAGTCCCCGAAGTGCGGACCAGAGTATTCTAAATCCCTAGAGCGCGGACTCGAGTATAAACGACTCAAAATTTCCAAGTCCTCGGAGTGCGGACTGGAGTACTCTAAGTCCCCAGAGCGCGGACTGAAGTACTCTAAGTCCCCAGAGCGCGGACTCGAGTATAAACGACTCGAAATCTCCATGTCTTCGTAGTGCGGACTGGAGTACTCTAAGTCCACAGAGTGTGGACTCGATTATAAACGAATCGAAATCTGCAAGTCCCCGGAGTGTAGACTAGAGTACTCTAAGTCCCTAGAGTGCGGATTCGAGAATAACTCGAAATCTCCATGCCCCCGGAGTGCGGACTGAAGTACTCTAAGTCCCTAGAGTGAGGGATCGAGTATAAAGGATTTAAATGTCTAAAATCCCCTGAAGGCGGACTGGATATAAATGACTTGAAGTCATCGAGCCCTTGGCATTCAGACTAGAAAATATTCTAAGTACCCGGAGCGTAGAATAAAGAATGTGCAATGCCAAAATATTATCAACTTATTTGAAGATGAATCGAGAAGCTTGTGTAACTCGCAATAGCTTAGGTTCCGACCATGATTATATCGAAAACCGGACAACAGAAATCTTCTAAAAGGCAAAAAGAACTAAGTTTTATTCATCAAAAATAAGTTTCTACTACAACTCCTCCGAAGCTCGGAGTCAAAAGTTTATTTACATAAACTATGAAAACAAAAATAATTACATAATCTAAACTAGCTCTTGTTGAACGAGAGCGAAGACTATTTCTTTGACTTCTTCGACTTTTTGCCCGATGACTCCTCCTCGGTACGTTTACCCTTGACGGCTTTCTTTGACGGGGGAGTGACATCCAAAGAAGTATGAGGAACATCCATGGGTTTGGACCGCCTAGGAGAATGACCTTCAACGGCTTGTTCAAAGGATCGTCTGGGTCCACAGCTTGAGGTTCGACCTTGATCTTGATCGTCTTTTCCTTCTCTTTCTCAAGCTACTCCTTCATGCTCAGCTCGGATGCGTGCTCAAAGATGCCTGTAATTTCAATTTCATAACTCCCATCGATGGGAGAGGAAGTCTCAGATTTGTCCTCATCAAGCGCTCCGATCACCTGAGCATCGGGACCAGGAGCCTCTCCTACCTGAGTGGCTTCACTCGTTTTTCCCCTAACCTCCTTGGCGACATTGCTCCTCAGAGTGGGCTCAAGATCAGAATGGCCTGCATAAAATCACGAAAATCAAGTATTAGAATGCGATAGCTTCTGGTGGAAAACAAAAACTCTTGGAATGTTAAAGTGAAAGAGTTGCCTACCAGGTTCCGGCTGGCTCTCAACCGTCAGGGGGGTCTCGCCCTCTGCAATAGGTGACAAAACATGAACTCCAAGGCCGGGGTCCTCCGGGTCATAACCGATGTGCTATTCAAAAGGATCGAGTATCGGCCAACTGGTCGGCTGGGTAGGCACACGAGCTGGAGACTCAATCCCGGATGAACCGGCGATAACTTCTTTCCCTTTTGTTGAAGGGGGACCTTTGCAATAAATAGCTTTAGCCGCTGACAGGTTTGAAGGCTCATTTCCCTTGAAAAATTCTTTTATCAAGGCCCCCTCATCAACCTCCCCGATACTGTGTTCGTCCTTCTTGATTTCAATTAAAGTCTCCCACGCCTCGGCCAAAGATTCGAGATAGCCCTCGCCCAGAAAATTAAGTCCCGATGCATAAGAACACGGGCATTGAATTCGGCAATAAGCGGGTCGAACATAGTTTTGATTTCTTCTCTACCCTCTTCCTTGGCCGCCTCAAGACGGGAGTCAATCTCCGCAGAGGCTATCTTTTGCCCTCGTCGCGGGCTTCATTCTTCAGCGTCTTAACTTTAGAAAGCTCGCCCTCAAGTTTCGCCTTTAGGAGTCGTGTTGCAACAATCTCGTCGCAATACCGTTGCGACTCTTCTTGGGCAGCAACCTTCTCCTCTTGTTCTTTGCGGAGTCGCTCCTCAAGTTCTTTAACCCAGAGACAGAATGCATCCCTCTCTTTTTGCACCGAATCTTTTTCTAAAGGCAAAGCCCTACGGCGTTGTACCCCTCGTCGATTTCTTTTTTATGAGTCGATGCCAGACGAGTTACGGCTTCGGCGGTATCCTTGGCGCTCTACTGGGCGGCCTTAAGTTTAGATTTGTAAGTTGCATTCTCTTCGTCCTGAGCTTTAATGATATCTTTGTCGTGGATGGCCTCAAGCTTCAGGCGATCGATCTCATGTTGGCGCTCCACGGAGACTTCTAAAAGTTTTTCGACCAAATGAACAAACGCGTCATGGTGAACATAGACGTCGTTGGTGCAGGCTATGGCGCTCTGTTTAACATCTCCAGGTATATGGTGGATCGCTGGGAGGAACTTCAGACCATCAAAGCATATCTTTGAAAATTTAGCTTTAAGCTCGGCCAGTCTCTCCAATACTGTAGGGTCTATTGCGAGAATAGTAGGAGACGAGTTTGAAAGTTCAGCTCTCCTGTCAGGATCCCAGGATTGTCTTGTGGAAGAGGAATCAGAGTGTTGGTCTCGGGGGACATCGGATTGCGACCCCTTGTAGCCGTGCTTATCTTTGCTTTGTTCCGAATGAGAAGAGGGACGTTGGTGGTACTTGGGATGATAATATGTTTTATTCCGAGATGATGAGTCTCGAGAATGATAATCCCTATTGCCATCATCGTCTCTGTCCTGACGTCTTCCGGAACCTAAGTCACGACCATAGTGATGGAAGACAGATGACCCGCGGAGGCGATCAATTCCATGTGTACGCCCCATGTCACCTGCATAGAATTTAAATAACAACAAATTAGCAAAGAGCAATGTGACGATGGAAAATTAAGTGCAAGGTGAAGTGCATGTGTTTGTGTGTATGTCTTAGTGTTTTCTCCCGATGGACCAGTTTCTTTACTAATGGAAGTTTTTTCTCCCTGAGTGTGGGCTTGAACGCCTACATCGCCTCTGATGGGCAAGTGAAGTTTAAGTGCCTTCGGATCATCGAAATCATAATTAAGTAGATCGTCAGGTATCGAGAGGTTCGAGAGGCCCTTTAAAGAAATTTCTAAATGTTGTGAGGATGCCTCTTTCTCTGCCGGGATAAGAGTAACTTTTGAGGTTACACCAACTTTTTCCCTCCTTATCTTGTACGTCAGTTTCTTTTTCTTCTTCGAAGGGGAGGATGACGTTTCGATGTCATGAACTTCAACAGGCGGATCATGAGTAGGCCCAATGTTCTCATCTTGTGCTTCGGGTGTTTCATTTTCTTTGATTTCTCCTTCTTCTAGTGCACCAAGAGCGTTGTGTGCTGAAGACTCAGCTTGTTTTTTCCCTTTGCCGAAGGCGTGCCTGGGTATGGAAACGCCCTCAGGAAGGCTTATCCGAAGACCTTTTGCTAACAGTCCAAACCTCGATAGTGACTCATTTGAAATGAGAGTTAGGATGTCCCATTCGTCAGCAGGAAGGGCTCTAATGGCTTCGACGGCTTCAGAATACCCGCGACCGTCAGGACGTGGATTGATACCTGAAAAGATGGAAAAAAGAGTTAGAAGAGGCATGGCCTTGACCAAGCACGAATATCGATCCAGGAAAAAGACTTACTTCCTTCCACCCTTCTCCTTGCGAAACCAGGAGGGCAACGCGCATAAAACCATTCCTATTTGTACAGGGCGAACTTGCTGCATGCCCTAGTTAAGATTTGGCATTTGTGGTGCGGCTCGAGAAACATGAAAGAAGGGCTATCTCTCCGCTTCTTGATCATATATATATATGATGTCACCCGGGGTTGGAGGCCTGGAAAGGACAGTCATGAAGAGGATGTAGGTACTGTAGATGAAGGCGTGACAGTTCGGGTGCAATTGTGACGGGGCAATGTCGATGTATTGCAGCACGTCTTGAAGAAATAAGTTGAACGGTGGCACACTGCCGACCCAGTACATAAACTTATTACAAGCTGCATATCCAACTGGGGGCAGGTGTGGACGATCGTGCCCCGATGGAACTAATACGTCGTCGAAGGGGATTCCGTGGACGGAACATATCCGATGGAGTGCACTTTCATTTATCTTCGAAGCCTGTGAATCGACCGGGTTGTCCAAGAAAATTGATGCCCGCAGAGCGTCGGGAGCTAAGTTATGAGCAAGGGAAGTCGACGGGTTTGAGGTATCTGCGACTCGTTGTTTGGAAGACGGCCTAGGTCTATCTGAGATCGTGGCGGAGCTAGATTTCTTAGACATCTTTGATAGAAATTGAATCTAGTAGAGTACCTGTTTGATCTATACTTGAAAAGCAATCGACGTTAGACATAACAACACAAGTATTCCCCCCGTGTGGTGTGTGGACTAGTGTGATAATTCAAGAAAAAGCGCTGAGAAATTAAAAGTTACGGGGTTAATGGTATAAAGTTGAACTTCGAATCGTCGCCTTCGAAGACCGTCATTGCTGACCATCTCCAAAAACCTACCTTATGGTGTTTACAATTTCGAACTCAAACATTGGCGCTAAATGTTAGAAGAAATTATCCATTTTTGTTGATTTAGGTCCAGGCTTGTGACTACTGAAACTAGGAAGTTACCAGTCCAGATAAGTTCGATATGCTAGTTTACTTAGGTCCTTGTCCTTGTTTTTGTCATAAGATTAGGCAAAGTAAATGTTGATCGGCCTAAGTATCTTTCGACCAAACTATTGGTCGGCCTAACTATAGTTCGGCTAAACCTTGTTCGGCCTAATTATCGTTCGGCCTAAACCTTGATTGGCCTAAGTATCGTTCGGCCAAACTATTGGTCGGACTAACTATCGTTCGGCATTCATGACCGTTCGGCCTATGCGCTATTCGGCCGATACACCGTTCGGCATTCTAGCCAACTCCTGCTCCTCCTCTATTTTCTCCTCCAATCTCGTTCGGTACGAGGGAACCATGCCGAACCACAATACATCTCCCAACAACTCCCTCGTGTGCACATCTCTTGGCACTTCTCCTTTCCTCCACATCATCTAGCCCTAAAAAACATCCTGATCATAGTTCGATTCCTTCATCCACGCAACACCTATCGGCTATGGTTCTAATTTACGAATTTGAGCCTCTTATTAAAACTTTTAGTCAGGGAAGGGATTTGAATAGAGGGATCGATAACTAGTTAGTAGATCGAGACTTGGAAGAATTTTGGAGTTGAGGGCACGGTTTTAATTAATGACGAATGGATTGGGAATGATTGTTAAGTCTTTAGAGTCTGTTAACAGGCGTGGTTCGTGAGTACAAAATAGCAGAGGAGGAAGTGAAAAGAGAGGAAGAAGGAAAACTCTGACCTTTATAGGGAAGAAGAAGAAGTCGAAGCAACAATGACCGGTGGAACCGGTCAAAGCAACATCGTTCGGCATCGGCTTTTAATTCGTTCAGCGTACATGGAATGTTCGGCTTCGGCTGTATCGTTCGGCATTTGCATGTCGTTCGGCACACATCACCTCAACTAGTGATCAAAGGAAGTCACCATCGAGGAAACTGAACCACATCTCGAAGTAAAGCGCAGTGGACTCATGGTTCAAAGCACATCACGTTCGACCACGTGATGCACTTTAGGGGCAAGTGTTACCTGGAGGTTTGACCAGGCAACTAAGGACTCAGCAATCTCGTTCGGCAAGATCAGGCCATTCGGCACCTATGGTCGGTCGGCATTGAAGGCCGTTCGGCATGACAAAATGGTTCGGCAGTCAAGAGCATTCAGCATTAGAAGAACGCTCAGCATAAAGGAACGTTCGGCATGCGAGAGTGCTCGCCATGCGAGAGCGTTCGGTATTGAGAGACGTTCGGTATTGAATATCGATCGACATCTATGGATGTTCGGCATGGCAGAGTCATTTGGCACTCCATACTGTTCGGCATCACTTCGTTCGGCATTCAGGTTGTTCGGCATCAAATCATTCGGCACAAATGTCTCGTTCGGCATTAAGGTTGTTCGGCATCACTTCTTTCGGCACAAATGCCTCGTTCGGCATTCAGGTTGTACGGCATCACTTCGTTCAGCACAAATGCCTCGTTCGGCATTCAGGTTGTTGGACATCACTTTGTTCGGCACAAATGCCTCGTTCGACATTCAGGTTGTACGGCATCACTTCGTTCGGCACAAATGCCTCATTCGGCATTCAGGCTGTTAGACATCACTTTGTGTAGCACAAATGCCTCGTTCGGCATTCAGGTTGTTCGCATCACTTTGTCAGGCACAAATGGCTCATTCGGCATTCAGGTTGTTCGACATCACATCGTTTGGCACAAATGCCTCGTTCGGCATTCAGGTTGTTCGGCATCACATCGTTCGGCACAAATGCCTCGTTCGGCATTCAGGTTGTTTGGCATCACTTCGTTCGGCACAAATGCCTCGTTCGGCATTCAGGTTGTTCGGCATCACATCGTTCGGCATTTATGCCTTGCTTGGCATTTTGCCGTTCGGCCTCTCTGGGTCGGCACACAGAGAGCACTCTTTTTGGACCGAGATACCAAGCTTCTAGGCCCACCAGGGAAGTCCAACCTACCTCCGTCTATAAATAGAGAGGCAGAGGCACAGTGAAAGGGACCTTTTTTGGAGAACACCGAGGAGACTCTGCCGCATTCGAGACTCATTCAAGACTTAATCTTTTTTGCTTAGCAATTGTATTTGAGTGATTGACATATGGATGTTATCTGTAATCGATTATTGAGAAAAGCAATAAAGATCTACCTCAAAGTGGACGTAGGCAATTACGCCGAACCATTATAAATTTGGTGTTTGTTGTTTCTGCATTTAAATTTACGTACCGTCTTTTGTTTAACTTTACTTTCTTCATTAATTTCTCTACACAATCTCTCTTAAGGGTGTTAGTGACCAATTCTGGTCCTAACAGATAGTTAAATAACCGATTATCAATATTTGCCTTTTAATGGCATTAGAATTTCGATGCGACCGGGTGTCAGATTCCAAACGGTTATCCGAAAACCACATCGAATCTTTGTGATTGTGATGGTTCTTTTGTTTAAAAGATCAAAGTGGAAATTGTTGTGATTTATTGAAATCTGAATATAACAATTATTTTTAAAAATAAACGCTCTTTATTCGAATTAGCCGGTAGAGGACCTTGTGTCATAAAACCCATTTCGAATAACGATACGACGAAAGGGGATTGCATTTGAAGATGGCATTGAAGACCGGGTATTTTCGAAAACAAAAGGATTACCTGTCAAATGTCTCTACACCGAGTTGCTTCGGTATAGAGATTTTATCACCCATTGTGATGGGGATTCCGGACATGATTAGTGAATATCCGAATTGCAAGGGCTTCTTTGGAAGTGCCTTCGGTTCCGTTCGATCCCAGAACGGACTTGTATGGATGTGTGTCTGATGTTACACTTTGAGATGTAAAGATGGTTTCTATCAAATACATTTCTGTTGGTGGCGGAGAATTTATTCTCTTAGCTTAACACCCGTCTCTGAGGCGTATGAGCTCAGAGGTTATGTAGTTGATGGTTACTAGTGATACATTCCTAAATTTCTAACGTGGCATACGAAGTGCTGCTGATCATTTGTTGATCAAAGCATGACTTTATGAAAAGTTGGCTTTGTGGACGAGGCCTCATCGAGCCTCCCAAACCGAAAATGGTCGAAACAGGAAAGATTCGGCAAGGTTTCAAGGGTAGCTCCCTTAGGGTATGTCCATTCCTTCTGAAAAAGGGTGGTGTCAGGTATGGAGCCCTGATATTTAACCTGTGTGGTTACTGAAAATACTTTTCTTTGAGGTTGTTGGTGTAGAGGATCCTTGGATAAAGGTCGCAAACGACCGAGGGTGGCACATCTTAGGTTTTACTTCCCGGGAAGGGGGTAACCGGCTTTTTATTGGTAGAGAGCCGGGTAGGTTCTCAGGACGTCCCTCCAGAGGCGTACTCATGTGGCAGTAGGAAGTTCCGTAGCCTGATGATTTGTTGGAAATCCAAAGAAACAATACGCGCCATGTACGGTTTTAGTTGTATAACCTGCCATGGAATGTGGCGGTAACCTGCTATTGAACATGGTAGCTATAGTAGGCATAAGTGCGAAATGCCTATGCTGGCTAAGATTAATATTATGCTTTCAAAATGTTTTCCACACTATGCACTAATAATAATAATAATATCAAAGGATTTTGCGTATCAAGCATGTTTGACTATCATAAGGAGAAATCTCCTCCAATTTTGCGTTTGCATTGTGTGTGTGGCGGGAGGCCTTGTAGTAGTTTCATTTTTCAAAAAGCATAGCGGATTTCTTTTTATTTTCTTTGTGAAAATAACTATTTTTATGATCTCACACCAGTCCCACGACTGATCTGGAGTTCATTTTTCCCTTTCTAAACTCTGGGTGCCCACAATTTTCCACACGGGCAGCCTAGAGTCAGGTTATCATTATTCTGGAGCGAAGTCGAAAAAGCGATGCTGTGGGGATCAGGAGCAAGCTGGATGGCGAAGCGTATCACTAGTATATGTTATATTCTTTTCCGCTATTTGTTGTTGTAAAACTCTGATAATGTAATGTGATGTAATGTAATAACTGATATAGTTCACTGTTTTAAAGATATTTAATTGTCTATTATATTTGTTCCGTTGCGATATGTGAGATTCTGATATTGTTTTCTTTTCTTCTTCTTCTACCTCTTTCTTCTTTAACCCTAAAGACTCGTACATTTGTTCCTCTTTGGGCTGAATTGTTGTGGAATTTTGCCAGCTAAAAAGGGGTGCGGATTTGCGGGCCTTTATAGTTGTTTTGGCGAATAAAGCTTTCGGAGAAGAGAAGTTGGCCGACGGATCGCAAAATAGGAGTTATCGTTTTATTTTATTTTGATTTCATTGTGTACATAAGTCAGATATGACTATATTGACTCTGATCAACCAAGGGGACATTGTTATATATCGCTTTTAGCGTATTTTGTAATTGTTGTATTTGATCATTACCTAGGAAACGTTAAGGGATTATGTAACTTGGTTATGAATTATTGTTTTGGAATGTAATCGAAAAAATGTTGTTTTTGAAATATGTGATTCGTTCACAATCAAGTGCTTCTGATATTATAGATACCACTAGCATTACTATATTTTGTCACCAGAAGTTAATACTATAGATGATTGCAGTATCTATAGTGCTTAGCTTTTAGCCTCCAGATGCGGAGTATTACAACTTGGTATTAGAGCATTGATTTATGAAAAAGTTTAAACTAAAAATGGTTTTTGTAACAACCCTGTATTTCGTAATTATTTTATTGTATATTTTAATTATTTTTAATGTAAGATTTTGATTTAAAAACTTATTTTACTTATTTGAAATGATTAAATTTATTATTTAAATATAATCTTGATTTTTATATGAGTTATAATTCCAAACTTGTGTAAGTAGAATATTTGCCTGAAATGCTGATTTTGGTCAAAATAGTCAAACCGTGACTTTCAACTTAAAATTTTAAAAGTTTAAAATTTTAATTTTTTTCCTTTATTATGAAAGTACATAAAATTCTAAGAACACCACTTTTCGTTTCGTTGAGTTTGGATGTAAATTGTGAAAGTTATACCCTTTACAATATTGTGCGTATATAGGGTTATTTAACAATGACTATTTTAAATTGTATAAGTTACCTCTTCTTGGTTATATTTTATTTTAATATGTGATAATATGTTATATTATGTATATTTTGACTTTTAAGTATTTTTAAAATGATAATATAATTTTTCTAAAGTTTATTTGAATTTATTTCAATTTATAAAGCCTAGTTGGTATTTACTGCATTTTTCTTTATTTAACTTTCTATTTAATAAAAATTAAATTATTATTTTACCTTGAAGATGTTTTAAAACCATTTTTAATTCAAATTTTGTGTTATAATATTTTTTTTGTGAAGTAATAAATTTTCCAAAGTCATTGGAGATTTTCTTGTAATTTTTATGTCAGGGTTGCCATTTTTAAGCAATTTCTTATTTCCTTTTTCTATTTTACTTAAAATAAATTATTTATTTTATTTTATTCTTACATAGTTTCAGTTTTAAATAACATTTCTGAGTTTAATTTGTTTTTATAAAATTAAAAAGAAAAGGAAATGTAAAAGGTTTAGAAAGTTAAGAGATCTTAAAAGCCTGAAACGTAAAGACGTTTTATCCGTTTCTTTTTGCAATTAATACATCAATTTATCTTAGCTATTCCTTTCCTCATCCTTTGCAGCCGAATCCCTCATATTATTCACGAATTTTCAAGCTCCAAAACCCTAAAAATCATGGCCTCCATCTTGAGAAAAAAATCTAGTAATGGCTACATCTTTTTTTCTACCTTTTTCTTCTCATTTTCTATATATTTTGCCTAGTTTTCTATGCTTTCTGGATTGGCCTCTACCACCCACCATCACCACCATACTCTCCACCATCCCCTACCACTCTTCCTTGGCATCATCTCCAGCCATCATTTCAGATCCATCCATGGCCACACCTCCCTTGGTGACAAAACTCCACAAAATTGCAAATAATGTCCAAAACAATGCACTAGCCACCACTATTACTTCACCACCTTCATACTTCACCATGGCCACCACCTCTAGCCACGACCACCATCTTGCTACCACCACTACACTTCATCTTAGCCTCTGTGCAGATCTGAAATTGACATGGCCAAGTCTCCATGAACCAAAACTCCACAAAAACAATGCATAAAGCCTTGAAACATTCGTGATAGCCACCTTATCACTTCATATCTTCATCCACCACCTTGGCCACCACCATAGGCCGCCACCACCACCTTTTCCAGACCTCCCCACACCCCTCCATCTACTGTCCAAACCTGTACAAGTATGGCCAAGCCCCACTTGACCAATGGCCGAGCCTTGTTGTGCTCAAAAACTTCATATATTTTGCCTTGATTTATTGTATGCTTCATGTTATAACCCTACCACTCCATACTCCTTCTAGCCGTGAGTTATGGTGCCAAACCTGAGCTATATCATCATCATGGCTGAACCCAAGAACCTCCTAAGCCAAACATTTGAATGGTTAAAGCAAGGTCAAGTAATCTATTCCTTTGTTGCTTCGTATTTTCATTGTTTCAACATTGTTTTGCGTTGAATATTTATGTGTATATTGTCTTGTTTTGGTTATTGTTTACAAGGCAAATATCAAGGCTCTCCATTCATTCAAATCAAAAGTCATGCTATATCGTGCTTGTCGTGCTTTTGGAATCGCACTTGTGTTTGTTGTTTTGGTCTTCAGCTTGAAAAGGTGAGTCTTTCTCACTCTGACATTTATACTTCTGAAAAGTGAATTGATGACAAGTGTTTAGTAATATAAAATGTTTATGCAAGTTAATGATGATCATATGATATCCTATGCCATGTTATTACCATGTTATTACCATGTTAAAACTGTTAATTTTCACCTGACATCTGATATATGACTGTATATTGTGATATTGACATTGTTTATATTATTCCTGTATATGATCACACTGCAAGTTCCCTGTTAGAATAGAAGCACTATGGGCTGAAATGATAGGCCTGATTTATTTTATTTAATTTATTTTAACTTGGGATTGCGGGTTTGAAATGATAAAACCTGTATTTTCTTTGTAAATTACGGGTTGAAATGATATATTACCCGTATCACTTTACCTAGCGTAGAAAATTTTATACAGGCCCGTAGTTAAAATATGCTTTTTTAAAAATTTTAAAATATTTTAGAAATTTAATTATTATAATATTTTGATTTGAAATTTAATAAAAATAAAATTTTTGTAAAATATTATTGATTTTCTGAATAATTGTAAGTGAAATGAATTAATGAAAAAGTTAGAAATTTTGAACGTATGTTATTTTGGAAATTTGGATTTAATTTTAATTGGAAATTTAATTGAGTATGAAATTATGATAAATTTATGATAATTTGAATTTAAATGAATTTAAAGTGATTTTTATATCATATTAATGATTTTAATAAAGGTGAAATGTGAAATGAATGAATATTGTAAGTTGAAATTTTGAAATATAACTAGAATTGGAAATTTATGAAATTGACGTAAAGTGAACTTTTAGTTAAGCAAATAAAAATAAAACTAAGTTATATTTGAGAATTTGAACTTAAGTGTTAAGTTGAAATTTAATGTAATGGATTTTAAAATTCAACATTGCATTTTAATAAGTGAATTATTATTAAATCTTGATTTTTGAATGGAAATTTAACTTTATAAAATCATGAACTTGAGGAAAATTAAATGATGTTATAAATGTGAAAATGTATGACTTTATAAGTTAAAAATGTTTTAATAAAAATATAACTGGTTGAGAAATTTTATTGAATATTTGAAGTTAATTGACTGCATTTTTTAAATGATATTAATTACAATGTAAATGATATTACAGCAATTGTAAATACTGTAGTTGATGATAATGAACTAAAAAAAAAGCTATTGAAAAAAACTATTATAGAAATTGTTGAATTTAACTATGATTTTTGAACAGTACTATGATTTTTGAATTTAACTAAGTTTATTTGAAATTTAAGAAAACTCTATTACAACATTTTTAAACGTTGTCTTTTGTTAAATTGAACTATTTTGAATGTAACTTTCCATAGAGTTTTCTAAATGATGCGAAAAGTGAATTTTCACTGTTTTGATAAACTTAAGTGAATAAATGAACTTTGAAAGTTGAAATTTTTGGAAATTTAATAATTTAGTTATTAAGCATAATAACTTCATTGAAATGAAAAAAAAAGAATTTTTGGAATATAAACTGTTTTAAAATATGAATTGAAATGGTATTTTAGATTGAATAAAATGAATAATGACTTGAAATGAATGAAGTTTGGAAAAGATACGATATTTTGATATATTAAAATGATTTGAAAATGAAGTTTTGAAAAGATACGATATTTTGATATATTAAAATGATTCGAAAATGAAGTTTTGAAAAGATACGATATTTTGATATATTAAAATGATTTGAAATGAAGTTTCGAAAGATATGATATTTTTGATATTAAATGATTTGAAAAACGGAGTTTGAAAGATAGGACATTTTGATATTAACATGATTTAAAAAGAAGTTCTGAAAGATATGATATTTTGGAACTGAAAGGTAGTGTTGAAAGGGTATGAAAATTTAATATATTGAAATGGTTAGAAATGACTTGATATTTATTTTGATAAATATTTGAATTGAAAGATATTTTACGATGATATATTGAAATGGTTTTGGAAATGATTTAATCTTTATTTTGATAAAGATTTGGATTGAAAAGGATATTTTATTTTGAAGTATAAAATATTTTTAAAGTTATAACTACGGGTTATAATAACGATGGATTGTTAAAGAGACCGGGATCGGATATTGTCTTATAGCCGGCCAATACCGAAAACCACTTTAACAACCGTGTGCGCGGTGGAGATTCCAGAATGAAGTAGGATGGTGGCGACATTCTCGAGGTATATTACGTGGACTCAACTCCCGTGAGTTGGCATATATGACTAAAACAGGAGCTATACCGGGCTACACAAAGGGTCGCACCCTTTCATCGAGCATGCTCCATCGGAAACCATTCTATTACTGTTGTGATTTGATTCTGTGGCGCCACTTTGATTCGGGGTTATTGTTCGAGGTGGGCGGAAGCTGCTGGCTTGCCGTCACCACCAGTCCGGGAGTGCAAACGGTGTATCCACCCTGGCATTGCCTCGCGTGCCGTGTCATATCCTTATATCGAGCCCACTACGATTTTGGTTTTAAAGATCCGACCGCGTTAAGGTTCACCATCCCCTTAACGTTATTTTCTATATGATTATACTTTACTGATTAGACACTACCGTATATAGCGTATATTACTACATAGTAAATAGTTTAACGGATCCTTAGAGGATGGGTGGTCCCAAGCATCCTTTAAGTTACTGATGCATTTTATTACTGTTCACTTGAGTTGATTTATAGTTTATAAGTATATATGTCCTGACTCGAGGGTTTTGTATTTTGCTTTACGCTCGGGTCAGATTGATTGAGTTAGCATTCAAGATTCACCTTCGGCGTTGGAGCTTTCCTTGAAGATCCAGCCATCTATTTTGTTTCAGTATCCAGTGGTTCAGTGATGTATCTGATTTGTACCTGATGTGTCCTGTTACTCTTCTGTTGTATCTTATTTAACTCTGATGTATCTTATATTTTATATAGTAGCTTCATGAACTACTATCTCTTTTTCTTCCGCTGCATTTTTATATACTCTGTGTCTGAGATCTGTGATTTTTATTTACTGTATATTCTGAGGTTTGCCAAAATTTTATTTACAACACGGTATTTTGAGCAATTCAATTCCGGCATGAGTGTCTACCTATGCACTTATAATGGATGCGAATGGTTGAAAATACCGAGTCGTTACAGTTGGTATCAGAGCTTTGGTAGCTCTATGCAAAACTCAGCATATGGAGTAGATGTAATTACAGAATCACTTTCATTCGAGTTGAATCTTTTTCTTTTGACTCGATTCCTTTGAATTTTGGAACATTCCCTACAGTTCCAAAATCCATTCGTATCCCTCACTATTCATCTTCTTTTGACTCTGGAGCATTCCATAACTCCGCTTCGAATGATCTTTCTAGTGAGTCGGTGGTTACGCCAATTTCAAATTGAATTGAAAAAGGGGAAAACTCCTTTACAATTAGCATCGATTCACCAGAGATTCTTATCTATCCTTGGTTTAGATGCTAATATCTTTTGTTATTCCAAACTCTAACTCTTGAGGTCGAATGTAGATTTACCCTAGAAAAATCAACATTGATCTTATTCTTTAAGTCACGGTTGACCCGGTTAAGGTTGCCCGTGATTTATATAAGCTTATCCATCTTCCTATTCTGTTATTTAATCATGTCATCCTTGTTTCCAACTTATTTTTTAATCATAATCTCCTTTGATTTGCGTTAGTCAAAAATTGAATCTCTATCCTTCTTTGAAAATCTATTCATGTATAGTGTATTTGTAAACTAGTATTTAAAATTAAAATGTTTTATATACTGTGTTGTTTGAGTTGTTGATGTTGAGTTGGGTTTCTGATCGATACGTCTGATCAGCGCTATCGATAAGATTTCCAAAACACTTTGATAGAACAAACGGACACAATATATTTTTAAATATAAAAAAAATTTGGTTAATGAAATAAATTTTGATATATAAGCAAATTTATGAAACTTAATGAAATGATTTAAATTGATAATTTGAAATGATAATACTTGATTTATCATTTATTGTTCTACAAATAGATCTATAAATATTTGTTTATAAATTTATTTGGGAACTGAAATGAATTTAAAACAAGAATTTGAGGATTTAAATTCCGATTATTTCGAACTTTGATTTAAAGTTTTAAAAGGTTATATTATTTAAAGTATTTTGAATAGAATTTGTTTTCAAAGAATTTTTAAAGGTTTAAAATTAGTGCTCTTCTCTTTGTCGCTGGAAAATAACTTCGGTGATGATCGCGACATCATCGACGTTCATTTTCGAGTTTCGAAGTTAAGAGACTGTTCTGTGGTCTTGCTATAGCTTTGTTTTGGGAAATTAAATTGATTTGAATTTCTAAAATATGACTTGATTTATAATATATATATATATATATGATTGAAATTTGATTTGACATATTATATATGTATATATATTATTTCTTATCTCTAAATGGTCTGAAGAAATCGGGAATTTAATTCTTAAATTCTATTTTTAAAGCATAATTTCAAATATAAAAAGAAAAAAATTGAATAAATGATTTAATCTTGAAATGATTGAATTGGAAATTTTATTTGTATAATACAATTGCATTCAAATATAACTTACCAAAATTTCAGAAGTTAAAAATGTAATTGGATAATATACGATATAAAAAGATTTTATAAATAAAATTTGAGTAGTTATAAAAAAAATGTAAATATATTTAACATGAGTGATAAATATATTGAGAGGAATAAATTTAATTTTGATTAGGAATAAAGAAGAATAAAATTTATTAAGTACATTGTGAGTGTAATAAATGATTATTTTTCAAACACATGGTTTTAAAAATGGTTAATTTTAGATGATTGGATAATAAGATAATGAAATTTGAGATAGTTAAGATTTAGTTAACTTGTGTAAAGATTTATTCTCTGTTTAAGTTGAAACCTCCATGCTTTCAAATTCATTTCCTTATTTTGTTTTTCAAACTATCTTTTGGTTGTCCTTATCATCCTTATCTTGCTATAGACCAGTATAGGCATCTTTCTATAATATTTCTGTTTAGAAATCTTTCTATAATCTTTGATAGACCTTTGGTAATCATTTTGAATCCACCTTTTTTCGTGCTTGTGTTCTTGATTCTGGAGGATCTTGAAAGGATCACCTCCACCTTGTTAAACTTACCTATAACAACAGTTATCAGGTATAAATTCAATCTTCTTGTCATCTTATCTTAATCCTATTTCACTCTATCTTTTCTGTGCCCTTCCATACCTCATTCCTTTTCGGGGGCGAAAAGTTTTGAGTGGGGGAGAGTGTAACAACCCTGTATTTTCTAATTATTTTATTGTATATTTTAATTATTTTTAATGTAAGATTTTGATTTAAAAACTTATTTTACTTATTTGAAATGATTAAATTTATTATTTAAATATAATCTTGATTTTTATATGAGTTATAATTCCAACTTGTGTAAGTTGAATATTTGCCTGAAATGCTGATTTTGGTCAAAATAGTCAAACCGTGACTTTCAACTTAAAATTTTAAAAGTTTAAAATTTTAATTTTTTTCTTTTATTATGAAAGTACATAAAATTATAAGAACACCACTTTTCGTTTCGTTGAGTTTGGATGTAAATTGTGAAAGTTATACCCTTTACAATATTGTGCGTATATAGGGTTATTTAACAATGACTATTTTAAATTGTATAAGTTACTTCTTCTTGGTTATATTTTATTTTAATATATGATAATATGTTATATTATGTATATTTGACTTTTAAGTATTTTTAAAATGATAATATAATTTTTCTAAAGTTTATTTGAATTTATTTCAATTTATAAAGCATGGTTGGTATTTACTGCATTTTTCTTTATTTAACTTTCTATTTAATAAAAATTAAATTATTATTTTACCTTGAAGATGTTTTAAAACCATTTTTAATTCGAATTTTATGTTATAATATTTTTTTGTGAATTAATAAATTTTCCAAAGTCATTGGAGATTTTCTTGTAATTTTTATGTCAGGGTTGCTATTTTTAAGCAATTTCTTATTTCCTTTTTCTATTTTACTTAAAATAAATTATTTATTTTATTTTATTCTTACTTAGTTTCGGTTTTAAATAACATTTTTGAGTTTAGTTTGTTTTTATAAAATTAAAAAGAAAAGGAAATGCAAAAGGTTTAGAAAGTTAAGAGATCTTAAAAGCCTGAAACGTAAAGACGTTTTATCCGTTTTTTTTTGCAATTAATACATCAATTTATCTTAGCCATTCCTTTCCTCATCCTTTGCATCCGACTCTCTCATATTATTCACGAATTTTCAAGCTCCAAAACCCTAAAAATCATGGCCACCATCTTGAGAAAAAAATCTGGTAATGACTACATCTTTTTTTCTACCTTTTTCTTCTCATTTTCTATGTATTTTGCCTAGTTTTCTATGCTTTCTGGATTGGCCTCTACCACCCGCCATCACCACCATAGTCTCCACCATCCCCTACCACTCTTCCTTGGCATCATCTCCAGCCATCATTTCAGATCCATCCATGGCCACACCTCCCTTGGTGACAAAACTCCATAAAATTGCAAATAATGTCCAAAACAATGCACTAGCCACCACTATTACTTCACCACCTTCATACTTCACCATGGTCACCACCTCTAGCCACGACCACCACCTTGCTACCACCACTACACTTCATCTTAGCCTTTGTCCAGATCTAAAATTGACATGGCCAAGACTCCATGAACCAAAACTCCACAAAAACAATGCATAAAGCCTTAAAACATTCATGATAGCCACCTTATCACTTCATATCTTCATCCACCACATTGGCCACCACCATAGGCCTCCCCCACCACCTTTTCCAGACCTCCCCACACCCCTCCATCTACTATCCAAACCTGCACAAGTATGGCCAAGCCCCACTTGACCCAAGGCCGAGCCTTGTTGTGCTCAAAAACTTCATATATGTTGCCTTGATCAATTGTATGCTTCATGTTATAACCCTACCACTCCATACTCCTTCTAGCCATGAGTTATGATGCCAAACCTGAGCTATATCATCATCATGGCTGAACCCAAGAACCTCCTAGGCCAAGCATTTGAATGGTTAAAGCAAGGTCAAGTAATCTATTCCTTTGTTGCTTCGTATTTTCATTGTTTCAACATTGTTTTGCGTTGAATATTTATGTGTATATTGTCTTGTTTTGGTTATTGTTTACAAGGCAAATATCAAGGCTCTCCATTCATTCAAATCAAAAGTCATGCTATATCGTGCTTGTCGTGCTTTTGGAATTGCACTTGTGTTTGTTGTTTTGGTCTTCAGCTTGAAAAAGCGAGTCTTTCTCACTCTGACATTTATACTTATGAAAAGTGAATTGATGGCAAGTGTTTAGTAATATAAAATGTTTATGCAAGTTAATGATGATCATATGATATCCTATGCCATGTTATTACCATGTTATTACCATGTTAAAACTGTTAATTTTCACCTGACATCTGATATATGACTGTATATTGTGATATTGACATTGTTTATATTATTCCTGTATATGATCACACTGCAAGTTCCCTGTTAGAATAGAAGCACTATGGGCTGAAATGATAGGCCTGATTTATTTTATTTAATTTATTTTAAATTGGGACTGCGGGTTTGAAATGATAAAACCTGTATTTTCTTTGTAAATTACGGGTTGAAATGATATATTACCCGTATCACTTTACCTAGCGTAGAAAATTTTATACAGGCTCGTAGTTAAAATATGCTTTTTTAAAAATTTTAAAATATTTTAGAAATTTAATTATTATAATATTTTGATTTGAAATTTAATAAAAATAAAATTTTTGTAAAATATTATTGATTTTCGGAATAATTGTAAGTGAAATGAATTAATGAAAAAGTTAGAAATTTTGAACGTAAGTTATTTTAGAAATTTTGATTTAATTTTAATTGGAAATTTAATTGAGTATGAAATTATGATAAATTTATGATAATTTGAATTTAAATGAATTTAAAGTGATTTTTATATCATATTAATGATTTTAATAAAGGTGAATGTGAAATGAATGAATATTGTAAGTTGAAATTTTGAAATATAACTAGAATTGGAAATTTATGAAATTGACGTAAAGTGAACTTTTAGTTAAGCAAATAAAAATAAAACTAAGTTATATTTGAGAATTTGAACTTAAGTGTTAAGTTGAAATTTAATGTAATGGATTTTAAAATTCAACATTGCATTTTAATAAGTGAATTATTATTAAATCTTGATTTTTGAATGGAAATTTAACTTTATAAAATCATGAACTTAAGGAAAATTAAATGATGTTATAAATGTGAAAATGTATGACTTTATAAGTTAAAATTTTTTTAATAAAAATATAAATGGTTGAGAAATTTTATTGAATATTTGAAGTTAATTGACTGCATTTTTGAAATGATATTAATTACAATGTAAATGATATTACAGCAATTGTAAATACTGTAGTTGATGATAATGAACTAAAAAAAAGCTATTGAAAAAAACTATTATAGAAATTGTTGAATTTAACTATGATTTTTGAACAGTACTATGATTTTTGAATTTAACTAAGTTTATTTGAAATTTAAGAAAACTCTATTACAACATTTTTAAACGTTGTCTTTTGTTAAATTGAACTGTTTTGAATATAACTTTCCGTAGACTTTTCTAAATGATGCGAAAAGTGAATTTTCACTGTTTTGATAAACTTAAGTGAATAAATGAACTTTGAAAGTTGAAATTTTTGGAAATTTAATAATTTAATTATTAAGCATAATAATTTCATTGAAATGAAAAAAAAAATTTGGAATATAAACTGTTTTAAAATATGAATTGAAATGGTATTTTAGATTGAATAAAATGAATAATGATTTGAAATGAATGAAGTTTGGAAAAGATACGATATTTTGATATATTAAAATGATTTGAAAATGTAGTTTTGAAAAGATATGATATTTTGATATATTAAAATGATTTGAAAATGAAGTTTTGAAAAGATACGATATTTTGATATATTAAAATGATTTGAAATGAAGTTTCGAAAGATATGATATTTTTGATATTAAATGGTTTGAAAAACGGAGTTTGAAAGATAGGACATTTTGATATTAACATGATTTAAAAAGAAGTTCTGAAAGATATGATATTTTGGAACTGAAAGGTAGTGTTGAAAGGGTATGAAAATTTAATATATTGAAATGGTTAGAAATGACTTGATATTTATTTTGATAAATATTTGAATTGAAAGATATTTTACGATGATATATTGAAATGGTTTTGGAAATGATTTAATCTTTATTTTGATAAAGATTTGGATTGAAAAGGATATTTTATTTTGAAGTATAAAATAATTTTAAAGTTATAACTACGGGTTATAATAACGATGGGTTGTTAAAGAGACCGGGATCGGATATTGTCTTATAGCCGGCCAATACCGAAAACCACTTTAACAACCGTGTGCGCGGTGGAGATTCCAGAATGAAGTAGGATGGTGGCGACGTTCTCGAGGTATATTACGTGGACCCAACTCCCGTGAGTTGGCATATATGACTAAAACAGGAGCTATACCGGGCTACACAAAGGGTCGCACCCTTTCATCGAGCATGCTCCATCGGAAACCATTCTATTACTGTTGTGATTCGATTCAGTGGCGCCACTTTGATTCGGGGTTATTGTTCGAGGTGGGCGGAAGCTGCTGGCTTGCCGTCACCACCAGTCCGGGAGTGCAAACGGTGTATCCACCCTGGCATTGCCTCGCGTGCCGTGTCATATCCTTATATCGAGCCCACTACGATTTTGGTTTTAAAGATCCGACCGCGTTAAGGTTCACCATCCCCTTAACGCTATTTTCTATATGATTATACTTTACTGATTAGACACTACCATATATAGCGTATATTACTACATAGTAAATAGTTTAACGAATCCTTAGAGGATGGGCGGTCCCAAGCATCCTTTAAGTTACTGATGCATTTTATTACTGTTCACTTGAGTTGATTTACAGTTTATAAGTATTTATGTCCTGACTCGAGGGTTTTGTATTTTGCTTTACGCTCGGGTCAGATTGATTGAGTTAGCATTCAAGATTCACCTTCGACGTTGGAGCTTTCCTTGAAGATCCAGCCATCTATTTTGTTTCAGTATCCAGTGGTTCAGTGATGTATCTGATTTGTACCTGATGTATCCTGTTACTCTTCTGTTGCATCTTATTTAACTCTGATGTATCTTATATTTTATATAGTAGCTTCATGAACTACTATCTCCTTTTCTTCCGCTGCATTTTTATATACTCTGTGTCTGAGGTCTGTGATTTTTATTTACTGTATATTCTGAGGTTTGCCAAAATTTTATTTACAACATGGTATTTTGAGCAATTCAATTCTGGCATGAGTGTCTGCCTATGCACTTATAATGGATGTGAATGGTTGAAAATACCGAGTCGTTACAGTTTTTGAAAGCATAATCCTAGAGAATTAGGGTAAGTCAGGGGTATGGGATAACGCTTTAGTAATGTACTTATATTTATTATATACAAGTATACGCTTTATCTCTAGTCTCCTATCTTTGTTAGGTTATTTTTATGTATCTCATGAGGTTTGAATCCAAATATGGAAGGTAGGAGAGGAAGAGTTAACCAGGAGGGGTAGGCACCGATGGGAATGCCAGACCTAATGCAAGAAGAGGTGAAGGTCAGGCACAAGAAGAGAATGCGGGTGCTGGAATCTTGCAAGTTGGAATGGAAGCTATGTGTCAGTTCTTCGTGAACATGGTGCAAGCGGGTGAGGCTTCTAGAGTAGTGGGAGGAGGAGTTCCTGGAAGCTTCAATTGTCAATGACCATGCTAAGTTGAGTAGAGACTACCCTAAGCTCGGAGGGAAACCATTTATTAGAACAGAGGATGCCATTGAGGTGGAAAACTAGTTGTTGTACTATGAAAGGATTTTTGCAGACTCGTGGCTCAATGATTAGCAGAAGAGGAGGTTGGCATCGAGATGGTTTCAGGGAGCTACTTTGTTTTGGTGGAATAGTGAGACTGTGGCAGTAGATAAGGAGACTATGACCCTAGCAGAGCTTAAAAAGGGGTTCCAAGAGAGATTCATATTAGTGATGGCGCAGTCTGTTTTGATTAAGAAGTTTGTTGAGCATGAATAGGGAGATATGATTGTTTTGGAGTATGCCGGTAGGTTCGAAGAGTTAGCTCGATATGGTCATGATGTTGTTGATATAGTAATGAAGAAGAATAGGAAGTTTATCAGGGGATTGAAGCCTGGGTTGGCCAGGGCTAATTTATCGCATATTAGAGATCCTATGATGCAGTTGTGGAGATGTCATTAAGACATGAAGAGATGCTTGCATGTTAGGAGAAGAATAAGGTGAAAGAAGTCCAGGTTGGGTAGAATTAGAAGAGGAATTTCTTTCACAAGAAGGGTGCTCAGAAGGGTGGAGCAGCCAAGAAAGGGAAGTCTGAGGTGATCTGTTTCAAGTGCGACAAGAAGGGTCATTTCACCAAAGAGTGTCATACTGGGAAGGCTAAAGAAGTGATCAGGAAGAAGAACATTATGTGCTTCAACTACGATCAGATAGGTCATTATAAGAATCAATGCAAGGAGCCCGCTAGGGATGGAAAGGGCAAGGTCTATGCATTGGAGGCTGCTACTTCGAAGCCAACAGCTCAGGAGGAAGGAAAAGAAGTTTTGGGACATATGCTTCAGATTTATGGTATGTCTATTAGTGTTCTTTTTGATACTGGTGCATTGCATTCTTTTATATCTAGATGTTTTATAGATAAGCTTAACATATAACTCACATATTTAGTTACTTCCTTACGGGTTGCGAATCCAATAGGAGAGTATGCAACTCTAGGGTTGAGATGTGACCAATTAGAGTTTAACCTGTTAGGTCATACTTTTGTTTGCAATTTGCATGTCTTTGATTTTGTGGGGTTCGGGATTATTCTTGGGATGGATTGGTTAAGTGAGTACGATGCTTGGAATTTTGCCAGCATAGGAAAATATCTCTTAGACACCCCGATTGTAGCGATAGGATTGTTTATACCGTAGAAGGTTCTGGCAGTGAAGTGAATGCTTTGTTGGGTGTTATGGAGTTGGAAGATGAGCTTAATCGAGTTTTCATGGTTAGATAATTCACAGATGTTTTTGAGCCTTTAGTACAATAGCTGTCGAAATGAGCCATTGAGTTTCAGATAGATTTGGTTCCTGGAGTAGAACCAGTGAGTAGGCCCTAAGCAGAATGACCCCTATAGAGATGAGGGAGTTGAAGGTGCAGCTGGTGGATTTAGATGGCATGAGTTTTATCAGGCCGAGTAGTTCGCCTTGGGGAGCAGCCACAGTGTTTGCTAAGAATCCAGATGGATCGTTAAGGCTCTGTATCAATCATCGTAAGTTGAATGTGAGGATGATAAAGAGTCGATATCCATTGCCGAGGATTGATGATTTATTCGATCAGTTAAGTAAAGCCAAAATATTTCTCGGTTAGATTTGGCAACGGATTTCCATCATCATCTCAGAGTAGCATAGGATGGTATACCTTAGACGACGTTTAGGACAAGATATGGATCGTATGAATGTTAGATATGTCGTTCGAACTGACTAATGTGTCGGCATTCTTTGTGGATTTGATGAACCGAGTTTTCCAAGAGCACTTGCATAGGTTCGTATTGGTTTTTATAGAAGATGTCCTGATACACTCTAAGAATGAAAGAGAACATGAAATTCAGCTTAGGGTGGTGCTTGAGACGCTGAGGCAGTATCAACTGAAGGTGAAGTTTTTGAAATGTCATTTCTGGAAGAAGGAAGTGAATTTTCTTGGTCATATAGTCTCAGTGTAACGACCTGCCTTTTTGGATGTTTTAAGAAGATACACATGTCGAACTCAAACCATTCAAAAGGGTAGATTGTTATGGGGTAAATAAGAAAAAGAGAAAGAAAAAAACAATACAGAATCTCGCAGTGGAACGACAAAATATAATAATCAAATAACAGTTCATGAAGCTATTTTATAAATACATTTGATTATTCTTTACAACACAAACATCAGAGCTACATAAACAGGAATAACTAAATAATGCAACGGAACAACATGATGCAGCGGAATAAATAGTAATAATAATACAAATCTTCATCTTCGTCTTCCAGAAATAAGGTCTTCAACCCCGAAATGCTTAGGCTGACCCGAGCGAATTGAAAGACAAAACACTCGAGTCGGAACTAAAAGATCTTATGTAAGTGAAATCAATGGTAAAAATGCGTTTGACGGCGTCAGAGATATTTACGGGGTTTGACATCTCCTATCCAGGGTCTAACGTGGGTGCAGTAATTCAAGAGATGTCTGAGATTCACATCTCCTAAGGACCCGTTAAACTATCTACTATGTAATACAATACACTATTATAATATGCCTACAGTAAAGTAAAAGTATTAAAATAGCGTTAAGACGTTACCTATATCCCTCTTAACACATTTTTATATATTCTCGTAGTCTATACAATCCCGTATGCTCCACCAAACCAACAGTTTACCGAGAGAACATCACATGGGTATGGTACAAAAAAAACTCATAGAAGGCGCTCTAGGGCATGTGAACACGGCACTCGAGGCAATGCCATAGTAGATTTACCAATTGCAGAACCGGGCTGGTGGTAACGCGTAGCAGCTACTACCGTCCACCTCAAAACACACTTCCAAATCAAAATCAAGGGGTGGCCACCAAATCATCACAAATGTCATAATATGGTATCAAAGAAGCATGTTCAATCGAAGGAATGACCTCACTTGGCCCAGGTATAGCTCATGTTTTAGTCACATCTAAGCTGACTTGTGGGAGTCAGGGTCACATCATACCTTAAACAGAAATCGTTCGCCAAACCGTCCTACTTCATTTCTGGAATCTCCACCGCGTACACAGTTGTTAAAGTGGTTTTCGTTATTGACCGAGAGTATGACAATATCTGATCCCGGTCTCTTTAACAATCAATCGTTTATTTCACACCGGATGGTACTTTTAACTTTCCAAAACCATTTCATATTGATATCAAAATATCATATTCAATCCAATCTATATTACTTTTGAAATTATATTTACTTTTGAAATCATGTTCACTTGTGAAATCATATCCCATTTGAAATCATAATTTCAAAATTATATTTCCTTTCAAAACTCATATTTCATTTCCAACCTATCATATTAACTCAATATGTTATTTAAATTCCAATTTAGGTTGTAATGTCGTTTAACCAGATTCAGTTTAAAATCGAGGATTTGAATATAAACCCGTCTACTTTACTTGGTTTGGAATTTAGAAAAATAGTTTAGATAGTTATATACAATTTAACAAGGTTAAGAATAAAATTTAGGATAGTTAGAATATTCTAAATTATTTTAAAATAGATTTAAAATAGTTTTAACTTGATTTTAGATAGATAAATAGATTTAAAATAGATTAAATGTAATTAAAATACATTAAATAGCTTTAAAATAGATTAACTAGATTTAAACTAAATTAAAATGGTTTAATTAGTTTAAATTTTTTTAAATTGGTTTAAAATAGGTTAAAATAATTTATATAGTTAAGATAGGTTAAAATAGTTTAATAAATTTAAAAATCTCAATAATTAGAAATTTTAAAATGATAATTTTTCTCACTTTATATTAAAATATTAATTTGAAATTTATATCAATTTAAACTATTTATTTCATTCCAACACAATTAAACCATTTCCAATTTTCAAATCCATAAAATTTAATTCAAAGTCTCCATTTAAATTCTCAATAAAATATTTAAATTTACATCGATTTCAATTTCGTGTTTCGGTATCAATTTAAGCTACTTCAATTTCAATACATATACAAAGTTATATTCAAAACATTTCAATAATTCAATTCCCATAAAATTTCAATTATACATCGAAAATCAACTTAAAATCTCAATTAAACACCTTAAGGAAATTCCTTTAAACAAATTCAAATTTCGACATACAACCTGATTTTCGATAATAGTTCAATTTATATAAATCAAATTTTATTTCAAAATATCATTCAATTAAATTCTAAAATTAGAATTTTAAAATCATTTGATTTAACAATCCAGTGTCCGCATATAATTCTCTACCCTAGGGTCAAGTGATACGAATATTTATCATTTCAATTCTCAATTAAAATTTTCACGGTTATATATCATTTCAAACCGTAATCTCGAATTAATATAAAAATCTATAAATTGCTCGAGTCTATCATTTCAACCCATAATGATTTTTCCTTCATCTATAGATCGTTCGGGTATATATCATTTCAACCCATAATGATTTTTCAAACAAAAATTTATGGAACTTGCAGAGTGATAACATTATATAAATCAACCATAACATCCAATCATCCAATATCAGCAATCATACATTCATCACAATTATGATCCAATTCAACCAAATAAATTACAACAATAAACTGATTATTATTCATAGGTAATTAACTGGCAATTTTAAATTTAATAATATATTAAATGACAATTTAATTCAAAATAATTCAAATTAACAGCAATAGCAATTTAAATATACCAAATAGCCATAAATAAATTCCTAATCACATTACGAATTTAATTTAACTAACGTAAGGAATTTTAGAAGTTATAAGTAGGTCAAAACACTCACCTTTGAATTTAGACCGATTTAAAACCCAATCTAGGGCCTAAATTCAAATGTTCCCATAGTTCGTTCAAAACGGCGTCAAAATGTCCGAAATTTTGATACTATCCCAATGGAACAAACCGTGCGTGAATCGGGCCTCGTATGCAAAAGTTATGTGAGTTAGAAGTTATAGAATTTAGATAAACAAATCAAATAATAAAAACGAGCTAATTAGTAAGAATTCGCCATGTTAACCATCTGTACAGCGAACCCTACCTTCTCTTGTGCTCGAATCCTCGTAGCCGCCACCAGAAATTCACGTCGCAGCACACTCCAGCCATCACCAAAGCCGTGTCTAATCCCCCCTCCTCCTCGACCTGTACGCCTAAGGTCGCGACCACCAGGCCTTGGTGAAGCCAGCCGGCGTCGATCCTTTTTGAAACCTTAGGCGAATTTCGACGGCGATCCAACCGTCACCCAGCCAAACGAATAACACCGATGCATTAGGCTCGAAACACTCTACCGCCCAGCATCAGCGAATCATTGATCGGTCGATGTTCATCACAACACGATGAACGACCGAGATTTATTCATCCAATTCTGGTCACACAAAAACCCAAATCAAAAAATAAATGGCAGATTTGACTTGCGCTCGTCGAGAGTTTCGAATTGATATAAAATTTGATATAGTTTGAGGAGTTTAAATTTTAGAATTGAATTTGAAATTGAATTGAGGTGTTTTGGTTTATCTGCCATTAGAATAAAGAATTGAGAAAGAAATGTACGTACAGACAAATGAAAATAAGAAGTAGCTAGGGTTTATAACGGGCTATAAATAGGTAGATCAAAAATAGAATGGATGTGGATTGAAAGTTGAACGATAAATGACCCGAAAAGCCCATTTCGACTTCAGAAAGAAAATGGATCATCCCATATATCAGAATAGATGTTTTCAATATTTTTAAACTCAATGGAACAGGTTTCAGATCCAAATTCCATCGTATTAAGAATTTACGTTAAAATCAACTTATTTCAAATTGATTTCAGTTGATTTCAATTAATTTGATTTCTGGGCATTTCGAGTCCATACGATCGGATACGATCAAACGACAAGTCCGATCGCTACGAAACTTGAATCCTTACAATAACAATAATTCACCGTTACGGATCCTATGAAACTAATTTCGTCGAAATCCAAGACAGTGGCCAAAATGGCTATTTTCACATTAATTAAATAAGTTAATATTAAATTAATTAATTCACTTTTTAATTCAATATATATTACTAAAAAATATCATCATTTTTTATTAGTTAGACATTTATAATACTACAAAATGAGTTTAGCCATCAATTCAGTGTTTAAATTTTTACTAATTACAGGGTTCGATTGCGATTATAATTATACCCAATTAATTATGATTTAATTCCAATAAATTGTTTAAATTTGATTTCAGACTTTATATTCAATCAGTTATTATTCAAATAACATACTTAATATTTGTTTATCTTTCATTACATTAATATCCTCCAATTTCGATCTTTATTTGTATTAACTACTATATTTCCATTTATATTTAATTTTTGTCAAATTTATACATTAATTAAAATTTAAGATCCCAATTGATTTATTTATCTTGATTCAAATCTTTTATTAAATCAATTTTTGTCAATTGATTTAATTGACATTGTTACGTTTCATTTTAGTTATTATTTCATCATTAAATAACAAATTTTTATTTCTTTACATATTAAATTAACTAAATTAAATTATCAAAAATTACGGGTCGTTACACTCTTCCTCACTCAAAACTTTTCGTCCTCGAAAAGGAGAAAGAAGGGAAAAGAATGAATTAAGTAATCAATATCTTATCCAAAATATTAAATTTATAAACAATTAATTTACGTAATTTAATAATTAATATGATATATAAATTTAAGATAATTAAATCTTTTTATATTCAAGTTAACAAAAGTTTTGAAAACATTTCACAAAATTTTCTAAGTCCAAAATTTACAGAAAATTTCAGGAGAGTCTCCTTTGTACGGAGAAGCTCGGGAGAAATAATAATATCAATAATAACAATATATATCACATCCCCACCACGGGAAAAATAATACAATATCGCTATAAAACCAAAATTTGAGAACGTACCTATTTGTGGGGCAAATAACGTTTAGAAACCAAAAGCAGTAGCAATTGCTTCCATAACCTGTATTTTACTTATATAATCCAAAGAGGTTAGTACTTATATAAGAGAAATATTTATTTTGCTTCAATTTATAACAAATAAATCATAACAATATTCACTTGCAAACACATACAGCAAGCACTTGCAAACAGAACCATAAAATCATCACATGAAATTAAAGAGATCAACCATTCATCCATACCAAGCAAAACAAATGGTTTATTTAAATTTAGGCACTTAAATCGTATAGAATGATAAATAAACTACTAAGAATACCATCTGCTCAACAGTCTTAGATAATCTCAATAAGTTGTTCATACATCATAAACAATTAGTAGTATCCTTTCCCAAACAACCCATAAACCAAAACAAACAACAAATTCCAAACATTATTTAAGTTTACTCTTATTAATTTCCTTTTTATATTATCATTGTTCACCATTTTCATTCATACAATGATTATTTCTTTAATTTACCTCTATTTCTTACAATAATTAAATTTCCATTCATTTATTTATATATAGTATTTACATTTTCCTACATATGTGACTCATATACAATTGTTTAAACATATGTAAATCAATTCTTAAAGTCCTATATAAGTTTCTTTGAAAATAAATTCACATTCATTCATTCATTACTTATTCTCATTTATTTTCATTCATCGCTTATAAAATTCATTTTTTTTCATTTATTCATTTAATGTCAATTTCTTTTCATTACTTTACATTCGTTTCCTACATAAATTTTATCCATTTAATTGCTTATAACAATCTTTGATTTCATTATTTAAGTGTTACATACATTTTATTATGGTTTAGTTTACATTTAAAAATTTATAGACTTGATTTCCATTAGATATTAATATTCATTGGTGCATAAATTCACACTTATGTTTCCTACTTTTTAAATTACATTCATTTCCTTATATTGTGTCATTGAATATTAAATCTATTTTCTGAATACTTTCAACAATTTCATTTACCTACATTCAAAACAAATATTGTGTCGATTTGCCCTAATAAGTGTTTAGAAATCCCTATCGATGTCATATCATCCTATGCACTAACCAGAATTTATAAATACAAAACGGAAAAAATAACACAATACAAAACCTTTTTATAACACTAACAAATACACTCTCTCATATATAAACACTCAGCGACTCGTTCTAGGGTATTACTACCCAATTTAATACGAGTCAGACCCTACAAAGCTAAGGTTATCGCTAAGCCAAAGCTTTGATACCAACTGTAACGACCTACCTTTTTGGACGTTATAAGCAGACACACACATCGAATTAAACCATTCAAAAATGGAAGATTGTTATGGGGTAAATAAGAAAAAGAGAAAGAAATAAAACAAATACAGAATCTTACAGCGGAATGACAAAATATAATAATCAAATAACAGTTCATGAAGCTATTTTATAAATACGTTTGATTATTCTTTATAACACAAACATCAGAGTTACATAAACAAAATAACTAAATAAATGCAACGGAACAACATGATGCAACGGAACAGATAAATAAATAAAAATAATACAAATCTTCATCTTCGTCCTCAAGAAATAAGGTCTTCAACCCTGAAACGCTCAGACTGACCCGAGCGAATTAAAAGACAAAACACACGAGTCATAACTAAAAGATCTTATGTAAGTTAAATCAATGGTAAATATGCATGTGATGACGTCAAAGATGCTTACGAGGTTTGACATGTCCTATCCAGTGTCTAACATGGGTGCAGTAACTCTAGAGATGTTTGGGATTCACATCTCCTAAGGATCCGTTAAACTATCTACTATATAGTAAAATATGCTATTATAATATGTCTACAGTAAAGAAAAGTATTAAAGTAGCATTAAGGCGTTACCCATATCCCATTTAACACATTTTTATATATTTCCGTAGTCTATACAATGCCATACGCTCCACCAAACCGGTGGTTTACCCAGAGGACATCACAAAGGTACGATATAAAACAAACTCATAGAAGGCACTCTAGGGCATGTGAACACACCACTCGAGGCAATGCCAATGTAGATTTACCAATTGCAGAACCGGGTTGGTGGTAACACATAGCAGCTACTACCGCCTACCTTGAAACACACTTCCAAATTAAAATCATGGGGTGGCCACAAAATCATCACAAATGTCATAATATGGTATCGAAGAAGTATGTCCAATTGGAGGAATGACCTCACTTGGCCCAAGTATAGCTCCTGTTTTAGTCACATCTAAGCTGACTCATGGGAGTCAGGGTCGCGTCATACCTTATACAGAAATCGTTCGCCAAACCATCCTACTTCATTTCTAGATTCTCCACCATGTACACAGTTGTTAAAGTCGTTTTCGATATTGGCAGAAAGTATGACAATATCCGATCGCGGTCTCTTTAACAACCAATTGCTTATTTCCACCGGATGGTTCTTTTAAATTTCCAAAACCATTTCATATTGATAACAAAATATCATATTCAATCCAATCCATATTATTTTCGAATATTTACTTTTGAAATCATGTTCACCTATGAAATCATATCCCATTTAAAATCATAATTTCAAAATTTTATTTCCTTTCAAAAGTCATATTTCCAAAATAGGTTAAACTCTCATTTCCAAACTATAGTATTAACTCAAATATGTTATTTAAATCCCAACTTAAGTTATAATGTCGTTTAACCATTCACTTTAAAATCGAGGATTTGAATATAAACCCATTTACTTTACTTTGTTTAGAATTTAGAAAAATAGTTTAGATGGTTATATATAGTTTAACAAGGTTAAAAATAAATTTTAGGATAGTTAGGATACTCTAAAATATTTTAAGATAGATCTAAAATAGTTTTAAGTTGATTTAAGATAGTTAAATAGATTAAATATAATTAAATACAATTAAAATATATTAAATAGCTTTAAAATAGATTAACTAGATTTAAACAAAATTAAAATGGTTTAATTAGTTAAAATAAATTAAACTGGTTAAAATAGGTTAAAATAATTTATATAGTTAAGATATGTTAAATAGTTTAATATATTTTAAAAATCTTAATAATTAGAAAATTTAAAATGATAATTTTTCTCAGATTATATAAAAATAAGATTTTGAAATTTATATCAATTTAAACTATTTATTTCATTCCAACACAATTAAACTATTTCCAATTTCCAAATCCACAAAATCTAATTCAAAGTCTCCATTTAAATTCTCAATAAAATATTTAAATTTACATCGATTTCAATTTCATGTTTGCAATATCAATTTAAGCTACTTCAACTTCATTACATATACAAAGTTATATTCAAACCATTTCAATAATTCAATTCCCATAAATTTCAATTATACATCGAAAATCAACTTAACATTTCAATTAAATTCCTTAAATCAATTCCTTTAAACAATTTCAATTTTCAACATATAACCTGATTTTCAATAATAATTCAATTTATATAAATCAAATTTTATTTCCAAATATCATTTAACTAAATTCAAAAATTTAGAATTTTAAAATCATTTGATTTAACCAATCCGGCGTCCGTATATAATTCTCTACCCTAGGGTCTTGTGATATGGATATTTATCATTTCAATCTGCAATTTAAAATTTTACGGTTATATATCATTTCAAACCGCAATCCCGAATTAATATAAAAATCCATAAATCACTCGAGTCTATCATTTTAACCTATAACGATTTTTCCTTAATCTATAGATCGTTCATGTATATATCATTTCAACCCATAATGATTTTCCATATAAAAGTTTAAGGAACTTGCACAGTGATAACATTATATAAATCAACTATAACATCCAATCATCCCATATCAGCAATCAGACATCCACCACTATTATTATCCAATTCAACAATAAATTATAACAATTAGTTGATTATTATTCATAGGTAATTAACTGACAATTTTAAATTCAATAATAAATTAATGAAAATTTAATTCAAAATAATTCAAATTAATAGGAATAGTAATTTAAATATACCAAATAACCATAAATAAAATCCTAATCACATCATAAATTTAATTTAACGAACATAAGGAATTTTAGAAGTTGTGAGTGGGTCAAAATACCCGCCTTTGAATTTAAATCGATTTAAAACCCAATCTTGGGGCCAAATTCAAACGATCCCAAAATTCGTCCAAACTAGCGTCAGAATATCCGGAATTTTGGTACGATCCCAATGGAACAAACCGTGTGTGAATCGGGTCTCATATGCAAAAGTTATGTGAGTTAGAAGTTATAGAATTTAGATATATAAATTAAATAATAAAAACGAACGAATCAATAAGAATTCGCCACATCCACCATCTGTAAACTGAACCCTACCTTCTCTCTTGCTCAAACCCTCGTAGCCGCCACCAGAAATTCACGTCGCTGGCGCACTCCGTCCATTACCAGAGCCGCGTCTAAGCCCCTCATCCTCCTCGACCCGCACGCCTAAGGTCACGACCACCATTGGCCTTGGTGAAGCCAGCTGCCGTCAATCCTCTTTGAAACCCTAGGTGAATTTCGACGGTGATCCAACCATCACCCGGCCAAACGAACAACACTGATGCATTACGCTCGACGCTCTCCACCGTCTAGTATCAGCGAATCGTTGATCGGTCAACGTTCATCACAACGCGATGAACGGTCGAGATTTATTCCTCCAATTCCGATCACACAGAAACCAAATCGAAAAATAAATGGCTGATTTGACTTGCACTCATCGAGAGCTTTGAATTGACATAAAATTTGATATAGTTTAAGGAGTTTAAATTTTGAAATTGAATCGAGGTTTTTTGGTTTTGGTTTGTCTGCCATTGGAATGAGGTGTTGAGAAGTAAATGTATGTACAAATAGATGAAAATAAGAAGTAGCTAAGGTTTATAATGGGCTATAAATTGGTAGATCAAAAATAGAACGGATGGACCAGATCGGATTGAAAGTTGAATGATATACGACCCTAAAAGACCGTTCTGACTCCGGAACGAAAATGGGTCATCTCATATATCAGAATAGATGTTTTTATTATTTTTAAACTCAATGGAACTGGTTTCAAGTCCAAATTCCATAGTATGAAGAATTTATGTTAAAATTAGCTTATTTCTAATTGATTTCAAATAAATTGATTTCTGGGTGTTTCGAGTCTGTACGAACAAACGACAAGTCTGATCGCTACGAAACTTGAAACCTTATAATAATTCACCATTACGGATCCGATAATACTAGTTTTGTCGAAATCCAAGGCGGTGGCTAAAATGGCTACTTTCACATTAATTAAATAAATTACTATTAAATTAATTAATTCGGTTTTTAATTCAATATTTTTTACTAACAAATTTCATCATTTTTGATTACTTAGAAATTTATAATTATTCAAAACAAATTTACACATCAATTCAGTGTTTAAATTTTTACTAATTATAGTGTTCAATTTCAACTGTAATTAAATCCAATTAGTTATAATTTAATTCCAATAATTTGTTTACATTTGGTTTCAGACTTTGTATTCAATCAATTATTACTCAAATAATATAGTTAATATTTATTTGTCTTTCATTACATTAATATCCTCCAATTTCCATCTTTATTTGTATTAACTACTATATTTCCATTTATATTGAATTTTTGTCAAGTTTATACATTAATTAAAATTTAGATCCCAATCTTGATTCAATTCTTTTATTAAATTAATTATTTCCTTATGAATATAATTTACATTTATATATATTTTATTATATTCACAGATTTGCAATAATTGTCATAAACCACATGAATCTAATTTTTAATCCCATTCAATTATAGTTGATTTCCAATTTAACTTAACAGACTAAATAAATGGTTAACATATAATATGCCACCATTTATTTTAGTCACATTAATAAGTTATTACTTACAACCAAATGTTATAATTGCTTACATAACACAGATTTTATTCAATTATCATTAATTGTATGTTATTTCATTAATTGATTCATATTTACATTTGTTTTCTTATATTCAATTCATAACCAAGTATAAAATCCAAATCACTTCAATTAATTGATATTTCATTCAAATTATTGATGATTAGCTTTAATTGACATTGTTACATTTCAATTTAGTTATTATTTCATTATTAAATTACAAATTTTTATTTCTATCCATATTAAATTACCAATATCTTATTAAATTAACTAATTTAAATTGTCAAAAATTACGGGTCGTTACACTCAGGAAGAGGGTTGTAAGTAGATCCGGCTAACATTAAAGTGCTGAATTGTTGGAAGAGACCCAAGACAGTGACGAAGATAAAGGGATTCAATGGATTAGCTGGTTACTACCGGAGGTTCATTAAGGATTTTTCGCAGATAGCGGCACTGATGACTAAGCAAACGAGAAAGGATGTGAAGTTTGTACGGACCGATAAGTATGAGGAAGCATTCCATAGTTTGAAGAACTTATTGACCCATGCACCTGTGTTGGTTGTTTCGAAAAGGAATCAAGATTTGGTGGTTTATCCAGATGCGCATGGAACATGATTAGGAGTTTTGCTGATGCAGAGAGGTAAAGTGATTTTCTATGCTTCTAGACAGCTTAGACCGCATTAGGTTAGATATCCAACGCATGATTTTGAATTGACTGCAGTGATTTTTGGATTGAAGGTGTGGAGACATTACCTTTTAAGAGAGAGGTTTTAGTTATATACAGATCATAAGTCACTGAAGTATTTGTTCTCTTAGAAGGAGCTGGACATGAGACATAAGAGATGGCTAGAGTTTATAGCTGCTTATGATTATGGGATTGAGTAAACACCGGGGAAAGGCAACATAAGAATATAGCATTGGTGATGATTGCTGAGTGGAAAGATTTCGAAGTGTTAGCAGATTGCAGAGTGCATTGGAGATTTGAGGCTGGGTTTAGTGGAGAAACCGTAGTGTTATCTTGTTTGGAAGTTCGACCCGCGATGATCGAAAAGATTTTTTCTAACATGAAGAAGATCTGGTATTAGCTGAACGGATCAGGAAGTTAAGAGATGGAACCGAGAGCGATGACTCAAAGGATTTCAACCTTGACTAGAGTGGGTGGTTGAGAAAGAAAGGAAGATAATGTATTTTGAGTATAGGAAACATAAGGGAAGAAGTCTTAGAGGATTTCCATTGTTTGAAGTTCTCTATTCATCCAGGAGGTACCAAGATTTATCATGATATGAAGAGAAGTTTCTTCTGGGAGGGTATAAAGCGAGATATTGGCTTATGGGTAAAGCAGTGCATGACTTGCCAGTAGGCAAAGGCTAAACACTATAAGCCAAGTGGATTGCTTCAGCCATTGGATATTTCGGTATGGAAATGGGATTTTTCTATAGATTTTATTGACGGATTGCCAAGGTCGAACATAGGAAATGAAAGTTTATGGGTCATAGTGGACAGATTGACCAAGAGTTCCCATTTCATTCTAGTAAAGTCAACTTGAACGACTTGTTTTAGAGAAGTTGTTTATGAAGAATATAGTTAGACTGCACATAATTCCTAGTAGTATAGTTAGTGATAGAGATTCCTTATTCACTAGTGAGTTTTGGAAGAGTCTACATGAAATTTTGGAAACCAAGCTCAAGATGAGTACCGCTTACCATCCACGGATTGATGGGAAAACGGAAAGAGATAACAAAATCTTGAAGGATTTTCTAAGAGCTTGTGTTTTATATTTCAGGAGATCATGGGAAGACCATCTGCATTTAGTCGAGTTTTCGTATAACAATAGTTATCAGACTAGTATTAGGATGGCACCTTTTAAAGCTTTGTATGAAAGGCCATGCAAATCTCACGTTTATTGGTTGGAGACCGGGGATAGGGTGGTTCTTGGTCTAGATTTAGTAGAGAAGCTGCATAAAAGATTGAGATCATTCGGGCTAGAATGATGGAGGCTCAGTCTAGGCAGAAGAGTTGTGCAGACAAAAGATGGAAAGATCAAGAGTTCTCAGTTGGAGATCGGGTATTTATTAAGGTGTCATCGATAAAGGGTGTGATCAGATTCGGAAAATTAGGAAAATTGGCATCGAGATTCATTGAACATTGTCCTATTGTTGAGAGTATCGAGAAACTCGCGTGTAAAGTTGAGTTACAAAGCAGTTTGGCAGGAGTCCATGATGTTTTTCATGTTTCTCATCTCAGAAAATGTACCAGAGACCCGGAGACTGCTATTGGACCGACTGTGCTAAATGACTTAGTGGTAGAACCAGACTTGACCATAGTTAGAAAACTAGTTGGCATAGTTGCAAGAGATGAGAAGAGGCTTAGAACCAAAACAGTCAGATTAGTCAAGGTCCAGTGGAGTGACGATGACAGAGACTGTACTTGGGGGGTTGGGAGCAGGATTAGGGATGTTTATCCTGATTTGTTTGATGGTATGTTTTACCTTCATGATTGTTGTGTACCTTATAGCAATTTTGGGGACGAAATTCTTTAAGGAACTATAACACCACATATTTTTGATAACATTATTTAGAATTTCTAATTAGCTAAATTAAATAAAATAATGTGTTGATTGAGGGATCGAGATTTGATATAATTAAAGGGTAGTCGTGCCATTTAAAACAATGAATTAAGATAGGAGTTTAAAGTGAAATATAGGAGGAGTAAAATAGGAAAGATGTCATTCCTATACCTATATCCCTTAGCAGTGTATATTTCTACACGTTCAGTTTCATTTATTCAAAATTTTAAAAGTTAAGATCGACCACCATTAACAAGAGCTAGAGAAAGAAAAAGGAAGGGGAAGCTTAATCAACATCAAATTCATTCAAATCTTCTCTCCTTAATCCCTAAAGCTAAGATGAATAATGTTTACATCTCTCATTTGTTTTGTTTTCAGTTTTAAGGAGAAATCAGAAATGTTTTGCAATATTTTGCCATGTTTTTGAATAATGGAATGATTATATATACTTGTTGATGATTTATGCATGTTTATATTGATTTTATAATACGTTTTAAGGTAAAAAAAACTATTAAATAACATCTAAATGCCTTTTGAATTTTTATATAGACGAGAAATAATATTTTGGAGATGAGTTTCAATTTTCAGAATTTTCTGAACTTTTGTGGATTTTATATGAATTTTCTAGTAAAGAAAATGTTATTTTGAGTTATAAATCATTTACGGTTAAATAATAAAAGGTTAGGATTTGAAATTTTTATATGTTGGAAAATATATTAAAAGATATTTTCTAAAAATTTTGTAGATTTTTCCTAAGTCTTTTAATGGATATAAAAATTATTTAAGGTATTGGACTTGAATGTTTTATATATTTATAGAAGGAGAAGAGGCTCTTTGCAAATAATTCATATTTTTATTTCTGGAAATTTGCAGCAATTTTGAAAAGGTAAAATGGCAACCTATCATATTTAGAAAAACAAGGCAGGTTAGGTACAAAAGAAATAGTTTAAAAGGACAAATAAGTAGGTTTCCACTGTGTTTCGATGCTTTCGGCACTAGGTTCCGCCTCTTTACCTTCGCCTTCAACACAGTCGAAATCAATGCACGTGGTATCATAAAACTGGTATATAGTGAATTGGATGTGGGCGAAAGGCAGTGGGTCGAAACCAGGGGTTCCGAAGGGTTAAGGCATTACCTTGTTTTTAAATGAAAATACACCTGCTTGCTTTCGACTAAGAAGCTTTCGAATTAGTTGGCTTTTGACTAGGTCAAATGGTTTAAAAGGGAATGGTTTGTATTGGGTTACACCTCTGTTTTAAATAAATGCTTTCGACTAGATTGACACCTTTTTGCTACCGCCTTTTTACCTTTCGACCTAGAGAGTTTCGAAGGGGTACTTTGTTTTCCAAAATTTAGCCACTTCTCCAATGCTTTCAAAGGGATAGTTTCGATACCATCACTTCTTTACTTAGGAATGCTTTCGAAAGGTAGGCTTTCTACTTAAATGGTTTTAATGACCCTTTTTCTCAATGGAAGTATAGCCCAAATGGTTTCGAAAGAGATGATTTAAATGATTTCCAAAAGAAGTGCTTTCGACTTTAATAGGTTTATGATCCATTTTCGTTACTTAAAGGCATAATCCAAATGGTTTCGACCGAGACGATTTTCAAAGGTTTTGAAGGGGTAAATTTTTGAATGGTTTCGAAGGGTTTCCACATGTTTTAAATTAAACCCTAGTGCTTTCAAAAGATTTAGATTTAATTCTTTCGAAAGGTTTTAAAGTAAGGTTTCGAAGGGGTGGTTCTCCAATGGTTTCAAAGGAGTCGAAAGGTAAGGTTTTTCTGGTTGTTTCGAAAGGATTAAAAGGAAAACTTTCCAAGGGTTTCGAAAGGCAATGTTTAAAGGATTTAAAGAGAGATGTCTAAGGTTTTAAAGCTTTCGAAAGGAAGGATTTTCAGAGGTTTCGAAAGGGTTTTTGAAAATGGTTTCGAAAGAAAGGTTTGGCCTTTCGGCCTAGATAAAAGAAAGGGTTTTACTTGGTTTCGAAAGGGGTATTTTCAATAGATTCGTAAGGGAGACTTTCAAAGATTTAAATGTTTTCATCAACTATTATTTGGGTAAAGTATATATACATGGCAATGTGATTCTGAGTAACGCAAAGAATATATAGATTTTCCTTGTTTGTGTTTGATTTAAAGGCTTTAAATCATTTTTAAATGGTTTCCAAGGAAAATTATGGGAAGGGATCCCTAAGTAAGATGATTCATATATTATAATACTAGATGGGACTGATGTAGGGTTGCGCCCTATTTGTTAGCTATTAACCCGAGCTTGTTTTGCCAAAAATTCTAGTGTGTAGGGTTTTGTCACAGGTAAGACTAAAATTATGAATACACATAGAAAGGAATATATGTTTGTATACATATAGCTTATTGGTGAGCCCGCAAAACCATTAGGATCAGGTGACTCTGGAAGACGATAAGTTAAGGACAGACCGTCCAAAAGAAAAGTATTTAACAGATAGTTAAGGCCAGAACCTCCAGAAGAAGAGGAGTGTCTAACAGGTGTTAGATAAATTTTTATATGTTGTCTAGTAGGCCCGAGTCAGCCAAATGTTAATAGAACAAAACTAAAGTGTTTGAATAGATAGTTCATTTATTACCTGATATGTATGTTTACATAATGATGCTTTACTGATTTAACCAGTTTTGGTTGCATGAAAAGATTTGTAGAATATGTGTTTTAAAAGAATGTTAGTGAGGGAAAACTCATTTCGCTAAGCGGTGTGGTCTCACTTAACATAAAATAACAGAGATGAAAAATATTATTCACACCAAGCTTTATGTCCGACTCAAAGTTTTTGTTTCCTCTTAAACTCTCGGGTGCTCAAAATTGATTTGAGTAGGCTGAGGGTTGAGGTTTTCAGGTTTTGTTGTTTTGGGAATAAAGCTTCTGAAGACGAGCAGGTGGCTGACGGATAGCTAATTAGGAGTTATAGTTTTATTTTATTTTTTGATTCTGCTCTGTATATAAGTCAGATATGACTATATTGACATTAATCAACTAAGGGGGCATCGTCATATGTCGCTCTTAGCGTATTCTATAATTGTTATATTTGATCATTGCTTGGGAAACGTTATGGGATTATGTAACTTGGATATGGATTATCGTTTTGGAATGTAATCAGAAAAATGTTGTTTTTGAAATCTGTGAATTGTTCATATTCAAGTGCTTCTGATATTATGGATACCATTAGCATTACCGTAATTTGTCATCAGAAGTTAATACTATAGATGACTGCAGCATCTATAGCGCTTAGCTTTTGGCCTCCAGATTCGGGGTGTTACAAGCTAGATCTGAAATTCAGTCCCAAAGATTTTAGAATATTAATGATGTGTATTATTATTCTCGATCTGTAATTGGGTATAAAATAGGATTATTTGGACTATTGCCCAATTTGTGCTAAGTTGTATATTTTCCATAGTTTAATTTGTGCAAAGAACATCTGTTTGATTTTTATAAATTTGTTTACTTTTTCGCTATTCATTCAAATGATGATGTTTGATTTAACAAGGAATATCCAAATTATCCATTCCTTGTAGCTTCAAACGGAGTCAATTTTTCCTCTTTGTGTTAAAGTAATTTATGAAAATCATAGTGGAAAATCTTCATAAGGAATCTGATTCCAGCAAATTAAATATAAAATTAAATCATAGTTACATATATATGACTAGAATATATTTGGTTATGCATAAGTAGTTTTATTAGACAGTTTACATGTATTTATTGCGTTAATAAAGAAGAATAGCGTTTTTTCACGCATTATTTATGCGTAATGTTCGTTGTTATTATTTTAGTGAAGTGAACATGTAAAATTAGGAATGTTTTAATTCTTATTAATGGACAATAAATCAGGAATCACCAATAATTAGTAGGAAATAAAAAATTGTAACCCCAATTAATGGACAATTAATGGAAAATAACGGATAGGATTAGATTAGGGGTTACAATTGGTTAGCTAAAGATTGTAACCCCAAATAATGAGCAATTGATGGAAATAAGTTAGGAGTTACAATTAATAGAGATAAGTGGATTAATGAGCTTGATAAAAAAATGAAACGGATATAGAAAAGGTTACTAATTTGAAATTAGTGCTCATACACAAATGTCTTATGAAATATCCATTAGGATTCTATGGATAAATTGACATTTATGAGCATGAAAAGGGAATTTATGGGTAGATAATTATTTAAGGTAAGTCTTATTACCTTAAATAAAAAGGGCATCAATAAGCTAAGTCTAATGTCTACCCAAGATAATATAAGCAAAGACTTAGGATTGTTAATTGGACTTAGTACGTTACGTGATGCGAGATCAATAGTCACTCGATGAAAGACGGCCCTTCACTTTGAGGCTACCATTTGTCGGATGCACTTATTACTAATGTGAGATACCACTAATTGTAGGATCTTTAACGGCATGAGAGATTGGACCTACTTTCTTAATTGGAAAGTATTAAATGGTTCAAATTTGGAATTTGGAGCGGTGAGGGATATCTCCACAGGGGTTCGCTTTTGGTTTGAGGTATTAAGTGGCTGTAGGGTGCGACTCTCTCTTTAAAGGAAGTATTAAATAACCTAATAGGATTAAAAATAACAAGGATATCTTTAAAAAGGTTCAGCGGTGTTGAGGTATTAAGTGGCTATTGCAGGGTCCGCCTCCCTTCCTAAAGAGGTAACCCAATAAGATTCCATATTTATAATTAAGAGTGACGATGGATATCTTAGGAAGGGTTCGCTTTGGGTTTGAGATACTAAGTGACTGATCTAGGGTTCACCTCTCTCCTATAAAAGAAGTACTAAGTAGCCCAATGAGATTTCCAAGTAACGTCGGCTAGATAGTACCAGTGAGGAACCGACCTTATGGTTAGGTATTAAATGGCAAAGGCTTACCTATAAATGGGTGTTAAATGGTTAGAGGCCTGCCTAGTCCTTATTAATGAGATATTAAGTGGCTTGGGTACAGTTTCTCATGTTACTATGACTTTAATGACGATAGGTGAGCTAGTAGTATGGCTATTTTAAATTATAAAGCCATTGGTAGTGGTCAAAGGTCTCTGTAGCTGGGACCAATAAACTAATAATGATGATGTTAGAAGTTCACCTTAGGAATATGTCTTAAATGGTGAAGTCTACGTCGATTGAGGTCTCAAATGGTAGAGTCTTTTAAAAGTGTTACGTGGTGATAGTAGAATCCCGCTTCATATTTAGAAGTATTAAGTGGAAAATGGGTGTAGAAGTATTGGGTGGTTGATAAGGCTTCGTCGGTATTTTGTACCTTGGGAATGGGTAGGTAAGTAATTGTGTATTCAATGCAAGGTCAAATTAAAATTACTAACCTTAATAGATATAACAATTAAATAGAAACCAATCAGTATAAATTTATGTTATGGATAGTTTACAGAATTTCCAATCACTGGAATGTTGTTCTGACCCTTTCCTCATTATAATCCACGGGATAGATTTAGAGGAGCAACCTGCTGAAGTTGGATGTGTTTAGCTGTTGGAGAAGTCTCCTTTTCTCTTATGCTCGATGCTGATGCGACAATCTATTATCCATGGAATGCCATTAATTCTAAGGTAGCAGTCAAAATCATTATTCTTATTCTATTACTGTTTTCGTTGTGAGTTTAGATTTCTATCAATCTCTTATAATGCTTATGCTTATTTGCAGGTACCAAATCCAACGATCTATGCTTTGATGGACTTGGATTTCAATTTTTATCAAAATTTAGGCCCATTAAGGTATGGGTTGTTATAGTACCGAGCTATGATCTTAAGTTATGAAACGCTTGCCTTTCTAGTGCAGCATCAGGCTATCTCCTGTACCTTGGTGCAAGAAGGCTTCTGACCTATTACCTATGTTTAAATACAAGCCTAGCTACAACCAAAGGTGGATATAATCTCTCTGTCATTGGAGACGTCTTCTTCTTCACTCTCATCCTCTATCTTAAAAAACTCTAGAAAATCCATTGTAGATCCCATATCTAGATTGTGGTCAGAGCTGATATAGTTAGTTGTAATCTAGAGAGAGAATAATTAATATAAAGATTTAAGTGGACGTAGGCCGAAGATTATGCCGAACCACTATAAAAAATTTGCGTCTCCCTTTACTTTTTTTGACTGTTTCCATTGCTTTTGCTTTATTTGGAATAGAACTTGTGCTTTCATCTAATTTCTAGGTGTGGATCCATTTATGGGTTAACATTTTGGTGCTTTCACTAAGAGGGAAGCTATATTTCATAACCTAAAGCTTGGATTTGAAATTTAGAGAAGATTAGGAGACCTAACACCAGATCTAAGGTAGGAGGAAGCCAACCAAAGCAGGGAATGGCCAGAAGGTGTCCTCAAACTCTCAACAATCCATCTATGTGATCAAAGAAGATATGGAAAAAATGGTGATGGAGATGCAAGATGGATTAATGACTCAACAACATGAAATGCTTGGAGGATTTTTCCAAAGGATGGAACAACAAGAAATAGTTAGAGCCGTAGGAATTCAAAACCAAGTTCTAGGAGCTAATGCATGAACATCTAAAGTTATAGGGAAGCAAACTAGAATGATATCCCCACAAACAGTACAAATCGGTGCCGACCCAAGTCAAATCGGTAACAAGAATGTTATACACGAAGGCAACGCTAGTGTGATCTTGGAACGTGTTGGAGTGTCGGGAGCAAAAGATGCTGAAGTTAGAAATGTAAATTAGAATGCAAATACACAACAAGTAGAGGAATATGTGCCAGAGCTTTCCCATAGGAATGGAGGACAGAATGAAGCCATAGGAGCGAGTTAGAATGCTAATGTATAGCCAGAGGAGTATGTATTAGAATATGTGTTGGAGTTTCCCCATAGGAACAGGGGTAGAACATCGCTCTTGGTCAAAGACCATCACTGGACGGTGAAAACTGAATGGCTAAGTTGGTAAGGAGGATAATTAGTGGTGGACCCCCATATCAAAGCTTAGAGGACGTGAACAAAAATTTATTCACTTCTAATATCCCAAATGCAAGGAATCCTCCTGATTTCAAGCTTCCAGTGCTTGGATGATCCAACGGTTCATCTGATGAGGTATATTCGACTTATGGAAGTGTTAGGTGCTTCTGAGAAGGTAATGGGACGGTGCTTTCCATTATACTTAACAGATTTGGCTGCGATATGGTTCAGACAAGTGAAGAATGGGTTCATAAGCACGTGGACTGATTTGGTAAATAATTTTTCAAGACAGTTCAAAGTTCATGCCTTGTGACTGAAGAATGCGATGATGCTATCAAGCATGGAGCAAAGGTCTGGATAGACCTTAAAAAGCTATTTGAAAAGACACAATGCGGAAGTTGTAGCCATCGATAAACTAGATCCATCCATAATCTTAATAGTGGTAGTATCTGGAGTCGGGAGCAAGACCGACATGGATCTTGCGAAATTTTAGCATGAATCTAAGAGATATTTGTGTTAGGAAGACGCCAAAGCTGAAGATGCTGAAATTAAAGCTGTGGATGACAACGGAATATCCAAAGCAGGAAACGGAATGGCCAAAGGAAAGAAGAGCTGATGCTGACTACAGAGAACTGAAATGGTAGAGAGGGAATCAAAGTTCTCTTCTTACACTGAGCTAGCAGAGACCCTCCGAAAAGATATATCTGGACACTAGGGGGAAGATCCCCTATTGAAAGCCAGCTAGGAGAGAGCCCAATGATCATGAAAAAAGATATGGATAGTTCTGTATCTTCCATGAGCTGGATGGGAATGGAACAAACGAGTGTAGGCACCTTTATGATCTGACAGAAGAACTGGCTTGGAGCAACCAGTTGTAGAAATACGTGAGGAACTAAACTACAATAATGTAGTTGGAGAAACCACCATCTGCATCAAGCACATCAAGGAACAACCAAGGATCTGGTGCAAGACTCGAAATGCCTTGATCGGGATGGTTGGGAGTCGGGTTCGACTCCCTCGCTTTGCTTTTTCGCACTTTGAATAATTATAATAATAACCTTATATCACTTACATGTGTACGAAGCCTAGATTGGTCTTTAGGCATGCTCTGAGTCGAATGTCTGGAATGACTATTTAGGATAATAATAACCTTAGACCACTTACACATGTACAAGGCCTAGATTGGTCTCTAGGCATGCTCTGAGTCGAATGTCTAGAATGACTATTTAGGATAATAATAATCTTAGACCACTTACACATGTACGACGCCTAGATTGGTCTCTAGGCACGCTCTAAGTGGATATCTATGATAACTATTTAGGACAATAATAACATCGAACCGCTTACACGTATATGAGACCTAGATTGGTCCCTAGGCATGCTCTGAGTCGAATGTCTTGGATGGATAATTAGTATTTCTGCTTATTTTCACTTTGATTTGAATATTGACTTTGGAATATCCACATTGAATGTGATAAGATATTGATTGCTTTAGGTCCCATTTGGAGAGAAAAGACAGGAGTACAAGGTGCAACTCCCATCGTCGAAGAGCGAGTAGATAGGACAAGAGTGTCGGGTACAAGCCCTCTTGCTGGAGAGCGAGTGGATGGGCTTGTACAAAAACTAATTCCCCTTATCAGAGAGTGAGCGGATAGGCATGACTGGTCGTTAGGTCTTCTTGTCGGAGAGTAGATTTGGCTCAGCAAGGATCTAAAGAGATCGCAATCCGAGATTGTGCAATAAATGATACAGATAGATCAAATCTCAGATTGGAAGATGAACGGTCCGGTGAGACCAAGCCCTGAAACGAATGCAAATTTGATAAAAGGATTTGAATGCCTAATGATTAGAATTAAACAGATAAATCCTGGATGAATATGAGATGATTTTGATATTTAATATATAACTTCGAATGAAATTTAAATGTCTATGATGTATGAACAACACTTAAGCAGTGACTAGAGTCTTTAGTGATAATAGGTTCAGAATGACCTTTGATTTGCAAGAGAATCTAAGGGAACTAGACGATTCGCCAAGATTGGGATCAATGAATAGCCAAAGAGCTCAACTATCAAAGACTGATTACTAGAACTTTTTCTTGAGAAAATCAAATCTTACATTCGAAAGGCGTACTTTGAGGAGAAAGTATTAAGCCGCTTTTGAACCAAAGCAAATTTCAACCAAACTTAGAAGATTGAAACAAAAAACAAAACAATTCACAGACTAGGAAACACGATCAAAAGGAGTAGAAAAAACAACTTGGAGAAATTTCAACTGAATTGGAGCCATGTACGTAGCTCAGTACCAAGCTACGTAGGTCAGTACAAACCCATCATTCCTATTTCATTTCCCAAACTCCATAGATCTTCTATACCACTCCGACTACTCATGATCAAGTGGTTTTCCCATGATTTGGAAGAGCAATTCTATGGATTGAAGAGAAGAAAGCAAAGAATGTAGCTATTGGAAAGATCACTAGAATCAACCCAAAGTCAATAGAAAAGAGCTTAAAACATATCGGACAGAATATAGAAGAGCAAAGAAAGTAAAATAATTCAACTTACACCAAGATCTATTGGTCGGTACCGAGCTAAATTGTATTGTACCTAGCTATGATCTTGAGTCATGGAACTCTAGTCTCTCTAGCATGGCATCGGGCTATCTCCTGGACTTTAGTGCAAGCGGGCATCTGACCCATTGCCTATGTTTCCCTATAAATACCAGCCTAACTGCAACCAAAAGCGGATCTGATCTCTCTGCCATTAGATACTTCCTTTTCTTCTTCACTCATATCCTCTACCTTAAAAACACTCTAAAAACTCTATTGTAAATCTAAGATCCACTAGATTATTGTCGGATCTGATATAGTAGTTATAATCTAGAGAGAGAACAACTAATAATAAAGATTTAAGTGGACGTACGTTGGAGATTATGCCGAACTGCCATAAAATCTTTTGTGTCACCAATTACTTTTCTGATGTTTGTACTACTTTTGCTTTATTTTGAATAAAACTGGTGCTTTCATCTTATTTGTGAATGTTGATACATTTTCTGTCTTAACACTTACTTTCAATTAAAAATATTTTCACTCTAGCTATTTAGTAGGAGAGCCTGAGCCTCTTACGTTTCGACTTATAACATTCATGTTCGAGTGCTATTGGCCCTTTCTGTTTCTAATTTTTTTGATAAATTTATAAATAGATTCACTTTAGTTATACACAAAATCGGTATTCTTAGCTATTTGATATGCTTTTGTAGGATTTAGAGAGTTTAGGATAATTAGTGTATAAGTGCTACCTAAAAGAACATGATCACTTGAGGTTAACAGTTCCAAAGTTTGCTCTGAATGAATATGTCTCATGCTCCTACAGACGAGGCTACCTAAACTACTATGCCTGCTATATTTGCGCTTAGACATAGTTAATCCAGAAGGCACTGAATTGCAATGCTTATTAAGGAGCCTATTCTCATGGATGCTTATATTGTTGGGGAATAATATCTACTGTCCAGATTTGATTGTGCAGTGGAAGTGAAGAGGGATGCCATCCGACGAACCGCCTTTTCGACCCTCAGAAGTCGACACTAATACATCCACGGTATTCACGTGCCGAATTTCCAAGATACGGAAAGACAGATGGTTATGGAAAAGAAGAAGATATAAGACAAGACGAAACTAAACAACAAGAATCTCTTATCGCAATGAATAATCCATAAATAATAATGATCTGAACAAAAAAAGAAACTTTTATATACTTACATCCATCAGAGTACCAGCCTATCATCTACCTAGATAAATAAAACACTTGCCCTTACAATTTCTGATAAATACAAAAAAACCACGCAGAGGAACATAAAGAAATACGTAGATATGTCTTAGCCTCTAGCGTGTCTCCTGATCTACAATGCATCCAAAGCTAATCTGGAAAATATGCTCGGTCTGATCAAAGCTTCATAAGAAAACAACGCCCGTATCAGTCTGGTAAAACCAATGTGAGAAACACAATCATATGGATTATTAATATTGTTAAAACATTTGAAAATAAAGGTATCATGTAAGACCACACCGCACATAAACATGTATGGGTTTTTACCTTACGATAACCAAAACATTTCTATAGAAAATCCAGTGATATTATAACAATGTCTAGGGTTTAAAATAAATAATGAATATAGATGAAATGCTTGCATCTCACGTTTCAACATAGTAAGGCACTACTAAGTCCATACAACACTGATTGGAGAGTGGATTTCATACAATGACAAGGCACCAGGGTACCACCTAGTACACCTCTAGAAAGTGTACCAAGGTTGAACCTATTGACCCCTGCCAACACAGGACCAGCCTACACCTTTCTGGATAGTACCGAATATGTCATCATCTCGGTTGCTTTGCAATCTTTTACGAAGAGCTCTCAAGCACAACCGAATCCATATACATACATACATACACATATATATAGTATGGTGATGACATACCCTACTGGATTCTACCTACTTAGTCCTGGTGCCTCTCTCTTGATTTTAATCATTCCCGGTTAATAAGGCTTAAGGCTACATTTTACCTTTTATATAGCATTCCCACTTGGAATGCTAACTTGCCCTCCATGCAACAACACAATGCCAACATTCACTCATACAAGTGGTTTAGGATATAAACAAAACACATGCACTACTTCTACTACATTCATTTTGGAATCATCCTCAGGATTAGTAGAAAGTAGCCCTTGCACTTCAAGAGCACCATCTTCCATCCCATCGTCTTCAAGATGTCTTTAATACATCACTTGAGTTGGATTGAAGTGGTTTTCGGATAATTCATACTTGTCCAATCGTGGTCTCTTCGAACCAACATTCAGTTGTTTTTGGTAAAATCAACTCTAGTTCTTTACGAAATAAGCAAACAAGATAAAAGCATGGATCACCCCTAACCATTTAAGTGGATGGATCTCCTTATCATTTGTCCTGGAAGAACATAATGAGTTTATATGTACAATAGTATCCTCAAAGATAACTATACCATATAATTCTCACCCCTTAGATATTTCCAGAGTAAAAAACTGGCCAAGGTTTGGTAATCAGTCATTTAACTATCAAATAAACAACAATCAAACACAGATTTTATTTACCATGGAAACCACTAAGCCTCATTTAATTTATCTCTTATTAATTAAATCTCTTAAATTATTTTCCATAATTTTCGTATACTTATCTCACAGGTATAAGTATATTCACAAACCAATTTAGAAAGATTTCTAATTCCAAATTCATTTTACACGGATCAAACATATGTCTTTGAAAACACAGTTTATTATAAATTCCAAACAATTAATCCTTCGGGGTAAGTAGGGAATTGCTTACCTACCACCAAAATAAAAAAGGACTGCTTATTTATTTGATTCATAACATGATTTAAAATAAATGATCCAATCAAAACTTTACAAACCAAATCTTCCTTTTTCAAAACCCAAGTTCTCTTTCCAAAAATATAATTTTTTTATTTAGTTCTTTATACTAAGCAAAATCCCTTTTATAAAACAAACTTATCGGCTTTAAAACCATTTTTATAAAACAATATTATTATTTAAAGCATATTCTTAAGTTAATTAAGTTATCTTAAAATACCATTTATAAATAAATTAACTTAAACACCAGCATCAGATTGATTAATTAGCTTGAAATACTAATTAAATAAATGATTAATTAAGCTTTAAATATCATAAATGAATAATTAATCAACTTTAAATTACTATTTAACAATGTAACTAATTAATGTAAACCTTATCAATAGAATAATTAATTAATCTTAATTACCTTTATTTAAATAATTAATTTGCTAATAACATCAATAATTAAAAGTTTGGCAAATTTACTACAAATCATTGATAAAAAATAATTAGCTTAATCATTATTAATTAAAATAATAATTAACTTAAACATTATTAATTAAAATAACTTTAACATTATTAATTGGATAATCATTGACTTGAAACCTTTTTAATTAAAAATAACATTAAACATTATTAATTTAAATTAACCTTAAACATCATTAATGAAATTAACAGCTAAGCATTATTAATAAATTCAACGATTTACTTTAAATTGTTATAAAGCTTCAAGTTGGCTTCAATTCAAAACTTGTCCAATTTGGAAAGAAGCTTAGCAAATCTCAATGGTACTTAAACAAGCTACTATTTTATTTCATAATGACATTCAAGTGATAACACAGGTATTTACATAAGCAACAATTATGCAGAAATCCATATGATCAATTGATGGATAATAATCAATATAAATCAACAGGCATATAAATACACGTCTAAATTAACATAATAGCAGAATAGAGATTTATTCTACTAAACGGATGTCCAATATACTCAATTCAACTTAAATATAGTAGAATGGTGTTTTATTCTGCTAAAGGATGTCCAAATTAAATTATAATTTCTATAAAACGTAATTATTCATGCCCGGTATTAATTCACTTTTAAAATTCACTGCAACATATGTGTTATATGATTACATAAGCGCGTTCTATGAATCACAACGTACTCAACGTTGGAAATCGCCAGTCAAACAGATTATAGACGCGAGAGATATGAATTTTATAAGCTTAAAACTTAAAAATCCCCTTTTTTAACAATTTATGGCCCAAGGCCCAAAACATGCTACCTTTCTTTTCCAACCATGTAGTGAACGAAAAGCATAACTGTGTTCTAATTTTAGGTTTAAAAATAAATTTCCATTTTCATTTTTTTACAAACACATTCTAACATAAACAGGCCTATCGGCCCACATGAACACCCTAGCCAGTCGCATACACTCTCCTTTCTCTTAGGGATGTATGAACGCAAAACTAATGCCAGGTTTCAACCTGGTAAGAAAATGTGCACTAACGTGCACATGCACACATAAACCAGTCCCTACCACCATGCCACGGTCTCACCGACGACTCCACCGGTATCTCCTTCATCGAGCCGACCCGCCACCATCTTCCCCATGCCCTTCAAATTAAAATGCAACCCATAGCCGAGCCTTAAGTCTGCAACACACTTCCAGGTCGCAATCTTCACACGCTTGCCACCAACGCCATGATCCCCTACGGCCTACATCAAGACCGACGATCGAAAGCCAACCTCTTGCCAATGCATCCTGCTGAGCATCACCTGGTCCGACGCCTTCCACACCCACTGCGACTTAAGAGACCGAACCCCCTAAATAAATCCCTTAAACCCTAGTTTGGAATATTCTCCATAAACCCGACCACTACAGCTCTCGCCTCTATCACGGAAAAGATCCGTCTCCCTCTGACCTTCACCCCGATAACCTCCGTCGAACCTTCGACCACCGGTTTGTCGGAATTTGAATTTTGACCCAAAACGTTCAATAAACAAATTCGAGCAATTTCTAATGCCAAAAATTATGAATCCACCAACAAAAATCTTGATTTTGTATAATGATTATGAATATATAACTCGTACGTCAAATCGTGATTGACGAAAGTGTGGCATTTTTGACCATTTATTGTATTTTATAAATTTCATAAAATATATTTATATAAAAGTTCCAAAACTGCTTTTAGAGTAATCTATACACCAAAACACACAACTTTTCTTTTGACTTCTTGTCGAAAATAATCGTGGTTTGTGAGATATTGGGGTTTGAAGATGATAAGAGTTTATGTTTTTTATTTACACAGAGGAGAAAACTTACAGTAACACATTTCAACTATATTGGTGCAAAGGCAGACAAGAATTTGTTACTAGCCTGGTTATTGTTCAAACAAAAGCGTACAACATCAATCTTGAGTAACCAAACATAATTCAAGCAATTACTTAAACAAAAATTATCAAACAAAGATTTGTTCACTCACCTTCCACATGGTTTTGTTTACAAAGCTAGATCCAAGTTCTAAGCTTAAATTTGATTTTTGAATAAAAAGAAGCTTCTTTTCTTTTCTAAAATGAGATTTTGAAAATTAAAAACTTGAAAATAGAAATGGAGATTGTAAAATATAACGAGTTATGAAATGAAAAAAACAAATAGTATATAGGAAGATCTAAAAGAATAAAACAAAATAAAAATATTTTTTTAACTCATAAATCATTTCAAAAAGGACATGTATTTGAAAAAAATTGGATAATAAAATGAATCATGTACTTACTCCATTTCCTATTGGGTAAACTGGTGTTTCCATGAACTAAATACAATTTTACACTCAAAGTATCATTTCCATGTCACTTAATTTTTTTTATTTGAATTTTAAATAATATTTTACATTCTTAAATGGTTTAGTATCATTATAAATGTTTACATTTTAAAAAAGTTATTTTTAGAACAAATCAAAAATATCACAAGTTTTAACAACTCGTAGTTTGATAAAATGCTGAAAATCCAAAAATTGCGTTTCGGTCACATTTTCAGTTTGCCTTGAACTATCTATTTATGTAAACCAAATTTTAAAAATAAAATTTCCATTATTAATTATAAATTTAAAAGAGGGCTATTTTGGTAATAAAACCATTAGCCGAATATCTAATTTAAATTAAATATTTACAAACTAAACGATAAAATTTTGGATCTTACATAATCGAGCATTCTGGTTCGAAATCTTGAGAGGTGTCATCTATGGTTAAGGAAGCAGCAGCTATAGGCCCATTGAGCATAACATGCTGTCGCGACCTATGACAAATGCACGGGCATGTGCACAAGCACTTTTACTACTTGTATCTGTCTGTGCACAAACAAGTGCATTATCATTAGTAGAAAAAACAAGCTCTTCCCTAAAAAATGCAATAACCTATGCACAAACACTTGCATGAACACGTGTAATACCAATAGTCTCTCCATCATCAAGAAATGCAACATTTTTTTCTTCACTTCATCCAAGTAGCGCTTTACAGCATTAGCGGCAAGATTGATACAAACTAGCATGCTAAGATTGAGGAGCATTGGATCAACCTTTCTCGCCTCTGTGTCGATAAGGAGAATGGAAAGAATGTCGCCTGAGCTAACTTTAGGATAGTTTCTTGCAACTATGACATCATTATGCTATGTAAAGTTTGTATCTGAAGAGATAGTATGACTAGCCATGGCCTAGAAGGCTTATAGGAGCTTCATAGTTTGCTGAAGTATACCATGACGAGTATCTCCTCCAATAGAGCTATGGATCTGGTTCCAGAGTTTGAGAAAGCTAATGTGGAAATCAAATATGTATTTATTGGCAGATGGAGGCAAATCAGGTTTATAAGAATCTTCTATGGGTGAGGACAGCGGGTTGGGGGAGGCGGCGATGACTTCAAATATGAAAAGCATTGAACATCTATCTCTTTTGTGCCTAAATTTTCCACACAGAAAATAAAAAAATAGGTCTCGGCATACCATGGCCCGATGGTTCTTATCTCTATATTAAAGGCACATCAATTTAAGGCTTCGGTTTAAGCAAAGAATCCAAGGTCTGGGAGGAGAAGCAGGAGTTGGTCAGATGGTTGGATAGGAACGCGGGAGGGTAGGTGATGATTCGAGCACATCAGCAAATGATCTATGTAGAGGAGGAAAGGTGAGTGGGGGCGATCATCAGTGGTAAGAAGGTGGTGGAGTATATCAAGCTCTGGTGAGGTTTTAGTGGATCTAGCTATTAGTGGTCTAAAGTACGCCTTAAGGAGAGAAGGAACGAGATGCTGATAGAGGGAAATAGGGTTTGTAGCTGACGGCGGTGGAAGGAATGCTGGAGGCCGGGGAAATGAGAGGAGAGATGTATGTGATTTCTAACAATCGAAGTAGGGATGTGATTTGGTTGCCATTTTCATTCTTTTTACTGTAAAAACATTCATTTTCTCTTGTACTTCGAACTCATTTATGTCACTACAACAAAAAGACCCTACGATAGCACCCGAAAAACGATGTTAAAGGATATTAGAGCAGTTCGATAAACGCTGTATAACGACATGTGATTAAAAACAACCAACATTAGATAGCACAAAAAAAGTGCTATAAAAATTGTAAATTACATAGCTCAAATATTGCGCCATGTTATTTATTTTTATAGCTGCAAAATAGGCGTTATTGATTAATATCACAGCGCTATTAGCCCGCTGTGAAATTGGCTATTAGCCACAGAATGCTTTTTGTTTTTCTAAGATAGCACTAATATTGCGCTATAGAAAGTTTTAATAGCGGATTTTTAGCGCTGTATTTGAACAGGTTATTGTAGACGGTGACTTGTCACAACTCCAATATGCCGCTATAAAAAGTCAGCTACAATAGCGCTTGTACTCTGCTATAATATCTTATTTTATAGCGCTTACTGACTTATTATTCATCATTATATATAGCGCTTTTTGTAATACCATAGCGCTTTTTATGGTCTGCATCTTTAATACTAACAGATTTGATAGCGGCCATTAGGCGCTATTAAATATTATAGCGGTTTTGACGTGCTATAATTTAATTTCACAATTCAAAAATTTTCTACATCCTACTAATAAACTGCAGTATTAAATACCAATATCAAAAAGCACAATAATAATCATAAAAGATAATAAATATAGAGATGTAACACATTACATTAAACATACCAAATATTCATACACATCAAAACGTAGTAGCAAATATTTTAAGCACACCCCAAAAAATAATAGCATAGTTTAACAAAAAAAACTAGTACATATTTGATAGTTTGCATTAAAATGAAGATCACAACTTTAGCATCTTCTTCTTTCACATAGCTGCAAATAAGATAAATAATTACATTAAGAAGGATACATAATTAATGATAGATAATACATAACATTTTTTGCCTGTACATGGTCACTATCATGAACACTTCCAAGTTCATGTTCCAAATTTTGATTTATCATAAATTTAGCATCAACATCACATATTTGAGTAATTGCCATTTCATTCAAATGATCACTGGTATCTGCATTCACAGATTCACCAGAATTGATCGCGTTTTATGGAAAATGCTCTGATTCATGCTCAGATAGAGTATTAAGTAATTGCATTATAACTAGTTTGTTCATATATATATACAGAAATATGGTTCATGAATTCAACATTTATACGTACATCCACATTCTCAGATGCTTGCACATAAAAAACTGCTATTACATTATTAGAAACATATTCAATAATCTGCTTTAAAATAGACGAATGCGAATTTTCCTGTACATGGTGACTGTCACTAACATTTCCAAATTCATGATCCAGTTTTTGTTTTGTCACAGAATTAGCATCAACTTCATATACAGGAGAAATTGCCATATCATTCTTAACAGGCAAATACATATTAACTGTAAAAATATAATTGGAATCTGCATTCATAGATTCAAGAAGAATAAAAGGTAACTGACTCGAATCATTTGAATTCACTCATCTACACTTCTACAAAATTCCTTTATATCTAAATAACCTAGCAGTTCATATATCAATGTATTTAATGAAGGGAAAAATCACTTATCAATATTCCCCACAAAAATCAATTTTACTAATTTCACAATTACTACTCCAACCTCAAGCAATAAGCAAACCCACTCATTTAATTTATATCCACCAGTAATAATTATGATCTTAAGTCTTAACATTGAGGAATTAACCCCATGAAATTTCACTAAATCACACTGCATCAACATTAGTTTTAGATACTGAATTCTCATCAAAGGATGAAAATTTATGTACAGGTACATGCTTAGTAATAACAACATTGTCTTGTACAAGCTTACAATTCAGAGCATGCACCGTACCCTCTTTATCAATATTACAAGTCAATGTATTGGAGTGTATATCAGTGTCATTATCAGGGTCAGTATAATGATCCAATGTAAAATCATCATCTCCCAAATTTGTAAGACATTATACTTATTATACAGAGGTAAACCAATTTATGAATTTACCTTATTCCCACCCAACTAAACATCAACAAGAATACCTTGATCAAAATGCTCCTTGTCAACAGTAGACTCCCACCAACATCCTAATACTCTATCTGAGCATGAAATAGAGTTGTTCCATAAATTCCTCAAACAACTCCCCAACCTAAAATATTTACCTACTATCACCATGCCTCCACCCAATCAAAACAACAACCTTATCTCCTACGCCAAACCCAAAATCAACACCATCCCTTGTCCATCAACTTACAACCCAGTTTCAACTATACTGCTGCTCACCTCCCCACCCCCTCCAATCCACAACGCAATCACGCAATCACTTCAATCACCCACTGCCTATCACCAACTAGACTGCTTAATCACTTCAATCAACAGTATTCCTTTTTATATCCTACCTAGCTATCATCTATATAACTGCCACTGCCACATGATTTCCGTACAATTTGACTTGGCAAATAAAGCTAGCCCTCTAAATTTATGGAGTAACCAAATTCATGGATGTTTACTTGGCAAATAAAGCTAGCCCTATAAATTTACTTGGCAAATAAAGCTAGACCTTAAACATATATATATATATATATATATATATGTTTATAAACAAAGTAGATTATACTTACTGATATATATATATATGTTTATAAACAAAGTAGATTATACTTACTGAAAATTCATGTCATTACAACGTGTGCAGCAGGCCAAGCTATTATAGAACCAATGGCGTCTTCCATATATTGTAATTCAGATGTTTGTCTCCATAGCACAGCAGTTGGCTCTTTGACAACCTCTATCCAAACTTTGACTGCATTTGGTCCCAGTGGTTTAAAATGGACCAGTGCTTTTGGATCAGTTGACTCTACACGTCTTATAGCAACTATTTTTTCCTTTTTCAATAAATCCATCAGCTTGCATTTATTGTTCGCTCTTGAATTTGTCCTCTGTAAATTAACAAAAAGGATATGTTGTAGTTGGTTTATGTTGATAAAATATATCGATTAATCATTATAAAAACATAATTTAAAAGACATGATAGTGCATAAAAATCAAGTACCGTAAATGTTTGCACTATGGTATTCATTATGAATCTCATTATCTCTTGCAATGCGTTTGTTTGGTGTAGATTTAGGGTCTTTGAATTCTTTTTGCATAGTGCGCTTTCTCTTTTTCATAGTCCTGCCCATTTTCTATTATACAAATTGATCATGTTAAGATTCATGAATATCACATTATAGCACCGGTCAATCATACCAATTTCATTTGTAATTTTTAGAAGAGAAAAAACTCTATGCTTGCACCGGCAGTTCAAACTCTATGCTTGCAGATTTCAAAAGCTCAATGATGAAAGAATTCTCGATAACTGATTTGGGGAAGATGAAATTCTTCTTGGGAGTTGAAGTTATTCAAGATAAACAGAGGATTTTCATCAATTAACAAAAGTATGCAGAAGAAACGCTGGAAAAATATGGAATGAAAGACTGCAACTCTGTTAAAAATCCAATAATTCCAGGTCACAATCTATCAAAGGAGGGAGCTGGGAAAGAAGTGGATTCAACGAAGTTTAAACAACTTGTTGGAATTTTGAGGTATTTAACTGCTACTAGGCCAGACTTAATCTATTCAGTAAATCTGGTCAGTAGGTATATGGAGAATCCAAGAGAGGAACACATGCTAGCAACTAAAAGGATTCTAAGGTATGTAAAAGGCACGACTGCATATGGCATTCGTTATAGGCCAGGTGGAGAACAAAAGCTGGTTGGATATGTCGATAGTGATTATGCAGGAGATGTGGATGATAGAAGGAGTAGTTCTGGGTACTTGTTCATGTTAGGAGGAGGAGCAGTGTCATGGGCTTCAAAGAAACAACATATAGTAACTCTTTCCACAACAGAAGCAGAGTTTGTGTCTGCTGCATATGGAGCTTGTCAAGCTGATTGGCTAAGGAATGTCCTGGAAGAGGTTGGTTCAGGTCAAAGAGAAGGAACAACTCTGTTTTGTGACAACAGCTCCACTATCAAGCTGTCGAAAAACCTGATATTGCATGGAAGAAGCAAGCACATACATGTGAGGTATCACTTTCAACGTGAGTTGGTGAATGATGGGATCATTCAGCTTGATTACTGTTCAACGCAAGATCAATTGGCAGATATTATGACTAAGGCAGTGAACTCGAAGTATTTGCAAAGCTGCGAGCCAGAATTGGTGTGTGCACTAAGGATGAGTAAACTGAAAGGAGATGATTTCAGTTTAAGGGAGGGAATGAAGAATAAAACGTATGGTTTAACTTAAGTTTGAATAAGTCTGAAAGTTTCAAATTTGAATAAGTCCTCCTAGTTTGCAGGAGTTGAAGTATGAGTTTGTTTATATATTAGTTGCTATTGATTCGGTCAAGTTGAAGTAGTTGTAAAGGTCTATATAAAGACCTATTTTATTTCATTGAATAATAAGAGTGAAACTCAATCTCTTTTTTTCACTTTTGTTCTGAATCTTTTAGGATTAACACATACCATATACAAAATTACAAAGTTCCATTTGATAAAATAGAAACTTAGCATAATGGTAAATGACATAACTTAAGAATTAAGCTTACTTTCCATCCTGTCATCAAAATGGTCATTAAGAATGTTTGCCTACGGCATTGAAAACATTTCTGCCTCCTTTTGACAACTCTTAACCAAACCCCACAAAGACCTTCTGATAAAGCCTGCATTATTGATAGTATGAGGTGCTCTTTGGATAACTACAAATAGCAAATAGATGATTAGAATAGGGAACAATAAATCATAGTAATATTGCTATTAGGCATCGGACGAATATTTAAAGAAAACAAATAAAGCTAGTACAGGCTATTTATATAGATATCACATTTGCTACAACCAAGAATTATTGATTTTTTGCATTAAAGTTTAACTTAGTTGGATGAAATGTAATGGAGTATCTTACACTGAGCATGACAACAAACAAAGAAACAAAGTTTAATTTAGTTCGGCAAGGCAACAATACACATGATGAAGCTCACAATCCAAGTGTTATATTACAACAAACAACAGAATAATATGGTGAATGGTATCAAAGTGAATGCCCAACATAACGAATCTCATATGCAAGCTCAAATTTCAAACACGGAACTTACTCATCCTTCTAGCATGGTAGTTGCACACCAAAAACAAGTTGAAGCAACTCAGCAACATACAGTTTCAGATCAATAGGGGAAGCAAGCCATCAGAGATGGAACAGGCGCATGACGCAGGAATGCAAATTGTCAATTCACAACTGGAAACTGAACCTGCAAGAAACAACTGCTAATAAACATAGGATAACTCGAAAGAAAAGAAGTGATGAAAAGGATTTTGGGTTTAAAGCTATTAAAAATTCTGCTGTGATTGATAATCCACTTTGGGATAAATATGCATCACAACTCAGAACATGGTCAAAGAATTTCAAGAAGAGTAAGTTGAGCCCTACTGCTCCTAGCAGCTCAAATTCTCTCGCAAGTAAACAAGATGTTGAACATTTTGTCACTTACAACTTTAACTTTTTTTGGGTCTAGTAAAGCATATACTTCCTTAAACAATATACCTTCTTTCTGTAAATACATTAACCAAAACTAAGCATATGTTTACAGTAATATTTTAGATCCACGGGGTAGAATTATAATAGTTTGGAATTCTAAAATCTAGAACAGCCAAGTACTAGCCAAACCAGATCAGCATATCACTTGCTAAGTTGAAAATAAAAGGGGAATAAAGATAATGAACACTGTTATTTATGTAACGCACCATGATTTTGAGAGAACTAGCCTATGGAGTTGCCTAAAATAAGAATCCAAAAATATTAACATGCCATGGGTAGTAGTAGGAGATTCAATTGCATATTGTATAATGACGAAAAAATCTCCAGAACAAACCAGCTATTAGCTGGCACTAACTTTCAGCCTTGTATAAATGCCACTGATTTGAAAGAAATTGGTACAAACAGAATTTTCTTTTCATGGAAAGGGGGATTAAATTATAGTTTACAAAGCAAAATTGACTATCTGAGAATTTTGAGTATGTTAACAAATTTAATCAGGTTTCAACAACTCTACTAACCACTCTACAAGTGACTGTTTCCCAATATTAGTTGATCTATTCTTTGGTATGATGGTAAATAAACATAAATCTTTCAAGCATAACAATGCATAAAAGTTCCAAGCAGTTTATCAAGAGGTTATATACAGAGTAATACAAAAGATGATGGAAATGCAATTCCAGTTCTATTACAAAACTGAAAAACATACAATCAAGTCTAAAAAGTTGGTATAACAATAGAATGAGCATCATGCTACTTTACGAGGGCATTAGAGAAAGAAATAACACTTTATACCTACAACTTGTTAATAATCCACGTGATTAGAGATCAATACAAGAGTATAAAGGAAGCATGGCACAGTTGCAAGCTATTTTATACCCAAGCCCTAATCAACGCTGATCCACTCAATAAAATGGACAGGAACAAAGAAACAACAACTAATCAAGAAAATCAAAACATAACCAGAGATGTGCTAATATACCACTGCTGTCTTTCTTAAGCAAGCTAAAAACTTCCTTTAACTCGGAGATCTGGTTGTCAAGAAGTTAGTCTGCCATCGTGAGAGCTTCAGCTTACTTCACTCGAAACTACGCGGGAGGAACCAAATTTTGAGTCCCTTCAAAAGCGGGGAAAGAAAGAGATGGGAGCAATGGTGATAGTTGAACTTCCAGGCGACGTCGACTTGCTCAAATATCAGATCTTGATTTTAGGTGCTTAACTCACAAAGAAGATGTAAAAAATGGGGGATTTTTTTACTTTGAGCAAATTTATTATTTGGCTTGAGCAGAAGACAGAGGAAAATTTGAAGAAGAGGGAAATGATTAGAAAATAGGCGGCCATGGAAATATTTAGGAAGAGCCCGCTTTAAAAAGCATTACTTAGCTAATGTCGTTTACGAATAAAACAAATTATAACGCTATGGAATAACACGTTATGTATTGGCGTTATAAAAAGTAACTTTTCTTGTAGTGTGTAAAAACTCATAATTCAAAATATCAAAGTTTAGTTTTTTTAAATTACAATTTTTAAAATCCAAATAGAAAATTTTCAAACTTTTAGTTTTCCAAATTTAAAATTTCAATATTTGAATTTCCATAATTTAAAATACTAAATTCATCAAAAAATTTAAAATTTAAAATTTGAGTTTACATATTTTCATATTCAAAATTTTTATATTGAAATGTCGAAATATTTTCAAGGTTGCTGCTATTAGTACTAACTACTTGTCTATGAGTAACTAAAATATCATATATTCTTAAACAAAATTATTCTTTCTAATACAAAGTCTCTGTAACATTATACAAATTGAATGATAACTAATTAAAAAAATTAATTAAAAAACTATTCAAGCTGAAAATGGAATTTTCACAAATTTTAAAATTTGGCTACGAAACTTGCACCATTGCGTTCGTGGTGATTTTCTAATATATTTTCATATAAAGTTTATGATCAGAGTTTAAATAAAAAAGTTATTAACGTTTGAAGGTTTCAAATAAAAAATAATTATATATGTAATAATAGAAATAAATAAAATTAATTAACGCTACTAGATACTTAACATCTAAGTAAAATTAATGTTAATGAGATTAAAGAAAAATTGTATCAAATAACCTTTAATAGGAAACAAATAAACGTTTAACATAACAACACAACCAGTCAACTCATGGTGAATAGGCGGCATATATTGAACCTATGCCGAACAGGCTTGATTTAATATAATCTAATCTAACGGTTGGCATTGATTTGAACCTCGATAAATATAGCCCCAACCCTTCACTTTTATTCTCATATTTTCTGAGGCAACAGTGAATCTCTTTCATTTTCTTTTCTTCACAAATTCTAAAATCTGTATAATCTATAATATATATAATTGGGCAGTAGTAGAGGATGATGGAGAAGAAGAATAAGATTGAATATAATTGCCAAAACTAAGGTAAATCGTAAATCTAAATCCAAATAAGTATTATATTCAAATCTTTTCTTGGTCTAAAATTCTTATATATATATATATATATGCTTTTGATCCATATTTTGATAGAAAGAAAGGTAGTCAGTCATGGGAATCAATTAGGAATAATGGATTTAGATTTGAAGATTTGGAAGCTTAGAGGTGAGTGAAAAATTATATATTTTTGTATAATATTAGATTTATATCGTTGTAAATCAATTCTTTATATTTATAAATGTAAAATTTAGAGTTATTGACTTAAATATTCACATGTAATGAATTTGAGAACCAAGCCTACATATTTTGTGAATCGTTAACTTTGATTGAATATTTCATATGCTTGAATCTGGATGTAAGGGTGAACATAGTCCCAAATTTATGACATAATTCATTAAAGAGATTGTGTAATGATTCTATGTTTGTTAGTTGAATATTATATGTTAGTAAGTTGATATAAATTGGATTGAGATTTGAGTAGTATTTTAATTCATTGGAATGAAGTTTCAAGCAATGTATATTTTTACAAATTATCTAGTTTTGTAATCATGTATAAGTAGAGACAATAACAATAATTAAATTAACAATCTAATATACGTGATTTAAGGTGAGTTAGTGAATAAGCAATAAGAAATGAAATATATATAAAGAAGTGGGAAATTAAGAAGTTATAGTAGTCAAAGAAAGATAGTTAATAGTTGAAAGGGAACCATAAGATGTATTTAATAGTGCTAAGTGGACATTAAGCAATAAAAGATATTTGATTTATTAAATTAGAAATAAGCGGTAAACGATATTAATGGCATTCAAAAAGGCAAGAAGTAAGTTATACAAAAATAACTGAATATCAACAATTGAACATAGGAAATGTAGTAATTAAATAAGTTTATATAACCTCAAGTGTATGTTTATGACGGGTGTGAATTATTAAGCATAGCCAAATACTTAAACTAATTTAGAATGACGTAGTCTTTGGTAAGGGTTGGAATGCATGTTCAGTAGTGTTGCATAATAGAAGTCTACCTACCTAAAGGGGCTACCAGCGATTGTGGATACATTGTACTAATGTAAGACATCTTCAACTATAGGACCCAAGGTGTAACGATCCAGAATTTCTGTCATTCGCTATTCGTATATTTAATTCACTTTAAGTATGCAAAAGTAAATTTTATAACCTGAATAACTAATATATCGAATATAATTATTTAATTCGATAATTAAATCACTTGTTCAATATTTGAAATTATTGAAATAATTGGATTTTGAATTATATGTGAATTAAAATTATTTATAAGTTGTATTAAATCCTATTTGAATTAGAATGATGTTAGTAAACTTTTGAAATTGAATTAAAAGTTAATTTCTAGAAATTAAATATTTCAATAGTTAATTAACATGTAAAAATAGTCATTTTTCACATAGTCTCGGATTTTGAGGAAACCAATTTCATTAGATCCGTAATGTTATGTTATTGTAGGATTTCAAATTTCGTGTTAATCGGATTTACGGTTTGTACGTACGAAGCTAAAACGCGTAGAACTTTCTTTAAGTAAATTTTAAATTTAAATAGTCGATTAGGGGTAAAACATTATAATTTCTTTAAGAAAATTTCGCGGCACTATTCACATGAAAATTTTTTGAACTCCAAACGAAGCGTGCCGCCTGGCGTTTATAATGTTTTACCCCTTTTTCGAACACAATGGATTATATATCGAGAGCCAATTCCTATTTCGATCGAATTGGCTCTCGATATATATTCCATTGTGTTCGAAATAGGGGTAAAACATTATAAACGCCAGGCGGCACACTTCGTTTGGAGTTCAAAAATTTTTCGTGTGAATAGTGCCACGAAATTTTCTATAAAAGGATGTTATAATTTCTTATTTTCACAAACCCTAGTTTTGGAAACCCTGGCCACGATTATAATTTTCAACGTCCAAAATCATTCGATCTTCTTCCTCTAATATCTCCGAATCCATTAACTTTTAGATAATCTTCCAACTACAATATTGGAGAGCACATCGGGTACTTCAAATCCATACGGCTACGATCTAAAACGACGCAACGATTGAGGGGAAAATGGCACGTGAAGTCGTGCGGTTGGGAACAATTTTCGAGATGATGAAGGGGTTGAGTGTGACCGGTCTTCGGCCATAGGTGGAGTCGGTGATGTGCTTTCGAACGATGATAGCCGATCATCTTCATGCTTCGTATAGATGGCACGATAATTCAATTGAAACTGGCGGCTATGGGTTAATTTTGTTCGGCTGGTAAACGAAGGGGAAGAATAAAGCAACGCACGACCTAGATCAAGGGTTCATGGGATCAACGGCCCGATTTAAAAAGGTTTAAAAAAAGTGAAATTATATTATATATAAATTCATATAAATTTTGTACTTTGTCATACGAGGTCCATTTTTGATGAAACAAGTTGCATTGGGTCCGTGTTGATGAGCACAATATTTTAGAACTGGTTTGGAGTTGATTAGAGCTAGTGTAAATTTTGGGTAAAATTAAACGGCTGTTTAATTTTATTCGAAATAAAATACGACAACTACTTTTGGAATCAATGTGAGTATAACTCATTCTTTCTGACTCACTGATATTTTTATATAAGTGAGAATAAATTTATTCTGTTACGATTGATGATTGTTTGGATGATATATGATATATTATCAATATATTGATTTGTTTTGGGTATATTCCAGCCTATTGGAGCAGATGAGATCCTATACATTCTCGTGTATGAGCGGATGACCCTTTCTACGCGCGTCTGCCTTGAAGTGGACATTATACACATATTCTAATATGTATATTTGTTGCAGGTGACAGGTTTGAGGTATCCAACTGGATTCCTTACTAGTATTGGTTTATTTACTGATATTTTGATATATGCTGTTATCATATGATGTATGATGTTTTGGATCCCGTGATTGACGTATTCAGTGTTGTTGCAGCATTGGGCCTATTTTTGGTAATTTAAAATATTAAATTGGTGATTTCGAATTAAAAACGATTTTCAAGTGATTTTGAAAATAGATATTTTATTAATTTTTGAATTGTCAAAGGAATGGATTTATTTTAAATAAATTAAAGTTATAATTTTTATGTTATAAAAATTATGATTTTTGTGAAATATGCTTAATTATGATTTTTGGAGTTATATAAGTTTTAATAACGATTTGTAAATTATTAAAAGAATAAGTTTATTTAAATCGAGATTTTTGAATTATTATAAATGGTATGTATATGAGATTTATAAAATGGATATTTTACAAATAAAAAATAAATGGATTTTATAAGTAAATAACATTTATGAATTTGTGAAGTTATAAAGAAATGAATAGGCAAATAAATGATTTGTAAGTAATTAACTTATAATTTGGATTTTGGCATGCAATTAAGGTATATATGGAATTGGTTAACAAAGGGAATTTATAACTTGAAGTTTTTATTAAATATAAATGTGATTATAAACATTGTTTTATAAATGTGAAATCAATTTAAATTGATAAACTAGATATGGATTTTTATTAAAGGAATTTCATCCACGATTTTGGACAGTGGATAATCCTTTAATTAAATTTGCAATAGTGATGAATTTGGTAAAGGCATTATATCCACGATTTTGGATGGTGGATAATTCTTTAATAAATATGTAGAAATATTGGATTTGGTAAATGAACCTTATTCACGATTTTGGATAGTGAATAATCTTTGAAGTAAAATGGATTTTTGGAAAGTGATATTTTAAATGGTTAAAGATGTTTTAAAATGTCTTAAGTATCAAAACCATATATTTCAACATTCATTGTTGAAATAGATGTTTTCGAGAAATAAGGAAATGATGGGCTATAACATTGTTATTATAGTAAATGATTTTCGAAAGAAAATGTTTTGTATAGTATATGGAATTTATATATCTATCTAATTTTCGAACCCCTATACTAGTGATTTTGGGTTGTCATAACAAAGTTTTATGCAACATTCGTTTTGTCCCAAATAAATATGTTTAAGAGAACGTTTACCTTAAACTATAAAATATATACTTAATCTCGATTTAAGTATATGTAATATTGTCTAAGTGTTGAAAATAAAAAGATTTGTGAATATGCTTATACAGTTGAAATAAGTATATGGAAATGTTTTCCAATATAGAAAAGTTGAAATGGTTTTGAGATTATATCTTTTTAAAGATAATTTGAAGTGAATATTTGGATAATGGTTTAATAATAAAAGATTAATTTAAGGGCCTGGTGATTGTTTATGGTGCTAAATATTTGTTGTTTGCTCTGACAGTTAAATAACCAACTATCAAATCTGGCCATTTTAGTTCCTTGACTTGATATGGGAACTATTTAGTCGTACACTTAGTACGTAGCCATCTGTGTAGGCTAGATTATCGTTTGTGTTGAGGATGTTGATTCGTGTAGTGCGGAGTATTACTCCAATCTATTGAGCTTCCTTCTTCGCCGAAGGATAGCAAGTTGAAAGTTGGAGACATGATAATTCTATGAGACTTAGTTTCTATGTGAGGTTGAGAAATGCTTTTGCATTGTTGGTGCGAAGAGACCGGGATCAGATTTATCTAAAACCCACTTCGGACCAATGTATATGTGTTTGATTGTGTAGGTTATTGATGATATTGATTTTTAGGATTTTCATAGTGGAAGATTGCTTGTTGGTCATTTGGGGTTAAAATCCCAATACACATATAGTAGCAGCGATCTCTTCATTTTGAAATATCCAATGCAAGGACTATTCGCTACTAATCCTAGGGATTTCCCTACAGGATGTGGAGGAAAGTACTTCGGCTTGTTTTGTTCCTGGACAACTTGTATGGATGTTTGTCTGACGTTGCATTTTTAAAGATTATATACATTGGTTTTTACAAACGTATTTCAGTGGTGGAAGAGAAGGCAACTTCTCTTAGCTTAACACCCTCCTTGAGACGTCTGAGCTTAAAGGTTTTATTATTGTGGAAGGAAATTAGTAGTCAATGGAAATGGCCGTGTGGCATTCAAAGTGATATGATATGTGAAAGGTAATTGTTACCTCGGGCCTCATCAACTGGAAATGACCGAAACAGGGTTAAATGCAGCAAGGCTAAGTGGGTCGCTTCCAAGTAGGGTATGATCATCCTCTTCTAGATATATCTTTACACGTTATGATGTTGTGTATCTGGTTATTGTGGTTTGTATGCTTAGAGGGCCCTCGGAAAAGGTCGGTAACGGCCGAAGGATGACATATTCGGTACTATCTAGTTACAGAGGTTGGCCGGTCTTGTGTTGGTAGAAGGCAAATGTTCTGTGCCTTGGGACATCCATCTAGAGGTGTACCTATCAGAAGGTAGTCCATTCACCTGGTCATTTGTATGGAAATCCAAACTCCACTACATACCTACCATTTTATTTGCAGAGCCTAGTATGCTAGAATTTAATAGTGGTAATAATTTCTTCTATTTTTAATATTATTTGTATACTAGACACTAGTATAATATAACATGATTTGATATGAAATGCTTTAGTTATCTTACGGTAAAAACATGTATGTGTTTATGTGTGGGCGTGTCTTACGAGATACTTTTGTTTTGATAAAGGAAAAGTTTGGTAATTTAATAAATTCAGTTGAGTGTGTTTCTCACACTGGTTTACCAGACTGATCCGGGCATTCTTCCCTTTCAATGCTCGGGTCTGACCGAGTATATTTACAGGTTTAGATTTGGTGCTTTTGGAGCTTCAGTAGAAGAGCTGGAGATCTTCATTTTCGTATACACATATCTGTTTTGATTATCCTCTACTTAGTTGGTGTTTACATTATCGGCAATTATGAGGACAGGTTATTATAACTGTCCAGGCTGATAACTAGTGATTGATTGTTGAACTCTGATTGATGTATATATATACAGTTTCTGTTTTCTAAAGATCATTGATATGATATTATATGTTTTCCGCTATGATGTGAGATTCTGTATTTTTCTGTTTGGTTTTATCTTCTCACTTTCTTCCCTTCTCTTCTTTTCTTTTCATTTCTTTCTCTTGACTTTCCATCGGTCTGTGCTTTTTTGGTCGGACATGCGTAGTTTATTGTCGATTCAAAGGGTACAGATTTGTGGCTCCTTACATTTGGTATCAGAGCTTAGATTTTGTATATTCCTAAGCTTTGATGTGTACTCAGTATAGATAGGATCAGTAGAACCCTAGATTGAGTTAAGTGTGTTATACATACATACATACATACATATATATGAGCGCGTATTTGTTAGTGATATAAAAATGTTTTATATTGTGTTTACTTATTCGTTGAGTTGTTTTTGAATTTTGGTCAGTGCGTGGGATGCCATGTTATCGATAAGAATTTCTAAACACTTAAACGAGGCAAGTCGACATAGTATTATTTTAAATTGGGTAAATGAAATAACTTTACCACAATTATATTTTATATGTAAAGGAAATAATTTTTCAGAAATTATTATAGTGTATACAAATTGATTTTTTGGTTGGTTGAAAATAAATATATATAAGTTAATAAAAGCCGTTTGAATAATCTAAATAAAAACAATAAATTGTAAAAATAATAAATTATATAAGCTATTGAATTATAATGTATAAAATTATAATTGATATGATTGATAATTGTGAAATAATCTTATATATAAGAAATGAAACAACCTGAGTATATTTATAAATATGAGTTATAAATAAAAATGGATTCAAACTAAGAATGTGAAAATTTGAATTCCTTTTAATTTTGAAAGTTTTTTTTCAAAGTTAAAGAGATTATATTGTTATAAATCTAGATAAGATAACTAAATTCGGAATGATCTTATATAAGTGAATTAAAATAGTGAAATTATATAAGTAAAATATTTGTAAATGTGATTTGTAAATAATAAAAGAAAATTTAGAAAGAATATAAAGCACTGAATTCACTACTGTTGCTGGAAATAATATGGGTGATGATTGCAGCATCATCGGTATCATTTTCAAGTTTCTATATGATGGATTTGCTACCAATAGTTGAAAGTCTATATGATGGATCGTGTAGTGTATATATATGCAAGTATAAGTGGCTAACTATATGGTGTATCTAATTTTCCTTTATTAAATTTTGACACATTATTTGTAATTTTATCTAATTTTTCTTTTAATTCTATATTTTCGATTTTCAATAATTCAATATTGCTCTTTAAATTGACACTTTCTTTTAACAAATTATCCTTCACTATTTTAGTGTTTTCAAAATCAATAGCAATAGCCTCACTTTATATTAAATTACTTTTAATTTTTTTCTTGAGATAATTCTAGTTCTTCTTCTAAGATAATTTTTTTCATCTTTTAACATTCCTACTTCAAGTTCTAATCTATTTATTTTGACTATACATTCTTTGTTCAATTTTTTAATTTGTCTAAATTTATCATCTAATTCCATGCAAAGTTCTAATAATTCGTCAAAGCTAAGTTCTGAACATACCTCATTAGTTTGTGCCATAAAACACACCTTAGCTTGTTCTCCGTCACTATCGCTATCACTTTCAGATGATGAAGAGTCCGAGTCATCCCATGTTACTTTAAAGGCCTTCTTCTTTTTGAATTTTTCAAATTTGTTCTTCGTTTTATCATTATTGAGTTTAGGGCAATCCTTCTTCATATGTCCATATTGATCACATTCATAGCACCTGATTTGAGATAGGTTTGTTGTGTTGGACTTTCCTTCTTTTTGAAATTTGCTCATCTTTCTAAATTTCTTAAATCTGTTATAATTCTTGGCAATGAAGACTATCTATTCTTCATCTAAATCAAAGTCATCATTTTTTATTGCTAGGCATGCTATATTCTTCTTCTCCGAATTTAACTCTTTTCGTGCCTGCAAATTAGCTTCATGGGACTTTAAATTTCCTATCAACTCTTCAACTTTGAGAGTAGAGAGAACATTAGCTTCTTCAATAGCTAATACCTTCCTTTCCCAATTAGATCTTAAAGAGTTGAGTACTCGAGAAACTAAATCAAAATCAGTAAACTTAACTCCTAATGCCATAAGATCACGTTGGATAGTTTGAAATCTAGAATACATGTCAACAATGCTTTCATTTTGCTTCATTTTGAATGACGAGAATTGGTTTTGCAAATTGAAATATTAGTTTGCTTGACCTTTGTTGCACCTTCGTGTGTAGTTTGTAAGGTATGCGAAATGTCAGATGTAGTTGTGCATAACATGACACGTGAAAATTCATTTTTATCTAGGGAGAAAAATAAAACATTCATAGCTTTAGCATTGTTTGATGCTAAGGTCTTTTGTGCATCGGTCCATGTGTTCATAGCAGTAGTAGGTGCTTCATATTTGTCTTGTGTGGCTAACCAAATTTCTAGACCATTAGCTTCCATAAAAATTCTCATACGTGTTGACCAATATGCATAGTTAGATCCACTAAAAAGTGGGGGTCGTGATGTGGATTTTCCTTCTTGAAAATACTTTCCATATTAAAGTGATTCAAAAAAACATGTTACTGTTTTTTGATCAAACCTTGTTCTGATACCAATTGAAATTCTATATGATGGACCGTGTAGTGTGTGTATATGCAAGTATAAGTGACTAACTATATGGTGTATCTAATATAAACTTGATTTGACGATAATAGCAAAGTAAATGGAAATAATCACACCAGGATTATATACTGGTTTGGACCTCCCGTCCTACGTCCAGTCCCGAAGCTCCTCTTCGGAATTCAACTATCAAACACCCTCACTTCGCCCGGAGGAATAGGCTTGGTTACAAAAGTTTGTTCTTTCCAAGTGTGTGTTCTATAACACAAATATTGACTATTAAGTACAAATGCTTCCAATATATATCTATAGGATATTGACTGAAGAATTATGTATATATGGAAGAGTGAAATATAAATATATGATTGCTAGAGATCAAGAATATATCATAGTAAAAGAGTAAAGAGCATAAGTAAGTAAGGTAAGATCTTCTCTTGAATTCTTGATACCATTTATAGCGGTAGATAGATTCCTTGAGTAGCTGCATCCATTAACAAGTGTTCTATGGTCACTTCTTATGGTGATGAAGAGTTGCAGCGAAGAGGAGAGAAAGTGTCTTTTCAATTGTGACAGTTGTGCTTTGAATATCAACACCCGAGTTCAAAATAAGACGTCTGGAACAAGTCTCAGACGTCTGGCTCTTATATGTTTTTTGTATATGGTAGATTTTCAGATGTCTGAGTACATTAACCAGACGTCTAATTCTATCTGATTTATGAACCAGAGGATTCAATCAGACGTCTGACTAGTGCGCCCAGACGTCTAAACTTGTGCATGTTGCTTTTCTTGTGTCTGTGTCATTGCTCTTCTGATTCTATCGACTTGTAGCCTCTTGATACTTTCTTTGAGTCTCTTATCTCTTTGGTGATGTTACTCTAACCATTACCTGTGAGTAGAAGTATATATGCATATCCGATTTCCATTGTATAATTGTCGTCATCGAAACTATAGAGTTGATTTCCTAACAATCTCCCCCTTTTTGATGACGATAACTATTCAATGTACTTATATATAAATTACAAATCTCCCTCTAAATATATGCTTATTCTTAATGTTTTATAATTATACGCTTATTTCTCCCCCTTTGGCATTATCAAAAAAGAATTATAAATGATATAACCAATCGTCAAACAAAATGGAAATTTTCATTAATAATTCGAAAGTGATTAATACAAAGATTTTTCCGAATTTATAAAACTTGATATCCAAAAAAAATATCTATGATTTCCTAAATCTATGATTCTTTTGAAGAAGCTTTATCTTGATCATCTTCCTTTGTTTCTTCTTTTTCAGAAGTGCTAGCCTTTGTAGGAGATGTCAAAGCTTGCTTGAGAGGTTCACCCTTAGAAAGTTTGGAATGTTTTGCGAGAGGAGAAGGTATTGGGGTTGGCCAATCTTCAGTAGGTGGTGTTGGACTGCGAACCCATTTAGTACTTCTTTAAGAACCGTCAAGACAGTCGAAAGAGATTCTTCAACTGTGGATAGGCATGTAGCTAATGATGTTTCGAAGTTGTCAATCCGCTTAGCCAAGAGTTTTTTATTTTGAGATAATATATGTTGATTTCGAAGGGTGAGATCTCGAATAATTTCATTTGGATTCGTATCTGTTCGACTCTCCATAATCTCGTCTTGTCCTGGATAATCAAATGGTGCAGGAGGAGGTGGAGATGCTTCTTGATGTTGTTCCTCCTCTTGAGATGGTTCAATGTGTGGTTGAGGAGGAGGCTCAACTCGTCTAGATTGATTATTGTGCATCCAATCTTAAAAGGATATAAATTCTGGGGGAATCTTGGGTAGGTGCATAAGGGAGAAAAATTTGGTGGAAGCATATTTAGGTGAGATTTCTTTGAAGGTCGATAGGTAGGATGGAATGTTATGTGCATAAAGAAGTCTCATAATATAAGTTGGGTAAATAATTGATGGCCGTGATCAATTCCAAAAATGCTTGAGCTCTTCGAAGATGAATTTGGCCCAATTCACCCTTGTTCCACTAAATGGAGCATATAGGCTTTGTGCTCTAACTTGGTTATTTGCCCGTGGCTTCCCATACGTGGAACAATTGTATTGATTATCATTCGAGTTAGAAGTCGAGCTTTTGGACGTAGATATTTGGAGACAAATTTTGGCATTTCATCCTCCCAAATTTGATGAGTAATGTTGTTCCGTGCATTGAATCGCATATCGGGAATGTTGTATAAATCTTCTCCTGTGTCAGAGCATCCTAGGGTTCTACCTATTATGCCCGGAGTTAATCTAATTGTGTTGCCATACACGCTAGACCAGAGCCAGTTGTCTTCATCTTCAGTGTTCCACACTGAAGTGCTATCCAAATTCACATAGAATAGAAATATCGCCAATTGATCGATTTGGACGTCATTGGGAGTGAATGAAATCAAGGTTTCTAACCCGGCGTTCTCACACATTTCATCCAAATCATACATTGAAAATTTAAGTAGATTATAGAATGGACCTGTGTGAAGCTTTTTCTTTTGTATATCTTCATACCTCTTGATTGAATGTGGTGCTCTATTCATCCATCTTTCAATTTGATCATCCGAGCACACTTGACGATTTGAAGATGATGTTGGTTGGTCTTGTTTTCTTTTGAAAATCTTTGGATTCTTAGTTCGGGGAGGCATTGTTATTTGATTTGCGTAAAGATGAAGTTTTTGAAAAAAAATCGTGTCCGGTGGGGAACGGAGGTTTTAAAAATTTGAGATAAAAGAAAAAAATGACGTTATCTGGGATAATTTAAAGTGTCGATTGAGTTTCAGACGTCTGGAATCCAAATTAACGTCTGGTTTGCCCTAAAATTGAGTACAGTAGATAAATTCAGACGTCTGGTTGTTGGATTAGACGTCTGGTTTGGTCGAATTTATGAAATTTGATAGTCAGGGAGTATTACCAGACGTCTGGGTTTAAAAACAGACGTCTGAAATAGGATAAGGTTGAAAAATTTAGCGCGGAGAACTAAATCAGACGTCTGTGTTTAATTTCAGACGTCTGAAATTTTCTAATTTTTATTTCGAGGAGACAGAGCAAATTTTCAGACGTCTGGGGCGTATTTCAGACGTCTGACATATGCACAGTGCTTAAAAAATAGACGTATATCAGAGTGTCAGACGTCCGAGGTCTATTTCCTGGCGTCTGAAATAGACAATTTTCTAAAAATAGCCTAAAATTTGATGGTTCTGCTAGTTTTTCGATTCTCTATTTTATGAGTAAAAAATATTATTTTGTGTAAAATAACAATAAAAATAGATATATACAATAACAAATATAATTTATTTAGAAGGCGGTGCAGTTTTATGATCTCTTGACTTGTTATCCTTCCATGTTTTAAGTGGAGACCATATATTTCCACATTCGTGAGTTCTCGGGGAGGCAGATAATCGTCTTGGTGAAGGGTTCGAAGGAGTACGATACAAAGACGAGGGATCCAAAGTACTACAAGGTTTTGGAAGTGGTTCATGGACATCTTTTTTTCTTGACGTACAAAACTTCATTGCTACTTGCTCCAAAAAGCTTAGTCGTCGTGATGTAACTTTTTGTTCAAAATATAGTTCTCGTCGTAGATCTATCTGTTGTTTCTGATAGTGATGAATTTCATCAATTTTCTCTTTTGTATTAGGATAAACAAACAGAGATCTTTTGGTCTTCTTTCTATCGGGGGTAAATCCCATGTGATATGAGGGCCACCTATACGTTGGTTCCTGCTTTGGTGTAGGTGTGGGAAGTCGTTGTGGTGTATCAGCCGAGCTATCCGTCGTAGGTGTTGAGATGGATATATAAGATTTCTTAGAAGACATGACTATATTTTGTTTCTTGAAGAAAATATGAATTTTATGTTTATAGTTTTACTTGTTTGTAAAACTGTTTATATATAAGTTGAAAAATTATTTATAAAAAAAACTAACTATCTAAAAAATAAATGGTTCAAAAGTTATTAATTATAATTTGGGTGGTCGTAAAATAAATGACTAATCATAGCCTAAAATGAAGCGGTGATTATTTTTTAAGGAAGAAGATCATGAAGTGAACAAATCCCTAAATTTCGTCAGAGTTTAATAAAAGTTTGTTCATTCAGTGGTTTTGTAAAGATGTCTGCTACTTGATTTTCGGTATTTACGTATTCTAATGAAATAGTTCCTTTTTCAACATTGTGTCGTAAAAAATGATGTCGTATATCTATATGCTTAGTTCGTGAATGATTAACAAGGTTTTTTGATAAATTTATAGCACTTGTGTTATCATAATACATTGGATATTTGTTGATAATTTTACCGAAATCCGTAAGTGTTTGTTGCATGTATGTGACTTGTGCACACGCTAGAGCTGCGAAGATATATTCGGCTTCGCAAGTAGATAAACAAACACAATTTTGCTTTTTACTAAACCATGAAATTAATGATTGTCCAATAAAGTGACAAGTTCCACTAGTACTCTTACAATCTGTTCTACATCCACCGAAATCCGCATCGCTATATGAAACTAGTTCAAACGATGATCCTTTAGGGTAGAACAAACCATAATCTCTTGTACTAGATAGATAACGTAAAATACGCTTAACAGCTCTTAGATGAGACTCTTTTGGTTTTTCTTGAAATCGAGCACAAAGACATAAACGGGTCGACTAGCCATCAAATACAGTAAAGAACCAATCATGCTACGATATAATTTTTCATTAAAATCTTTTCCTTTATCATCCTTTTCTAAGTGAATAGTGGAACTCATTGGTGTTGGTTTGCTCGAAGTTTTATCCATTTCAAAACGACGTAATAAATCGTTATAATATTTTTCTTGATAAATAAAATTTCCATTTTCAAGTTATTTTATTTGTAAGCCTAAAATGAAATTTAATTCTCCCATATGTGACATTTCAAATTCATTTTTCATAATATTTGAAAATTGATTACATAGATTTTCATTGGTTGAACCAAAATGATATCGTCAACATAAATTTGTACGGCTAAAATATCATTATTTTCTTTTTTAATAAATAAAGTTGTATCTATTTTTCCTATTTGAAAACCAGATGTAATTAAATGATTTTTAAGACGTTCGTACCATGCTCGTGGAGCTTGTTTTAATCCGTATAATGCTTTGTGTAATTTAAAAATATATCGAGATATTTTCCGTGAACAAATAATGGAGGTTGTTCTACATATACATTTTATTTAATAAAACCGTTTAAAAAAACACTTTTGACATTCATTTGAAATAATTTTAAATTGTTATGAGTTGCAAAGGCGAGTAATGTACGAATGACCTCTAATCCAGCTACTAGGGCAAAGGTTTCGTCATAATCGATACCTTCTTCTTGATTATAACCTTGAGCAACTAAATGTGCTTTATTTCTAACAATATTTCCATTCTCGTCTGCTTTGTTTTTAAATACCCATTTTGTTCCTATAACCGATTGTTCTTCAGGTCTTGGTACAAATTCCCAAACATTATTACGTTCAAATTGATTTAATTCTTCTTGCATAGCGATTATCCAAAAATTATCATTTGAAGCTTCTTTATAATTTTTTGGCTCAAAATTTGACACGAATGCTATATGGCTTATTTGATTAAGTTGATTTCTAGTTACTCTAGAATTGGGATCTCCAATGATATTATCTCTTGGATGATTCTTAAGAATTCTAGGGGATGATATCAAAGTGTTATTTTGCACATTTGTTTCATTATTAATAGAATTTGTTAGTGGAATAATTTCTTCTTCATCATTAGTATGATGATTAAAAAGATTTTCGTCGAACCAAACATGTAAACTTTCTTCAATGGTATTATTTCGTTTATTAAAAATTCCATATGCTTTGCTACGATCTGAATATCCAACAAAGATACCTTCATCGGCCTTCGAGTCAAATTTTCCTAAGTTGTCTTTTGTATTTAATATAAAATATTTTGAACCAAAAGTTTTAAAATATGATACTCTAGGTTTTCTTCCAAAATATATTTCAAAACAAGTTTGTTTAGTCATAGGACGTATAGTTACCCGGTTCAATACATAACAAGCTGTAGCAATAGCTTCAGCCCAAAAGTGTTTTGGTAGACCACTACTATTTAATAATGTTCGTGCATATTCTTGAAACGTTCGATTTTTTCTTTCTACGACACCATTTTGTTGAGGTGTGCAAGGAAAAGAAAAATTATAACTCATTCCTTTCTTATTACAAAAATTAGTAAATGGATCGTTTTCGAATTCTGCTCCGTGATCACTATGAATATTTTTAATTTTCATGTCCATTTGTGTTTTAATTCTTTTAGCAAATATCTTAAACATACCAAAAGTATCGCTTTTATATTTTAAATATAAAGTCCATGTATATCTCGAAAAATCATCAACTATTACGAAAACATATTTGTTGTGATTTATAGATCGTATTTGTATTGGACCAAATAAATCTAAATGTAATAATTCTAATGGTTGTTTTGTAGAAATATTATTTTCAGATTTAAAAGAACTTTTCTTTAGTTTTCCAATTTAATAATCATCACATAAATTTTTTACTTTGTAATTTATTTTAGGTAGATCTCTAACTAGCTCATATTTTTCCAATTTATTAATATTTTTAAAATTGATATGACAAAATCGTTTATGCCATAACCATGGATCATCATGTTTGACGGTTAAACATAAATTTGAATTTTTATTTATATTCATATTTAATACATAAATATTTTTGTTTCTAAAACCTTCAAATACAAGTTGTTTGTTATTATCGAATATATTACATTTATCTTTTTCGAAGTTCATTTGAAAACCTTTATTGCATAATTGACTAATGCATAGTAGGTTTTGTTTTTAGATTTTCTACTAATAAAACATTAGAAATAATAGGAGAGTTAGAAATACCAGAGTTGATGACTTCTCCAATGCCTATGACATATCCTTTTGAGTTATCTCCAAAGGTTACCATTCCACCATCGATGTATGTTATATTTGATAACATTTTTGAATTTCCGGTCATATGCTTGGAACATTCGCTATCTAGTTTCTGTTTCACCATATTTTTTATATTGGGTATCTACAAAATAAAAGATGTTTTAATTGGTGCCCAAATATTTTGTTAGCGTCCTAATTGTTAGGCGAAGGTAGTCATACCCAAGATGGTTTGGTAATTATCGACTACATTCTATAAGAAATTATTAATATGTTTTTGCCTAATCAATTTATTATTTGTCTTAGGAATCCAAATTTTCATATTTTTGCTATTCATATTAGACATTGGTAAACTTTTATAACTAATTTTTTTAGCATCATTCCCTTTTTGCTTAGAAATATTTTTAAATCCTGTTCCATTTCTATTGCTCGATGGTTTTGAAGTTTTGATAAGATTTTTCAAATCTTGTTTTCCTTTATTAAATTTTTACACATTATTTGTAATTTTATCTAATTTTTCTTTTAATTCTATATTTTCAATTTTCAATAATTCAATATTGCTTTTTAAATTTACATTTTCTTTTAACAAATTATCCTTCACTATTTTAGTGTTTTCAAAATCAATAGCAATAGCCTCACTTTATATTAAATTATTTTTAATTTTTTTCTTGAGATAATTCTAGTTCTTCTTTTAAGATAATTTTTTCATCTTTTAACATTCCTACTTCAAGTTCTAATCTATTTATTTTGACTATATATTGTTTGTTCAATTTTTTAGTTTGTCTAAATTTATCATCTAATTCCATGCTAAGTTCTAATAATTCGTCATAGCTAATTTTCGAACATATCTCACTAGTCTGTGCCATAAAACACACATTAGCTTGTTCTCCGTCACTATCGCTATCACTTTCAGATGGTGAAGAGTCCGAGTCATCCCCTGTTACTTTGAAGGCCTTCTTCTTTTTGAATTTTTCAATTTTGTTCATCTTTTTATCATTATTGAGTTTAGGGCAATCCTTCTTCATATGTCCGTATTGATCACATTCATAGCACCTGATTTGAGATGGGTTTGTTGTGTTGGACTTTCCTTCTTTTTGAAATTTGGTCATCTTTCTAAATTTCTTAAATCTGTTATAATTCTTGGCAATGAAGACTATCTATTCTTCATCTAAATCAGAGTCATCATTTTTTATTGCTAGGAATGCTATATTCTTCTTCTCCGAATTTAACACTTTTCGTGCTTGCAAATTAGCTTCATAGGACATTAAATTTCCTATCAACTCTTCAACTTTGAGAGTAGAGAGATCATTAGCTTCTTCAACAGCTAATACATTCCTTTCCCAATCCGATGTTAAAGAGTTGAGTATTCGAGAAACTAAATCAAAATCAGTAAACTTAACTCCTAATGCCATAAGATCACGTTGGATAGTTTGAAATCTAGAATACATGTCAACAATGCTTTCATTTTGCTTCATTTTGAATGACGAGAATTGGTTTTGCAAATTGAAATATTAGTTTGCTTGACCTTTGTTGCACCTTCGTGTGTAGTTTGTAAGGTATGCGAAATGTCAGATGTAGTTGTGCATAACATGACACGTGAAAATTCATTTTTATCTAGGGAGCAAAATAAAACATTCATAGCTTTAGCATTGTTTGATGCTAAGGTCTTTTGTGCATCGGTCCATGTGTTCATAGCAGTAGTAGGTGCTTCATATTTGTCTTGTGTGGCTAACCAAATTTCTAGACCATTAGCTTCCATAAAAATTCTCATACGTGTTGACCAATATGCATAGTTAGATCCACTAAAAAGTGGGGGTCGTGCTGTGGATTGTCCTTCTTGAAAAATGCTTGCCATATTAAAGTGATTCAAAAAAACATGTTACTGTTTTTTGATCAAACCTTCTCTGATGCCAATTGAAATTCTATATGATGGACCGTGTAGTGTCTATATATGCAAGTATAAGTGACTAACTATATGGTGTATCTAATATAAACTTAATTTGACGATAATAGAAAAGTAAATGGAAATAATCACACCAGGATTATATACTGTTTTGGACCTCCCGTCCTACGTCCATTCCCTAAGCTCCTCTTCGGAATTTGACTATCAAACACCCTCACTTCGTCCGGAGGAATAGGCTTGGTTACAAAAGTTTGTTCTTGTCAAGTGTGTGTTCTATAACACGAATATTGACTATTAAGTACAAATGCTTCCAATATATATCTATAGGATATTGACGGAAGAATTATGTATATATGGAAGAGTGAAATATAAATATATGATTGCTAGAGATCAAGAATATATCAGAGTAAAAGAGTAAAGAGCATAACTAAGTAAGGTAAGATCTTCTCTTGGATTCTTGATGCCATTTATAGCGGTAGAGAGATTCCTTGAGTAGTTGCGTCCATTAACAAGTGTTCTATGGTCGTTTCTGATGGTGATGAAGAGTTGCAGCGAAGAGGAGCGAAAGTGTCTTTTCAATTGTGACGGTTGTGCTTTGAATATCAACATCAGAGTTCAAAATCAGACGTCTGGAATAAGTCTCAGACGTCTGGCTCTTATTTATTTTTTGTATATAGTAGATTTTCAAACGTATGAGTACATTAACCCAGACGTCTGATTCTGTTTGATTTATGAACCATATGATTCAATCAGACATCTGGCTAGTGCACCCAAACGTCTGAACTTGTGCATGTTGCTTTTTTGTGTCTGTGTCATTGCTCTTCTGATTCTATCGACTTGTAGCTCTTGATACTTTCTTTGAGTCTTGTTCTTATATCTTTGGTGATGTTTCTCTAACAATTACCTGTGAGTAGAAGTATATATGCATATTCGATTTCCATTGTATAGTTTTTTTCGTCGAAACCATAGAATTGATTTCCTAACAATAGTAAATTGAAGCTGATGTTTTGGTTTGACAAATGAATTTGAATTTAATATCTAAGATGAAATTGATAACTATAAGTAAAATGTGTTTGGACTTATAATATGAAATTAGAATTTACTTTAGTAAAGTTGAAAGAAATTTGAGTTAGTAAGTGAATTATATAAATTGGAGTTTAACGAAAGGAAGGTTAAATAAAGTGAATTGGATTTGAATTAGATTAGATAAGTTATTGAAATGGAAAATTAAACTTAAGATAGTAATATGATTACATAATATGAATTTGAAAGTTTAAGTTGTATAACTTATCGAATGGGAAAAGATAAGTAAAACCAAATATGAAAATGGTTAAACAATTTTGTTAAGCAAAACAAAATCTGAATTTGAATAGTGATATGAAATTTGCCTTAAATAGAAGTTAAATAAAATAGAATTTGAAACAAATTAGAAATGAACTTAAGTTGTATAGTGAAAATAAATGCAAGTGAAGATGTAATGAAATATAAGTAATGTTAAATGAAGTTGAATTTGGTATCGAAGTAAATTAATAAAGTGAATTAATGAAATGAAGTCATTAAATGAATATGAATTTGAGTTATATAAGGAAAGGCAGCTTGAAATGTAAAATGAATTAGCAATTAAAATAATGAATAAAATGAATTGGGCTAATGAAATAAATTAGTAAATAAAATATGGATTGATTGTTAATCTATCAAATGTAAATGAATTGATATGGAATGGTGAATGGAAGCATTAATTCATTAAAAGCTAATGAAATTGGAAATTGAATTAAAGTGAATTAGATATTAAACTAATTAGAATTGAAAGTGTTAAACCAAATTGAATGTAAGTAAAATTAAAATAATTTGGTTATGTTTGGATATGCATTGGTTGTTAGATGGTTGTTATTTGGTTGTATAGAAATTCATATGAAATTAAATTATTGAAATTGAAAGCTAAATAATTGAATTCAAATTGGAAGTAAGTAAATCTAAATAGAATTGAATCCGATTTAAATTGAAAGTGAACCCACTTGAATGTAAATTAGTGAATGTAAACTAATTGAATTGGAATAAATCAATGTTAGTAGTAAAATCCAATGTTAATGAATCAACTGTGATTAAATTGAAAATCAATTCTTCAAATATTAATGAGAAGTGAATTTATATTGATTTGATTATGGATTGATTGGATAGTTGTTGGATGTTAATTGGATGATAGTTGTTTGATGGTTGGATTTGTTGCTTTTGATTGCATTTTCTATGTTGGCATATATAGTTGTTGTATTTGTATATGTTGTATATTGATATTGCTTTCCATATATATGTGTTTCTCATTTGTTTGTTGAGTATTTAGTAGGTGCGGATGGTGCTTGCTTCACATTTGGAGCTGGCTTTCGTGCTATATTAGCCGTATATACTCGCTAATAATATATACGGTACATATCTCGGATTAAATATCGTACTTTTACACATTTTTTCCCTACAGGCTGCCTCATCCTCGAAGATGAGATATATATTTGTGATATATATATATATATATATGTTGTGATCCTACTATGATCGAACCATGCAAAAGAGACATTGGCAAAAAAATTTGAAAATTTAAGGCGTTAGAATTTTTTTGAGAAATTGGAAAAAAATTTGATAACTAAATTTTTGATTTTTAGTTAAAAGTTAAACGATATTAGTTGGTTTTGGAAAAGAATAACTATGAATAGACTTGAAACCTAGAAAAGTTTATATAAGAGTTTAACTAATGGATTTTTTGAAAAGTTAAAAGGTTAAATGAATTTGATATCTAGTTTAAATGAATTGTTCTGAAAAGTTAATTGATTTTGTGACTTTTTCTTATTTGGTATTTTGAGGACAAAATTCTTTTAAGTAGGGAAGAATGTAACGACCCAGAATTTCTATCATTCGACATTTGTATATTTAATTGATTTTAAATATTCAAAAGTAAATTTTATAAGCTGAATAACTTATATACCGAAAATAGTGATTTAATTGGATAATTAAATTATTTATTTAATATTTGAAATTGCTGAAATAAATGGATTTTGAATTCTATGTGAACTAATATGATTTATAAAGTTGTATTAAATCCTATTTAAATTAGAATGGTGTTAGCAAACTTTTGAAATTGAATTAAAAGTTGATTTGTAGAAATTGAATATTTTAATAATTAATCAACGTGTAAAAGTAGGCATTTTTCAAATAGTCTCGAATTTCGACGAAACTGGTTTTATTGGATCAGTAATGTTATATTATTGTAGGATTTCAAATTTCGTGTCAATGGATTTGCAGTTTGTCCGTACGAAGCTAAAACACGTAGATATTTCTTTAAGTAAATTTTAAATTTAAATAGTCGATCTAAAAATCTATCTTCCGAACACGATCTAATTGGCTCTAGATATATATTCCATTGTGTTCGGAATTGGTTAATGAAGGGAATTTATAACTTGAAATTTTATTAGATATAAATATGATTTATTAACATTGTTTTATAAATGTGAAATCAATTTAAATTGATAAACTAGATATGGATTTTTATTAAAGGAATTTCATCCACGATTTTAGACAGTGGATAATCCTTTAATTAAATTTGCAATAGTGATGAATTTGGTAAAGGCATTATATCCACGATTTTGGATGATGGATAATTCTTTAATAAATGTATAGAAATATTGGATTTGGTAAATGAATTATATTCATGATTTTTGACAGTGAATAATCTTTTAAATAAAATGGATTTTTGGAAGGTGATATTTTAAATGGTTAAAGATGTTTTAAAATGTGTTATATATCTAAACCGTAGATTTTAACATTCATTGTTGAAATAGACATATTCGAGAAATAAGGAAATGATGGACTATAACATTGTTGTTATGGTAAATGATTTTTGAAAGGAAATGTTTTGTATAGTATATGGGATTTATATATCTATCTAATTTTTGAAACCCTATACTAGTGATTTTGGGTTGTCATAACGATGTTTTACGCAACATTTGTTTTGACCCAAATAAATATGTTTAAGAGAACATTTTCCTTAAAGTATAAAATATATACTTAATCTTGATTTAAGTATATGTAATATTTTCTAAGTGTTGAAAATAAAGAGATTTGTGAATATGCTTATACAGTCGAAATAATTATAGGAAAATGTTTTCCAATATAGAAAAGTTGAAGTGGTTTTGAGATTATATCTTTTTAACGATAATTTGTAGTGAATATTTGGCAAATGGTTTAATTAATAAAAGATTAATTATAGGGCCTAGTGATTGTTTATGGTGCTAAATATTTGTTGTTTGCTTTGATAGCTAAATGACCGACTATCAAATCTGGCCATTTTAGTTCCTCGACTTGATGAGGGAACTATTTAGTCGTACACTTAGTACGTAGCCATCTGTGTAGGCTTGATTATCATTTTTGTTGAGGATGTTGATTCGTGTAGTGCAAAGTATTACTCCAATCCATCGAGCTTCCTTCTTGGCTGAAGGATAGCAAGTTGAAAGTTGGAGACGTGATAAGTCTATGAGACTTAGTTTCTGTGTGAGGTTGAGAAACGCTTTTGCGTTGTTGGTGCAAAGAGCCCGAGATCAGATTTATATGGAAACCACTTTAGACCAATGTATATGTGTTCTATTGTGCAAGTTATTGATGGTATTGATTTTCAGGATTTTCATAGTGGAAGACTGCTTGTTGATCGTTCGGGGTTAAAATCCCAATATACATATAGTAGCAGCGGTATCTTCATTATGAAATATCCAATGCAAGGACTATTCGCTACTAATTCTAAGCATTTCCCGATAGGATGTGGTAGGAAAGTACCTTTGGTTTGCCCTATTCCTGGACAACTTGTATGGATGTTTGTCTGACATTGCATTTCTAAAGATTACGTACATTGGTTTTCACAAACGTACATCAATGGTGGCAGAGAAGGCAACTTCTCTTAGCTTAACACCCTCCTTGAGACGTATGGGCTTAAGGGTTGTATTTTTGTGGAAGGCAATTTGTAGTCAACGAAAATGGCCGTGTGGCATTCAAAGTGATGTGATATGTGAAAGGCAATCGTTACCTCAGGCCTCATCAACTGAAAATGACCAAAATAGGGTTAGATGCGGCAAGGCAAAGTGGGTCGCTTCCAAGTAGGGTATGATCATCCTCTTCTAGATATATCCTTACACGCTATGACGTCGTGTATCAGATTATTGTGATTTGTATACTTAGAGCGCCCTCGAAAAAGGTCGGTAACGACCGGAGGATGACATATTCGGTATCATCTAGTTATTGAGGTGGTCGGTCTTGTGTTCGTAGAGGGCAGATGTTCTGTGCCTCGGGATATCCATCTAGAGGTGTACCCATCAGAAGGTAGTCCATTCACCTGGTCATTTATATGGAAATCCAAACTCCACTACGTACCTGGCATTTTATATGTAGAGCCTACTATGCTGGAATTTAATAATGGTAACAATTTCGGCTATTTTGAATATTATTTGTATACTAGACACTAGTATAATATAAGATGATTTGATGTGAAATGCTTTAGTTACCGTAAAAACATGTTCGTGTTTATGTGTAGGCGTGTCTTACGAGATACTTTTGTTTTGATAAAGGAAATTTTTGGTAATTTAATAAATTCAGTTGAGGGTGTTTCTCACGCTGGTTTACCAGACTGATCCAGGCGTTCTTCCCTTTCAATACTCGGGTCAGACCAAGTATATTTACAGGTTCAGATTTGGTGCTTTTGGAGCTTCAGCAGGAGAGCTGGAGATCTTCATTTTCGTATATACGTATCTGTTTTGATTATCCGCTGCTTAGTTGTTGTTTATATTATTGGAAATTGTGAGGACAGGTTATTATAACAGTCCAGGCTGATAACTAGTGATTGATTGTTGAACTCTGATTGATGTATATATATAGTTTTTGTTTTGTAAAGATCATTGATACGGTATTATATGTTTTCCACTGCGATGTGAGATTCTGTAATATTCTTTTTGGTTCTATCTTCTCTCTTTCTTTCCTTCTCTTCATCTTTCTTCTTTTCTTTCTCTTGACTTTCCGTCAGTCTGTGCTTTTTGGGTCGGACATGTGTGGTTTATTGTCGATTCAAAAGGTATGGATTTGAAGGTCGTCACACAAGGGATTATACGTTCGTGAGAAGAGAATATACAAAGTTGGGTTCACCTCGGTTGAAGTGTTAAAGGGCTAAGTAAAATCTACTTCAATCCTTAGGGGTTATATTTTAAGTAACCAAGTGGGCATTTCCTTAGTTGCATTAGGCAATCTAAGTAGGACGGTGAGCATAGGCTCAACGCTATGTCAGCAAAGTTGGTACCATATATATGAGGAGTAGGGTTGTACACAAAGGCCGAGAGTGTCATCGGTCCGGGAGAGGTCAGTAGAAACACTCGGGTTATGCCTATACGAAATACACCATCTACTAATATAGGTCACGTATGGGATTTGCACCACCTCAAAATTGTTAGTTAGTTAGTTTGTAGTTAAAAGGAAAGGCTAGATAACCCTTAGACGTCTTTAAATGTGGTAGAATATGGATAAATAATTGTAGTGTCGTATTAGGCACCAATGGGAAGATCCTCGGTGTACGTGGTTAATTTGGGCTAGACACAAATGGTGGATACCTGGCATGGTGTAGATTTATAGATATTAGCGGGGAATATATTTTGATCTATGGAAGGACCGTGGTACTTATATATTCATACATGTATATATATGTATGTATGTAGTTATTATATACCTCGAGTGGGTGGAACGTATCGTACGCGTACGTGAAGTCGAGACGACTAAGTTAAAATAGTATATATAACACGTAGTGGTAGACAATCGACGTGTTATACATAAAATATGTAATTTAAAAATCATTAGAACGTTATCCTCACTTCCTCATCATTACAACCCATAGGATAGACTTGAAGGGACATATAGTAGTACAAGGTAGGAACTGTGGAAGGACAGATTTCCTTATGCATGTTCGACACTAGCAATGGTACTAAATATCATAGATGTTAGTCTTGATCAGTAATTATATGTTCATTATATTTTACTAATCTGCTGTGAGTTTATATCGATAGTGCTATGATATTATTTTGTTATTTATAGGATACCAGCACCAACGATCTGTACCCTAATGGACTTGGGTTTTGATTTAGCGAAAATTTAGACCAATTAAAGTACAGGTGTTACATTTGGTATCAAAGACTAGGTTAATTTATCAATGGAATTTGGACACATTGAGTGAACGTATTTGTATTTTTACTATAATATATATATATATATATATATATATATATATATATATATAATATGCTAAACTCTATAAATTTAGACCATAGAAGTAGTTGCAGCCATATTCGAAAAAGATGGATAATGCGACAACTAGTTGGGACAGTACATGGAGTTGAAGATATATGCCAATCCCTATCACCCTATGGAAAATAGGTCGTATTAGAAGGCGTTTACTTAAGAAGAGTATGAGTGCAACATATAGGGTCCCTGAAGCTGGATAGTACTTGACTCTCTTATTGGGCTTGGATATCCCAATGGTTGCGCATCCCTAGAAGATTGCTGATTGATGATGGATATTAAATCTAGATAAATGGAAGGTAAGGAATCTACGTAACGACCTGCACTTTCATACAGTTTTGGCTGACAAAAACCACATGTGTCCAACCCAAATTGAACCAAAAGGCGGGTGGTTAAGGGTAAAAAGAAAAAGAAGACAACAGAATCTCACACGAATCAAATAAAATATATTATTTCAATAATTTTTACAGCGAATTTTTTTTAAATACATGTATTAGAGTCTATCCTAAGCTCAGCCTGGACAGTTATAAATACCTGTCCTTACAAATGCTAAAAAATAACAAACACAGTGGAAAAGTAAACTACGTCCATACGTTGATGAAGATCTCTGGTCCTCCTTTGGAAACTCCAAGCATCTTCGGCTAATCCTGAAACTACTCGTTGACCCGAGTATTAAAATACGCGGATCAAATTTGGCAAACTAGCACGAGACTCAAAGTATAGAATATATATATATGACAATGTCATAGATCGACTTTGATGTCAAAACAAAATCTTTTTGAAAATAAAGGATATCTTATAAGACCACTCCGCATATAAACACGAATGAGTTTTCATCTTACGATATCCAAAATACTTTACATCGAAATATTTTGATATTATCTTTGATGACATTGACTTAATTTTTTTCTTCAAGTAAATGTATATACAAAGAAAGTACTAATACCTGGATAAGTCGACAGAGTATATAGTACCAAGGGCTAGCTGAATTGTTTGTAAGGTATTACAACTACTTTGGGAATACAATCAAAATCGTAAAGCTCATATTGGAATTGGATTTCCAACATGATAGCGGGCTAGTGGCCATTTCCTTCCTTTACAGACACATCTCCTGCCCATTTTTATTTACGGGCCACTCTAGGTAATCATCAGATTCTTTTCAAAAATACTGGGATTTAAATTATCAAAAATCTCTTTATAAAACATGTTTTAGAAATCCAATTTATAAAATCATTTATTTTTCTAAAACACTCATTTTTCAAAAAAAAACTTTTATTTTGAATCAACTTCCTTAAGAATTCAAATGCAGATTTTATTATTTCAAAACACCACTATATATCTTTTATTCAACCATTTTTCTAACGATATAGATTTACTTCATAAGAAAATTATCGAAGAAGTAAAAATCATATAATTTTTTTCCTAAGTCATTTAAACATGGGGTAAGAGCTGCCATACTAAGGATCATGCATCGAGATATATCATAATTTGAATTATTATAGTTGCTAATTAGCCATAATTATTTTTCATACGCATGGTAATTACATTAACATATTCCTAATATACTTAGGATATCCAAAGTACTATTGCTCCCTAACAACTTCCAACCAAACCAAAATGCATATCAAATCAATTAGACTTGTAGGTCGACGGACCATCCGAATATGAGAACACCACCATTTCAAACTCTTCTTCCTCTTATTTATTGTCTGATTCATTTTCATCATCTTCTTCATTCTCAAGATTCCATTCTACAGGATACCAGGGCTATCCCTGGGGTACCTAAGGTTGAGCAACAGGGTTTGCCGGAATGATGTCCGGAATGTCTGCTTCTTCCGTATTCTCTGTCATTCCTCTCCAATCAATACTTGAAACATGTGATTCTCCCTTAGATATAGGAACGCTCATCTCCCAGATAATTTGATCGTCACTGCTATCTTCTGATTCATTGGGGATGTTGTCCATCCATGCATCATACGTTGCTGAATCTAGGCTATCCCTTTCTACCATCATATTAGGGTTCTCTTCTCGAACTTCTACCATCATATGCTACTGAAACTGTTTAAGAATTGTATTTAAATAGGAATTTATTTGAAATTTATTAATTTTGATATTTTAAAGATATGATTTTAATAGCTTGATAACTGGATTTTGATTAAAGGTGATTAAACGAATATTTTCAAATTTAAGTAAAAATTGAAATTGAATATCTAATATTGATTTAAATTTGTAATTTGAGATTTTATTTGGATGTTATTAAAAGTGATTAAGTGAATATTTTAAAATTTAAAAAAAAAATCTAATTTTGAAATATAAATAAAATTTATCAAATTGAGTTATTGTAAATATTTGAATATGTAAACTTTGAACCTATTAAATTGGAAGTGGTTTAAATTTATAGTTCAAACTTGGATTTGAAATCGATATAAAAAAATGGTTTTAATGAGAACTTGAATTGAACCTTGAACCTTTTAATTGAAATTGTTGAACTGAGATTGATTTAAATCAGATTTTGGAACTGAAGTTGATTTGAGTTGATTTGTGAAATTGGAAGAAACAATTCTAATTTGAAACTATTTTCGATATAAACTCTTTTAAATTTCTAAAATATTTTAAAATATATTATTTTAAATTTATAAACAATTTTAATATATATTTTTATATAAACTATTTTTAATATATATACTATTTTAATCCATAACCAATTTTTAAATATAAACTATTTTTAGTGTATAAATATTCCTATATATACTACTTTCAATATTCAAACTGCTTAAGTTGGAACTGTTATGATTTAGATTTGATGGATTTAAATGTGAATACTTTGATATGGTGGTTTAACCTATTTTGTGGGTATGATTTTGGAAATGAATATGAATTAAATGAATAATGATTACGAAAGTGAATAATGATTTCGAAAGTGAATTTAATTTCGATAGTGATATAATTACAAAAGTGAATACGATTTTGAAAGTGATATGATATTGAAATGAATATGATATATTAATTGGAAGTATGAACTATTTGAATTGAAAATGACCACGGTGTGAAATAAGAGTTTGGTTGTTAAAGAGACGGGGATCGGATATTGTCATACTCTCTGCTAATAACAAAAACCACTTTAACAACTGTATATGTGGTGGGGAATCTAGAACGAAGTAGGATGGTCGGCCAACGTCTGTATGTGGTATGAACGCAACCCTAACCCCCTCGGGTCAGCTTGATGTGACTAAAACAGGAGCTATACTTGGGCCAAGTGAGGTCGCACCTTTGATCGAGCATGCTTCTTCGATTCCATATCTATTACTTTGTGATTTGGTTGGGTGCACCTTTAGTTATTGGAGTGTGTGTCGACATGGGCGGTAGTAGCTGTTATGCGTTACCACCAGCCCGGTTCTACAAAATGGTAGTACCTTGGGCATTGCCTCGCGTGCCTTGTCACATGCCTTATCGTGTCCACTACGAGTTTGGTTTACATCGTACCTATGGAGTACTCACTGGGTATCCCACCGGTTTGGTGGAGCATACAGTATCTGTATAGACTATGATATTTATATAAAAATGTGTTAAAGGGAATATGGGTAACTCCTTAACGCTATTTTAATATTTTACTTTACCGTAGACATTATCTATATAGTGTATTGTACTATGTATGTAGATAGTTCCACGGATCCTTGAAGGATGAGAATCCCAAACAACCTTTAAGTTATATTGCATTTCACTTGGACATTTCACTTGAGTTTATTTACTTGCATAAGAATGTTAATCCTGACTCGAGTGTTTTGTGTTTTGCTTTATGCTTGGGTTAGACTGAGTGTCACAACATTTGAGACTTAACTTTAGAGCTTGGAGCCAAGGTTTTAAATATCGGATTTCGGTCACGTTTCGTCACGGAATTTTTACACAAGTTATCTCGTATCGGGAGAGATCTCGGACGAGATGAGTACGTATAGGGTGTACATCTCGGATTGACATCTCGGGTCTTATAATGCATCTCGGGAATATCTCGGATGTACTAATGTGTTTAAAATTGATGTGTCAAAAGTTTATTTAACGATTATAACTTTCTTAGTAAAAATAAAAATGGTAACATGCTTGATTTACATGGAAAAAGAAATATTTTTAGAAGAGTGGTAGCTTGATTAGATTAATTGATTTGGTAATGATTGAATAATATCCTTTTATCTGAACGTAATAAAGAAGTGAAACCTTTCGCTATGACTCATTAAGATAAAAAGTAAAGAATATGTTCAAGAAGTTGGTAAATTATAATTAGATTGAGTAGTTTCTTTTGAATCAATATGAAAATAAAAATTATTATGGAAAATAAGAAAAATGTATAACTTCGAGTGAGATCTCGATTATGATTTTGATCTATATATCGGGTGAGATTTGAATATCTCGGACGAGATGAGTGTCGAGGGAGATGTGGTGGAGATTTGATGTCTCGTCTCGTTTAAGTGTGAAAATAAGGTCTCGGGCGAGATACAGGAGATTTAAAACCATGCTTGGAGCTTTACTTGGAGATATATCATTATCTACTTAGCTTTTCAGTTATTTCCAGTTGTTTATGTTCATACTTGTCTATTGCTTATGTATTAGAGACCTCTTTGTACTTTGAGACTGTTGTATTTTGCTTTAGACTCTAATGTTCTGTAGTAGCTTCATAAACTACTTTTTATCTATTCTGTCGTTTATTGTTGTAATACTCTGTGTCTGTGATTTTGTGATTGATTTTTTTACTGTATATGCGAGTTTTCCAAATGTAAATTAACAATTTGTTATTTTGAGAAATTCAAGTCTGACATGTGTGGATTATTGTCAATTTGAATGGTTTGAAATAGCAGGTTGTTACAGTTGGTATCAGAGCTCTGGTTTAGGCAAAATTTTGCATATGGAGTAAAAACTCATTAGACATAGGTAGTAATACCCTAAATGAGTAAAATTAATTGTAGAATCATCTTCGTTCGAGCTTGAAATTCTTTTTTAGGATCCTCTTTGATTTGGATTTCTTTTGAATTTGGAACTTTATCTTTGTTCTAAAATCCATTCTTGTCTTTTTCTATTCGTGTCCTTTTGATACTGGTGCATCCCATAGCTTATTTATGTTGATATCTGTATTAAATGTGAGCACATCTTGTAACCTCAATTTGCAACCTCATCCTTATGTGTGATAATCCCATCGACGGTCCCGCCAACCTTAGTTTGATTTATAAAGGGGTGAAACTTCTTTACAACAGACATCGATTCACTGGAGATTTCATTTTCCTCAATTTTGATGCATTTGATATCTTACTTGGAGGTGATTGGTTAAAGCATCATGATGCTATTATTTCTTATTTAGCCTGAACCGTTTCTTTAATAGACGATCAAGAAAATTCTCTTGTAATTGTATGTCGAATGCCACGGTATTATGCAGGTAGTTCTATCTTTTCGCTTGATTTTAACCCAAGTGATCTTGACTCCAATCCGATAATCTTAGATTATCCCGATGTTTTAGGTGAAGTCACTTCTTTACCTCCTAAGCGAAAAATTGAATTTCACATCGATCTTATTCCTGAGATCGATTTGGCTATCGGTCTTCACTCGGTCTCCACCAGCTTCGTGTAGCCGAGGAGAGCATTCCCAAGACTACTTTTCGAACCGAGAATGGTTTCTATGAATGGTTAGTCATGCCCTTTGGATTAACCAATGCTCCTGCCTTCTTCGTCGATCTCATGAATCGCGTTTTCCACGATGTTCTCAACTAGTTTGTCCTGGTTTCGTTGATGATATTCTCGTCTTTTCTAAGTTAGAGAAGGAGAATGAGTCACATTTGGGCTATGTACTAGAAACTCTTAGGAGTCATCAGTTGGAAGCCAAATTTTCTAAATACCATTTCCGGAGGAATGAAGTCCGATTTTTGGGCACATTGTTTTTGAAAATGGAGTTTCGGTTGACCCGGTTAAGGTCGTCACGATTAATATATGTCTATCCATCTTTCCTCTTTTGTAATTTAATTATCTTATCTTCCTTTCGAGCCTATCTTCTTGTTTAGAATTCTCTTTGATTAGGGTCCTTTAAATTTGAATCTCGATCCTTGTTAAAAAAATCCATTCTTGAATCATCCTATGAGGGAGCGTAATTGATATAAAAATGTTTATATTGTGTTGTTTAAGTTGTTAAGTTTGAATTTTGGGTTTCGATTAATTATTCATGCCAACACTATCGATAGGAATTCCAAAACACTTGAACAAAGCAAACTGACACAATATTGTTTTCAAAATTGGTAAATGGAATAATTTTGTGTATGATTATATTTTATTTATAAACATATAATTTTCTGAAATTAAATAATTAAATGAATTGGTTGTTAGAAATGATAGTGCAAGATTATGATTTATTGTTTGTCAACATTCCTAAACCATTTACTATTGTTGTATGTTATAAGGAGATGAAATTTTATAAACATGGTTTATAAATCTGATTTGCAAATGAAATGAATTAAATTAAGGATTTGAGGATTAATTTTCAATGTTTTTCAAATTTGGTTTCTGAAAGTTAAAAAAATATATTATTTGAAAGTATTCTCAAATGGAAATTGTTTCCAAAATTTTTTAAGAGAAGTAAGTCAGTACTTGTTATCCGGGTATTTAACCCATCAGATACCAATACTGAACAAGACAACCTTGAGCTAGGAAGATGGTTCAGAGATTAACCAGAGAAGCTACGACTAGAGTGTGATGAGAGTCGAGCAATACGGCTAAGGCAACGATTGGAGTCGACGAAGCCAGAATACCTACATCCCTACAATCAAACAAGTGTTTGAGCGTAAGCAGCAAGTAACTTGCCATCAGCATGTAACGACGACGGCGAAGACCTGAGAAACATCTCCAATTTCGAAATCCAGAATAGTCTACTGAGGCTGAATCATCGGCAACCCATGAATTTATTCAAAACCATGGGCAAATAAGCTACGAGATACAACTAAAAGAGGAAGAATTCAACGGGCGAAAATAGACTAAGTCCATGGGTCGCCGACGACCAATGGCCCATGGTTCGCCGATGACCCAGAGTTTGCTACTTTCTCCTACCCGATCCTCCTAGATCGTTTGGACTTCATCTGAGACCTAAAAATGATGGGCTTGGCCAAGAGACCCCCCAACCTCTATAAATAGCATACCACTTACGACATGGAAAAGGATCTTCTAGAAACTGATGGTGGAAGCTCTGTTGGAATTATTCTTCACTTCTAACCTCTCTCATAATGATCTCAGAAGGAATACATCATGATTCTCTGGTGGGTTCTAACTCTTAAGCTCCAATTTAGGTAGGAAATAGCCAAAGGCTTGTAATCAAACAGCCTTCGTAATAGCAATTATCTTATAATAAAATTATAAAGTGGACATAGACTCTTTTACAACCGAACCACTATAAAAATCTTCTGTCTATTTTTCTTTACGATTTCTTTTCTATATCTATGATCTGTTACATTGCTCTATAAAGATAGGGTCGGTGCTTTCAAATCCAAACCAGGGTGTTGGTCCATTTCTTGGATCAACATTTTGATGCTTTCACTAAGAACTACAACCCAGGATCCAAATCTAGCTATCTACTTAGGATTGCATAGATCCATAAGTTAGATCTCCATTTTCAACCTAGAATCTAGATCTAGCTATCTACTTTGGATTGCATAGATCTAGAAGTTAGAACCCCAATCTTTGCTTAAGGACCCCACTGTCTTCAAAAGTCAATGGCTCCCGGAAGGAAAAGGGCTGCCTGTGGAAGGTCTATAGTGGCAGCAACAGCTGCGGAAGGAGTTAGTATCCAACAGGCTAAAGTAAATGCTACTGGCTTAGGGAATTAAGCCCCAAGGACCTCTAGTCAGCATGAAGTTGTTACCAGGGATGAGTTAGATAAGATGGCTGAAGAAATCAACCAAAGAAAGGAAGATAATCAAATGGCATTAATGGAGAAGCTCAATGCCCTGATAACTCTTCAATCAAATCCCGTTCAAAGAACCATTCCTGAACCAATTACTGCCATGGAATAGGAAAACTCTTCTATTTCTGGCTTACACAGGAGAAGCGGAAAACAGCCACTGAGAAGGGTGGCAATGGGGTATAAGTTGGAAGAGAATGAGAACACCCCACTTGACCTAAGACAACCTAATCTGAATTCGAATCAAGGAGCTAAAACCCTACTAGGGGATGTGGCTATGAACCTCTCTGATTCGGAGGGCAGAGAGTAGGGTAATCAGGTAGAGGAAGATGCCGACGCATTTGATAACATTAAAAACGTCCAGACTGCCCCAGTTAGGCAAATGCAAGCCAACATGGTCCTGTGGGAATGGCTCTCCCAAGGATAGGAGAGCTTAGGCATTAATCCATGCGCCAAGATTGTTTGCTAAACCAAACACTTGACGTAGTGATTGACTGCCCCCCCCCAGGACCACTGGACATCAAAGGCATACATAGCAGACATGGTCAAGCGACTGATGGACGAGAGTAAGAGTCAGAAAGATGACAAATGGAGATCTGCCCTAAGTTGGACCCCTTTTACCAACGAGATTCTAAATGAAAGATAACCAAACAAGTTTACCATGCCAACCATCCCTTCTCATGATGGGACTAAGGATCCGAAACCCTATTTGTAGAAATATAGTTGGTACATGGACGGAGCCAACGCTCTAGAGGCCGTACGCTGCAGATGTTTTCCCATCTTCCTAGAAGGCGTTGCATCCATGTGGTTTACCAGACTTCCCCGAAGATCTATTACTACTTTTGATCAACTCGCAACAAATTCCTTAAACTGTTCAGACTTCATACCACCCAACCGAAAGACATCATATCTCTATCAAGACTAGTTCAAGGGCGCAATGAGTCACTGAGATCATTTATGAACAGATTCAAAACGGCGGTAACAGAGCTGAGTAATCCTAATGAACACATGGTTTTTATGGCCCTAGCCCATGCTATTCATCCGAAGACGGAGTTCAGGAGATGGATCAAGATGAAGCAGCCCACCAACAGGAAAGGTTCAACCGCAAAGTAAACCAATACCTGAGGTTGGAAGAGGTGAAGGAGCTGGAAAGAAAAGCTGCCGGAACACATTAAACGAACACCGAACAGAATGACATAACTTCTAGTCAGAATACACGCAACCCCGAGAATAGCCAAGGGGCCACAGGGAAGACTGGAACCTAGAAAAGAGGAAATCGGAGCTCTTACAAGAAAAATGATGGTGGCCATAACAAAAGGTTTAGAGAGTTTGGACCAGGTGATTATACCCCCTTGAATGAAACCCTAGAAAATATTTATCTCGCAACTCTAGAAACTGAAGAGTATAGGAAACCCCACGAAAAGGAGGCAATGAAACAAAAGAAGCGCTCAGGGAAATTCTACCGCTTCTATGGGACACATGGGCACAACACAAATGAATGCCACCACCTTAAGGACCTCATTAAGGGATTAAACCGCAACAACAAGCTTCGGCAATATGTAAAAGGACCGCAAAAACCCGACCAGGTTATAGTCCCGCAACCACCTAGGGAGCGATGAAATCAGGCTGGAACTAGTGACCAAGGGTCGAAACAAACTGACCAAAGGCTCATTATCGAAACAATATCCAGGGGACCGCATCCTGCACAAAGAAGTTAGGGGGAGATAGAGAGATACGCAAGCTCGCTAAAAAATGTCTCGAAAGGGTTGTGTTTGATAATAGATGGTGAAACTCCAATTAAGTAGCAGAAGGTGCTGAGCAATGAAATAATACTTCACGACCGTGATACCGAAGGAATTGCACCAACTCTTGATCCAATGGTGATAACAGTAGGAATCGGGCCCACAGTTGTCCGTCGAGTATTGGTTGACAGTGGAAACTCGGTTAATATACATTTCAAGCGTACTTTCGATCAGATGAAGACGGGTATGAAAAGTGTATCTGCATGCCAAACGAAGATCTAGGGATTTACCAAAGAAACTAAGCGGCCGGTGGGAACCATTAACCAACCTGTAGAGCTCGAACAGAGGGAATGATGAGTCACCCTTATTCAGACTTTTGTGATTGTAGACAAGTGTCACCATATAATGCATTTCTGGGTAGGTCTGTGTTAGTCGACTTCAAGATAGCACTAGCTCAATGGTGCCCCACGATAAAATTCCCTATCGAGCACGAAGTCGAGATTGGAAAAGGAGACCAAAGCGTGGATAGAGAATGTTATATTATAGAATTAAGTGAATCAAAAAGAAGGGAGAAATGAAAGGATGTGGGGAAAGCTCTCCACATCCGTGAGCCCTCTGAATAGCAACTACAGAACCGCCCTTGGCTTGGGGACCATAGCTGATTAAACAAGGCTTTGGACCCTAAGAGGAAGAGTTCAGTAGAGAATAGGGTGGCACCGGCTGATCTGATGGTATTTGTCCCAGTTAGCATAGATGACCCTACGCGGGTCCCGAAAATCGGGTCGCGACTTGGAAACAAGATGCGATCAGAGTTGACCAAATTCCTCTGTGCCAACTTAGATGTTTTTGCCTGGACGCATGATGATATGTGTGGAGTATCGCCCGAAATTGCTTGTTATGCTCTTAACATTGATCCTAAATTCACTCCTGTGAAGCAAAAAAGGAGTGCTAATGTCCAGAACGGTCCAAGGCATTGAGAGAAGAGGTGGATAAGCTAATGGAAAATGGTTTCGTCTAGGATGCAACCTACCACGAATGGGTATCAAACCCGATACTAGTCAGGAAGTCTAATGGAAAATGGAGAACCTGTATTGATTTTTCAGACCTCAATAAAGCCTTCCCAAAGGATAGCATCCCACTTCCTTAAATTGATCAACTGGTGGACGGGACAGTAGGACATGAGTTGTTGTCTTTTATGGATGCGTACTCAGGCTATAACCAGATCCTAATGCACGAATCGGATCAAGAAAATACCAGCTTTATCATTGAATTAGGGTTATACTTCTATAGAGTGATGCCACTTGGACTGAAGAATGTGACGGTCACATATCAAATACTAGTGAATACTATGTTTAAGCGCCAGATCGGGAAAACTATGGAAGTTTACGTAGACGATATGCTAGTCAAATCCCGAGTAGCCTCCTAGATAATCTTACCGAGATGTTCGAGATACTCCGTAAGTATGGAATGAAGCTCCACTTAAATGTCATTTCGGGGTGACTTCCAGGAAATTCTTGGGATTCATAGTGAGCACCCGGGGCATTGAAGCAAATCCGGAGCCAATAACAGTGTTACATGAAGTCCAAGCCCCTCAGAATAAGAGAGAGCTTCAATGTTTGAATGGGAAAGTTACAGTACAAAGCCATTTTCTCTTAAAAGCTATAGACAAGTGTATACCATTCTTTGACGCACTAAAGAAGGGAATGAAAAACTTTGAATGGAGGGAAGCTTGTCAAACAGCTTTCGATGAACTGCTGAAACATATGGAAACTCCTCCGTTCTTGTCAAAATCAGTCGATGGAGAAGACTTATTCATTTAGTTAGCAATTTCCCCGCATGCATTGAGCGGAGCTGTCGTTTGGGAAGAAGTGAGGATCCAGCGACCTGTGTACTACATTAGCAAGTGATTCACCGGAGCCAAGAGGAATAACCCAAAATTAGAGGAGCTAGCATATTGCCTTTTGATCGCATCCCAAAAATTGCGACCATACTTCCAGGCTCATCCAATTAATGTATTGACCGACCAGCCATTAACACAAGTTTTATACCAACCAGAGACATCCGGACGATTACTTAAGTGGAACATAGAATTGAGTCAATGTGACATCACTTACCACCCAAGGAAGGTGATCAATGGGCAAGCATTGGCCGATTTCATGGCTGAATTCATGATAAGAGATGAAGAAAAGGAAGTTTAGTCACAAGCGGACGCGCAATGGAAGCTTTTCGTCGATGGAGCATCGAACAACTCCTTTTCGTGCACAAGGGTAGTGCCTGAAAACCTCGATGGGCGAGCCATTGGCTATGCTTTACGTTTGGAATTCCCAGCTATGAATAACAAGGCGGAATACGAAGCATTGATCGTAGGACTGAAAGTTGCGAAGGAACTCAAAATAAAATCCGTTCATATATATAGTGACTCCCAGCTGGTTGTGTGTCAGGTGAAAGGAGAGTATCAGCCGTGCGGCGAGAATCTAGCCCCGTATCTCTTCAAAGTTCAAGAACTACTGAAAGACATCGATCCATATACCATGGGAGCAAAACGACAAGGAAGACTTTTTGACTAAGTTGGCAAGCTTCGGAGAAGCCAGTCGCTGGGGGTTGTCCCAGTCGAAACTCTAATCAACCCGAGCATTAACGAAATGGATGTAGAATGGATTCTCGAAACCGCTATGGAACCAGATACTTAGATGACACCAATAAAAGATTATCTTCTGGTAGGAACTCCCCCGCCGACTGAAAGCAGTGAAAGAAATTACTTAGAAAGGCACTGCTGTTCATGATAAAGGATGGAATACTCTATCGAAAGGGATTCTCGACCCCTCTTCTTAGGTGTGTGACAAAGATGAAGCACACCAAATCCTAGAAGAAGTGCATGAAGGCGAGTGCGGAGACCACACTGGGGTGCATACTCTAGCAAAGAAAGTTCTTAGGTGTGGGTATTTTTGGCCAACGGTAAACCGCGATGCCGAAGATCATGCCGAGAAATGTGATCGCTGTTAAAGATTCAGCAAGATTAAGAGAACTCCATCAATAGAGCTAACACAAATGGTCAGCCCATGGCCGTTTACGGTATGGGGGATCAATTTGATTAGCGTCCTTCCAAGGGCAAAAGAAGGAGCCAAATATGCAATAGTGGTCATAGATTATTTCACAAAATAGGCCGAAGAGGAACCGCTGGCCATCATAATGACAAAGAAAGTTATTAACTTTGTTACTAAAAATATCATTTGTAGGTTTGGCGTGCCATAGAAAATCATCACTGACAATAGAACATAGTTCGAAAGCATCGAGTTCAAGGACTTCTGCAAGCACTTCGGGGTTGAGAATAGCCTTTCTATAGTGGCTCATCCGCAGGCAAACGGGTAAGCGTAGGTAATAAATAAGATCATCAAGTCCACCATAAAACGATTGACAAAAGCGAAGGAAAACTGGGTTGATGAGCTTCCACTCGCACTATTGTAACGATCCTGAAATTCAGACCCAGTTTAAAAATTTTAAAATTGATTATTTAGTGTAAAATTTCGTATTTTCACAAACAAATTCCGATGCTATTCAAACTTCATATTTGAAATGCATCTAATTAAACATAGCAACTGGTAAATTTTCGTCCGGAAATATGAAAGTTTATTTCGCGCGTAAACTTACTTCAAATTTAAATCAGTTAGTAATCGATAGAAATAAACCGTTTTCGAAACCATAATATTTTTACATAGAAAAATTCTAAATCATCTTTTGAGTAAGTTGTCAGTTTGTCGTTTTTCCAAATTCGGACATTCTTGGCTCCGTCGTTCTTATTTTTCGGCGAATTTTATGCATTTTCCGTAGTAGAAAATTTCGAATTTTTATAATTCGATCGTATCACCAATATCTTCATACCGTTGTGACCGCCTCGTCGCGCTGACCAAAACGGTATATTTATTTGTGTCAATCGGAGTTCGGCGTTGCAAATTATAATCATTAACGCAGCACAAACCGGTACCCGACTTTCCAACGTTCAAATTTAAGGAGTTCAGCCAGCTGTTGGATTGAGACGTTTACTTTTCCACAATTGCAGGGTAATTATATTTGTGTCAGTTATATTGATGGAAAGCTTGGAAGCCTGCACACGTTTCTGCTTCGTAGCTGTATATAAAAATATATATAATAACCTAAGTTTATATTTATATTGCTTACAGCTGTCCATTTTTCCATCTGCTAATCTTCTTTTTATTTTATTTTATAAGTCCTGCTACTCCTTTCTATACTCGCATGAGCTTCCACCTCTTCTTCCTCCTCTACCTTTTTCTTCTCCTTTTCCTATTTTCATGGCAGGTGCCATTTCTTCTATAAAAAAAAAAAAAATAAGAAAGGAAAAATTTTGCACGTAAGGAGAACCGGCTCACATGCAAACAAAATCACCTCTCCGGCCTGTCCTCCCCTTGGCAGCAGCGACCGCCCTCCTCACCACCCTTTAGCCAAGGCCACCGACTTGCTTGCCTCCTTCCCCTCTCACGTGCCAAAGCCCGACCACCCATCAAAAATAACTGCCGCTCCTCCTCTTCCCTGCTAGTGCCGACGAAGCAACCTCCACCTCCATACTCGGCTGCCCTCCACCTAGCCATGTCTCCGCCTTCCTCCACCTATCTCTCTTGCTCGCATCAGCCGGCCCATTTCCTCTTGTCGCCAGCATCTCCTCACCCTCCAAAGAACCCACGTTGGAACCCACCTTCACCAAAGCCTGCCAAGCCTCTGTTTCCAACACCCGAGCCCATCCACCATTGAGCTCTCCCTCGAACCGAGCATCGACAAAACTCCAAGCTTCCATCATTCCCAGCTCGGCCGAATGCACGTGTTCCGAGCCTCCACGTCGGTGTACTTGCAGCCACCCTCTGATCTTACCAAGCACAACTCCATCTCTTCTTAGTTCAGGCGTGCTCACTGTGTGCATATCTTGATTTATATAAAGTAAGATTTATATATATGAGTTAGCTTATATTGTATTATATATACTAGTGCAGCTACCCGGCTATATTCATGGACTGTTGAAACGTGCTAGTTGTGCAGAGTATCTATGTAATAGATATATAGTATTATAAATTTTGACAGTTATATTTATATAAGTTTGGTTAATATATGAAAGTTATAAAATTTTAAAATTAAAAGTATATTAAGTTATAAAGCTGTCACCGTATGTACATTATGAAGTATATAAAGTTTTAAAAAAATAAAGTAGGCACAGTAGATTTTGTATATGGGTAAATTTTGGGCTGATTATTACGTATAGCTTTCTTTGTATCTTGTAAATTTATAATAATAATATTTTGAACATTTTTATTTATTATTATTATTATTATTATTGTTATTATTTTTTTTTTTTGAACAACAGTTAGACTGCATGTTCACGATATCATATCTCATTCATCTTTTATCGGAATGGGTTGATTCTGTTTTTAAAAAAGAGGTTAAGTTACGTAGTTTATACATGTCAAATTCCAACAAAATTCGACATCGTTTGATTTGTGGTCGAGGATCTGGAAGTTAGACCCAGGCAGATATTCTTTTGTACTTAGAATTTATTTTACACTGCTGCAAACACGACCTGAGTTCATATTTGACGCATCGTATCTCACTCATGTTTTATCGGAATGGGTTGATTCTATTTTTAAACAGGAGGTTAAGTTACGTAGTTTATACATGTCATATTCCAGCAAAATCCGACATCGTTTGATTTGTGGTCGAGGATCTGAAAGTTAGACCCAGGCAGATATTCTTTTGTACTTGGAATTTATTTTACGCTGCTGCAAACACGACCTGAGTTCATGTTTGACGCATCGTATCTCACTCATGTTTTATCGGAATGGGTTGATTCTATTTTTAAAAAGGAGTTTAAGTTACGTAGTTTATACATGTCAAATTCCAGCAAAATCCGACATCGTTTGATTTGTGGTCGAGGATCTGGAAGTTAGACCCAGGCAGATATTCTTTTGTACTTAGAATTTATTTTACACTGCTGCAAACACGACCTGAGTTCATGTTTGACACATCGTATCTCACTCATGTTTTACCGGAATGGGTTGATTCTATTTTTAAAAAGGAGTTTAAGTTACGTAGTTTATACATGTCAAATTCCAGCAAAATCCGACATTGTTTGATTTGTGGTCGTGGATCTGGAAGTTAGACCCAGGCAGATATTCTTTTGTACTTAGAATTTATTTTACACTGCTGCAAACACGACCTGAGTTCATGTTTGACGCATCGTATCTCCTCCGTCTTACGTCGGAATCAAGTGATTCTTTGCAGTTTTGAAATACAAGTTTTGATCTTTATTCATACCAAATTTTAGACCATTTCGATCTCGGTAGCACATAGAATTATATTGTTAAACTTTGACGTAGGGCATGTTTTGTAATTGTTGCTATGTTGAATGTTTTGATTGATTTCGGCAATTCCTATTTAACAGTTTTGCTCGTCGATTCGTGCCAATCTTACTTTGCTCTGAGAATCATGCTTGGATTTGTAACTCCATTTCAGTGTCCGTATCAGTGTGCGTATCCGTGCCATCTCCTATTTTCTCTAGCCTCGAAAGGTGAGCAATCGCTCACGATTAATATTCTTTTATTTATTAAATTTGATTTCAATTGGAACGACAATTGAAATATATCGCTGTTAGTTATTGCACAGTTATTTATGTATCAGTTCACCTTTGACATCTGACACCGTTATCTGTTATATATGCAAAAATAATCCAGTTTGGTTGATAATTGGTTGATTGATTGTTGTTTATGTTGGATGTTAAATGGTAATATATAAAGTGATAAATATTATGCAATTGAATTTGACGTAGGATAATTAAAATTGAACCGACATATATGTTGAATTTGATTAGTTAAATTTGACCCTTTTAAATTGTTAAATTAATTGACATGTAGAATTTGATTATGTACACCTTGAACCGTTGAATGTATATTGTATAAATTGATGAAGTATGGAATTGAAATTTAATGACAAGTGAAAAACCGTATAAAATAATAGTGTAATAATCTTTAATCTACATGAAATGATAGTGTAGATTATAGAAATAATTATATTAATTTGCACAAATAACAATGTGAATTAATACGATTATTTCGGGATTATTTGAATTGATTATTGAATTGTTATTGATTGTTGTTATTGCTTGTTTATTTACTTTGACACCATCCATGTTATCACACTGCAAGTTCCCTTTGCTATGCTTTGATTTTTGAATTGAAATGGAATCGGGTTGAAATGATATATACCCAAATGAACTTGACTTAGGATAGAAAATTTAATAAAACCCGATTGGTCAATAATTTGATTTAAAATAAAATAAGATTTTATTTGAATAATAAGGTTTTGAAATAAAATTGGAACGTAAATTTTGATAAAAGGAAATGTTAATATTGAAATCTGAAACAAGATATTAATGTAATAACTGATGAAAGGACGTTGTTTTGAAATGATTTAATAATTAAGGTTGAATTTATAATTAAATTTAGAATTATTAAGTTTGAAATTATTAATAATTAAGATTGAAATTATTCAATAATTGAATAAGATTGAATTATTTGATAATTGAATAAAAATTGAATTATTTGATAAGAGAAATTGAACTTTTGAATAAGTGAATTGGAACTTCGTAAATAATTGAAATTGAGTTTCTTTGTTAATTAAGTTTTGGGAATTATTTAAGTAAGTGAATAAATGAAATTGAATTTCTTTGACAAGAAATAAAATGCGTTTTATTGAAATAAATGTAAGACTTGTAATTTAAGAAATTTGATTTGACGAATTTAATCTAATTAAATTTGAAGTTTTGATTTAATGAAGTTGAACTTAAGTAATTGATTTAATGACTTGGAAATTTAAAAGAATTGTTTTGGATGTTAAATTAACTTAATGAATATTGAATAAAATCGATAAATAAATTTAAATTGATTTTGAATGTTAAATTAAACTAATTTAAATAATTTCGGAATAAAACTTATGTACGAACTTGAATCAATATTTGTTTTGTTAAATAAAATTAAAATTGAATTGTAAGATTTTGAAATGATAATTTGGAAGTTTTGAAATGTAAATGGTGGAAATTGATTTAGAAAGACAAATGAAATGATGGTTTTCGAATTGAAATTGAAATTGATTGTTTTGAAATATATTAAACGACCAATCGGTGTAATAATACGTAGTTATTAAAGAGACCGGGATCGGATATGGACATATTCTCTGTCGATACCGAAAACCACTTTAATAATATTATACGCGGAGTGTTGATCCAGAATGAAGTGGATGGTTTGGTGAACGCGTTGACTGAAGAAAGAGAACGATATTGGATGACCCCTGACATGACTAAAACAGGAGCCGCGCCGGGCCATTGAGGTTCGCCACCTCTAGCGGACACACTTCTTCGATACCATATCTATTACTTTTGTGATTCGATTTGGGTGCACCCCTCGATTTGGGAGTGTTGTTTCGCGGTGTTGAGGTAGCTGCTGGCTATGCTCAACATCAGTCCGGATCACGCAACTACTAGTATCCTAGTTGGTATCGCCTCATGTACCTTGTCATACTGATTATCCTATTCGCGACCACTACGTTTTGATTTGTACCTTGAGCATATGGATTGCCCTCTGGTGACTTCCGGTTTTGGGGAAACTACGGTCTTGTATATGCTTTTGAGAATATAAAATGTGTTAAGGGGGATTATGGTAACGCCTTAACGCTATTTTGATATTTTATATTACTAATAGACATTATCTACTTAGCGTATATTACTACATAGTAGATAGTTTAACGGATCCTTAAAGGATGGTTATTCCAAACATCCTTTGAGTTACTTGTATTTCGATTGCTATTTCACTTGAGTTAGATTTATTGATATAAGAATATTAACCCTGACTCGAGTGTTTTGTGTTTTGCTTTACGCTCGGGTCAGACTGAGTGGTTCAGCTTTGAGACTCACCTTTGAAGTTGGAGCTTTGCTTGAAGATCCAGCCATCTATTTTGCTTTCAGTATTCGATGATTCTAGTGATGTATTCTGATTTATATCTGACGTATCGTATTACTCTTTTGTTGTAAACTCTGATGTATCTTATATATTTACATAGTAGCTTCATGAACTACTATCTCTTTTATTTCCGCTGCATATTATTACTTTGTGTCTGTGATGCTGTGACTACTTATTTACTGTATATCTCAGTTTTGCCAAATTTAAATTAACAATTCGATATTTTGAATTATTCAAGTCTGACATGTGCGGATGCAAATAGTCCAAAATAGCGGGTCGTTACAACTATGGGCTTACAGAACAACACACAAAGCTGCTACTGGCCACATCCATTCGCATTGGCGTATGGTTTAGAGGCAATGATTCCTGTCGAACTAGAAGTCCCCTCTCACCGAAAGCTGAATTCCAACCAAACACAAAGCGAGCAACTCCTACTCAAATCACTTGATGTGGTCGATGAATAGAGAGAGGAAGCATAATTGAGGATCGCCGCACATCAAAAAAGGGTTGCACGATGCATCAAATCCAAAGTTCACAGTCAAATCTTCGAAGGTGGCGATCTCGTACTCAAGCGAGTTTACCCGGTCCCGGAAGCCTTTGTACCGAATTAGGAAGGATCATTCGGCATTTACCAAAATCTTGGCTATGGAACATTCAAACTGACGACCATTGATGGAATTGCAATTCCCAGAGCTTGGAACAGCGAATTTCTCTATCGATATTTCATTTAAAAGCAACTTTATGTATTTCCTTTTTTTCAGCAAATAAGCCATTGCGGAAATACCGGTGGCAGAGTAAATAGGAAAAGAATCTACCATGCTTTTCTTAATAAAGTTTGGTTTTAGAATCATTCAAATTGTGTGCATAATAATTACCCGACAAGCCGGCGGAAGTCAACCGACTCAAACCGTTGGATCGACAAAACCTGATCCTGACCCCTTGAAAAATGATGCCGCCCCAACTGCATCAGGAGTGCCAGGAACTCAAGTTTCTCGCGTTGCCCAGAAATAGGCAACACCGAGAAACCCCAAACTCAAGTTTCTCGCATCGCCTGGAGATAGGTGATGTCGAGGAACTCCGTATTAATGTTCCTTGCATTGCCCGGATATAGGCAACATCGAGAAACTTGAAATTCAGGTTTCTCGCATCGTCCGGAGATAAGCGATGCCAAAGTACTCCAAATTCACGTTTCTCGCGTTGCCCGAATATAAGCAACGGCGAGAAACTCCAAATTTAAGTTTCTTACATTACCCAGAGATAGGCGACGCTGAGGAACTCCAAATTCAAGTTTCTCGCATTGCCCGAAGATAGGCAATGCCGAGGAACCCCAGATTCAAGTTTCTCACATTGCCCGGAGGCAAAGCCGAGGAACTCAAGATTTAAGTTTCTCACGTTTCCCAGAGGTAGGCAATGTCGAGTAACCCCAGATTTAAGTTTCTCCAATCGCCTGGAGATAGGCGAGGCCGAGAACTCAAGACGTAAGTTTCTCGCGTTGCCGGAGATAGGCAACGCCAAGGAACCCCAGATTTAACTTTTTTCGTATCGCCCGAAGACAGCAAAGCTGAGGAACTCAAGATGCAAATTTCTCGCATTGCATGGAGATAGGCAACGCCGAGAAACCCCAGATTCAAGTTTCTCGCAATTCCCGGAGATAGGCGAAGCCGAGGAACTCAAGACACAAGTTTCTCGCATTGCCTGGAGATAGGCAACATCGAGTATTCCCAGGTTTAAGTTTCTCACATCGCTTGAAGATAGGCAAAGCCAAGAAACTCAAGGCGCAAGTTTCTCGCATTGCCGGAGATAGGAAACACCGAGGAACCCCATATTTAAGTTTTTTCGTCACCCGGAGATAGGCGAAGCCGAGGAACTCAAGATGCAAGTTTCTCGCATTGCCCGGAGATAGGCAACGTTGAGGAACCCCATATTCAAGTTTCTTGCATTGCCCGGAGATAGGCAAAGACGAGTAACTCAAGGCACTAGTTTCACACGTTGCCTGGAGATAGGCAACGCCTTGAAACCCTAGATTTAAGTTTCTCGTATCTCTTGGAGATAGGCAAAGCCAAGGAACTCAAGACGCAAGTTTCTCACGTTGCCCGAAGATAGGCAACGCCAAAAACCCTAGATTCAAGTTTCTTGCATCCTCCAGAGATAGGCGAAGCCAAGGAACTCAAGACGCAAGTTTCTCGCGTTGCCTAGAGATAGGCAATGTCAAGTAGCCCTAGATTCAAATTTCTTGCATCGCCCAGAGATAGACGATGTTGAGGAACTCTAGACGCAAGATTCTCGCGTTGTTCGGAGATAGAAAACATTGAGTAACCCAAATTCAAGTTTCTCGCATCGCCCGAAGATAGGCGGCACCGAGGGACTCCAAATTCTAACTTCTCGCACTGCCCGAAGACAGGCAGTGCCATGCAACCTCGGAAGCCACGCACTCGGGCTAAAACTTCTCTCGTTGCTCGGAGACGTCGAATACTTGAAGTTTGTATGGGGTGAACAACCCTGTTAACCAGGGTGCATATACATGTATGAAGACAAAATCACTTGAATGCAAAGAGTTGACAAGTCCAGTCACTCCAAACGACAATAAACTCATAAGTTCTATCACAAAAGTTAACAAGAATCCTAAGAGAAAGTGTAACTTCCTAAGGAAAATTTTTAAAAGACAACATCGCCGAAGCTTTATGAATTTATAAATGAAATTAAGCAGCTTCGAAAGTTTTATGAACCCTTGAAAAAAAATCCTCTAATTGTTGTTAGCAAAGTATGAAATGAAACGTACGCGTGCACAGGAGTATATATGAAAAGATGGACAAAAAATAAAGTCAAAATGCCATTGTATTATTTGCAATCTTATGAACAAAGAATCAAAATGTAGGTGTCGTACCCATACAGCAGTGGCTAATAAAAAATTATTACAGACACCATGACCAAGACGTAAAATACAGACTCGACACATGGGTATAAGAACACAATACGACACACAACAAGTCAAGCTTCCTACAAGCTATTTGACAAAACACAGTCCCTTCTCGAACGAGCCAGACAGCGCTTTCTTCCACCACTTCCTTTCCTACTTCTATGCAACACATCAAAAACATGACAGGTTATGTAACAACCTGATATTTTCAGCCACTTGCATCCACACATGCTGGACTTGAATTGCTCAAAATACCGCATTGTAAATAAATTTGGAGCAAATGAAATACAATCACAGAATCACAGACACAGAAATATCATAATAACTCGCAGCGGAAATTGAAATTTAAATGCCATAGTAGTTCATGAAGCTACTATAACAAACTCTCAAAAACATAATACATAATATCAGACTGAAACATGTACAATAGAAATCCAAATACATAGCAGTTTATAAATACCAGAACTGAAATAGAAAAACTAAAACTGAAAGGGAACAGATACTAGACAAGCAGAATATCCAACGATTCCTAGCTCCAGTAAAGAAATCCAAAGCTAAGCTGTAAATACTCAGGCTGACCCGAGCATAGAGTAAAACACAAAACACTCGATTCAGGACATATATACTTATATAATATAAACCAACTCAAGTGAATTGTAGTAGAAATGCACAATAACTTAAAGGATGCTTGGGATCACCCATCCTTTAAGAATCAGTTAAACTATAAATTAAATACATCCCGTGGTTAAAATTTAAAAATGGTATTTTATACTTCGAAATCAAATATCATTTAAAGAATTAAATATCACTCAAAAAACCATTTCAAAATATCAAAATATCATATCTTCCAAACCACATTCATTTATTTAAAATACCATTTCAACACACATTTCAAATAGTTATATTTTAAACAAATTACTTCATTCTTATCATAAAACGAAGTTATTATATTTAATAATTAAATTATTAAATTTCCAAAATTTTAATCCTTCAAAATTCATTTATTCACTTAAATTTATTAAAACAATGAAAATTCAACTTTCGCAGCATTTAGAAAAATGCTACGGAAAGTTACTTTTAAAAAAATTCAATTTAACAAAAGACAGCATTCAAAATGTTGTAATAGGATTACACTAATTCAAATAAAACCATAGTTAAATTCAACAATTATAGCACTTAAAAAGTGCTATAATAGCCTTTAATTCAATTTAGCCCTTTAGTTCATTTATATTAAGTACAACATTTACAAATGCTGTAATATCCTTTACTTTAGAAAATAATAGCATTTCAAAATGCTGCTAACTAAATTCCAACTATTCACTATACTTTCACAAAACATTAAATTTTTATTTAAACCATTTCAAACTTATAAAATCATATAATTTTCACTTTTATAACCATCATTTAATTTTCCTTAAATTCATGATTTTATAAAGTTAAATTTCCATTCAAAAATCAATATTTAATAATAATTCACTTATTAAATTCCAACATTCAATTTCAATTCATATAACTAAATTTTTAACTTAACACTTAAGTTTAAGTTTCAAAATATACCTTATTTACATTTTATTTGCTTAACTTCAAAATTCACTTGTAAACAAAATTCACAATTTTCCAATTTAAGTTATATTTCAAAATTCAACTCAATATTCATTTATTTCACATTTAACTTATTCAAAATCCATTAATATATTATAAAAATCATTTTAAATTCATTTAATTCAAAATATCATAAGTTTATCATATTTTCATATTTACTTTAAATTCCATTTATAATTAAATCAAAATTTCTTAAATAACTTTTATTTCAAATTTCCACTTTATCATTAATTTATTTCACTTATAAATTCTCAGAAAAATCAAAATATTTTACAAAAATCATTTTTAATTAAGTTTAAATCAAAATATTATAATATTTACATTTCTAAAATATTTTAAAAATTTTATAAAAATATATTTTAACCACGGATCTGTATATCATTTTCTACACTAGGTAAAGTGATACGGGTAATATATCATTTTAACCTGTAATTTACAAGGAAAACCCCGGTTTTATCATTTCAAACCCATAGTCCCATGTAAAATGAAACAATTGAAAATCGTTCCGACCTATCATTTCATCCCATAACGATTTTCCTCTATTCTAAAGTCCGTTCGGGTATGTATCATTTCAACCCATAGTGATTCTAATCTAAAGGGAACTTGCTGTGTGATAAACTGATATAAATAACAGAACAACATAAAATAAAAGTAACATATGATATAACAGGTGTTTAAGCATAGGTGAATATCATATAATCATAGCATAACAGATATAATATGGTGATGCATTTTACAGATTCAAAAGTGGTCAATTTACTAGTTATATAGGTACAAATTGTCTAGTGAGAATAACTCACTGATATAGCTGGAGATGACAACAACGAATACACAACTGAGATCCATACAAGCACGATAGCACGACAAAGATTCGAGTGAGAGGGCCAAAGGTCAATTTCCTTGAATACAAATCAAACAAAACAATATAACAATCATAAGCTTTCAACTCAAAATACGATCTAATTATGCTAGAATTAACTGCATAAAACAAAGCTGAAATGCTTTGCAACTTGCTTCCAACATCCTTTAGGCTCGGCCATAAGGTGGAATACATGTCTAAAATGAGAGTTTGGATCTGGTTTGGGTTGATATGGGTCGGCCAAACATGTATGGTGATGGGTAAAGGTGTGGTGAGCATGAAACAACAACAAAACAAAGTAAGGCCACTATAACATGGATTTCATGCAAAACAAAGCCAAGACCAAGGCCATATGGGCACGACCTTCTCTGGTGGGGTCAACAGGATGATGTGGCAGAGGATTTCAGTTCAGCTGGAGGTGGTGGTGGTGGAGTAGGTGGCGGCTAAGGGGTGATGAAGGTGGTGGATGCATATGTGGTGCTCGGCTATGGTATATCGTTGGAGTTTTGCGTTTTTTGTGGTGGATTATCAAACTATGGTGGCTCGGCTTGAGATGGCCAGTGAGGAAGAGGTGGTGGTGATGGGTTCCAGTAGTGGTGGAGGCGGCAAGGCTGGTGGAGGAGCAAGGCCGAACCTAGAAAAGGAAGAACAAGTGCAAATCAATCAAAAAAAAAAACAATAAAAGTGAAAAAAAAAAGAAAAGAAGTTTACCAAAATTTTTCAAAGGAGAGGCCAAAATTTTTTTCAGGTGAGAAGAAAAATGTTTACGTGAATGTGAAATGAGATGGTCGGCTGAAGGAATGAAGTGATATGGCCAAAAATTGAAAAGATGTTGTTTGGAATTGAAAAGGTGAGAATACAAAGAGCCTTAAGAAATAAATAGTCACACAACCTTTCACATTTCTCTATTTTCTTTTTATAATTTTAAATAACTGAAAATACTTATAAATTCAGTTAAAATACGAAAATATAAAAAATAAACAAAATATAAATAGATAAATAATAATTATATATGATTAAATTAATAAAATAGCAGAGAAAATGAAAACTAGTCTGGAAAATTTGAAAATAAATTGAATAAACTTTGGAAAATTTTTATGTACATGAAAAATATTTATAAATAAAAATAAGAACATAAAATAAAAATGCATTCACAAAAATAAATAAATATATTTTTATTAAATATAATTTAAATGATGAAAATAGCAGAAAAATAGAAACTAGCCTTTAAAAATTGGAAATAAATTTTGGAAAAATTCTATTATCACTTTAAAAATATTTAGAAATGAAATTTCACAAATAAAACAAATTTAAAATAATTTCAAAAAAAATAAAGTCAAATTTAAATTTATATTCAAAAATCTAGGGTTGTTACAGGTTAAGGCAAGCAAAATGGCAGAACCAAAGGAAAATAACCGATGACGTTGGGCAACTCCATGCGTCATGCTCCGATGCAATCACTTGAAAGTTAGCGGATGGATACAGAAAACAATAACTTCCATAGCATGCCTTATTTGCAACAAATACATAATCTAAGGGGAAAATGTTATCCTAGTTTTTAACCCAGCAGATACCAACAGAGAACAAGACAAACTTGAGCTAGACAAATGGTTTAGAGACTAACCAGAGAAACTACAACTAGAGTGTGATGAGAGTCGAGCAATACTGCTCAGGCGACAATTATAGTCAACAAAGCCAAAAGACCAGCATCCCTACAATCCAATAAGTGTTTGAATGTAAGCAGCTAGCAACTTTCCAACAGCACGCGAAGATGACGATGAAGGCCTAAGAAACATCCCCAATTTTGGAATCTAGAATAGTCTACTGAGGCCGAATCATTAGCAACCCATTCACTTCTTCAAAACCACGGGCAAACAAGTTATGAAATACAACTAAAGGAGGAAGAATTCAACGGGCAAACATAGACTAAGTGTATGGGTCGCCAGCGACCCAACACCATGGGTCACTTACGACCTGTGGAGCTCCGACCCGATCCTCCTAGGTCGTATGGACTTCATCTGAGACCTGAAAATGATGGGCTTGGCCCTAAGACCTCCCAACCTCTATAAATAGCATACCACCTGCGACATGGAAAAGGATCTTTTGGAAGCTGATTGCGGAAGCTCTGTTGGAATTATTCTTCACTTCTAACCTCCATCACAACAATCTCAAAAGGAATACACCGTGATTCTCCAGTGGGTTCTAACTTTTGAGATCTAATTCGGCTAGGAATTAGCAAAAGCCTTGTAATCAAACAGCTTTTGTAATCGTAGTCAGCTTATAATAAAACTATAAAGTGGATGTACGCTTCGTTAACAGCCGAAGCACTATACAAATCTTCTGTCTACTTTCCTTTATGGTTTCTTTTCTATATCCTTAATATATTATATTGCTCTATAAAGATAGGGCTGGTGCTTTCAAATCCAAACCAGGATGTTGGTCCATTTTTTGGGTCAACGGTATTCTCCTCTTATGTCATTGGAAAATAATTTTGATGATGACTGCAGCATCATCGACACTCGTTTCCGAGTTTCAACGTGGGGAGACCACTGAGTACACTTTTGTTTTGGACAATGAATTTGATTTGAATTTCTTGAGTTTGATTTGAATTTCTTGAGTATGATTTGATGTATAATATATGTGTATATATATATATGTATGTATGCATATATTTATTTCAAAATGGTTTGAAATGAAACCGAAAATTTAACTCTTAAGTTTTAGTTAAGTGATGGTTTTCAATTATTGAAAAGAAGCAATTTTTTTGAATAATTGAAGTGTCTAAAATGAGAAATGGAATTGAAATAGTTGAACTAGGATAAAATTAATTTGTGTAATACTTAATTGCATTCTAAAACATATATAAGTTACCTGAAATATTCAAAAAGGTTAAAATGTTAATGTGAATATGCAATTGAAGGTTATAAAAGAGAAAACTTAAGTAATAAAAATGTTTAAACTGAAATTTTCTTAATAGGAATGTTGTAGATAAAGTGTAAATTTGTATAGTGCTCAATTACACTCAAAAACGTTAGTAAAACTTACTTGGAAAAAGTTTGAATGTAATGAGAACATGTAATTGAATAGTAGGTAATATAAAATGTAAGTAATAAGATGTCCAAAATTGAAATTTATATGGTTTTGAATTAATTGTTGTATCTGGTACTATGCATTTTGAATCTATCTTTCCTTTCTTTCCCTTCTATTCTCCTATCTCATTCGTTTTCGGGGACGAAAAGTTTTGAGTAGGGGAGAGTGTAACAACCTGAAAATTTTAACGATTTTAATAACGTAAATTAACTAAAGTTTTCATGAAAATAAACGATAAAATTGGACAATGAAAATTTGATATTTGAGATACGTCTATTTAAACGTTGCAAGTGTCAGATTTTCTTTGGAAAATATGAAAGTTATTTGTTTATGAAATTTCAATTTAAATTTTAAATCAATTAAAATTAGATGAAACTAAAATATTTTCGAAATCTGAATATTTTATATAAGAAAAATGTTTAACATTTTCTAAGTGAGACATCTATTTCGTTTCGTCAAATTTGGACTGCTCGGCTCCGTTTATATTATTTTCGATGTTTTTGCAGCAGCTTTGGCAGTGAAATTCAAGTTTAGATAGGTGGGTCGTGTCACTCATATTTATGTACCATCTTGTTCGACTCATCGTACTGGTCTCTGCAGTATATTTCGACGTCTGGTACATGGAAAATCTGCAAAATGGTTAGCCGTATCAATTCCACATTTGAGCCTTTTGGTTTCCTGTGTCCTTTTTATTAAATCTAACATCCAATAGCCTTTAGATATAAATATTTATTGAATTAATAGTTGGATTTTTCTATTTCCACTGGTTGGTTTTAGTTTCCCCACCTCATTCTCTTTCTTTCACCTCTTACATTTGTGAAATTATAGTATAATATATACAAAGTTATATTTACATTTGCCTGAAACTGCTCGCCTTCTTCTTTTGCACACCATAAACCCATCCGCCTTTCCCTCGTCTCCAACTGACAACCATTTCCTTGACCACATCTCTCCTTCCTCGACCGGCCTCATCTCCTTCTTTCCGCCTTGCCGCATACGCGACACGGCCATATCCCCTTCCACCGAACCCTGCTTCTCCTTTATTTCTGCCAAACCTAGCTTTGTTCCATTTTTCCTTCCTTGGCTGTTGTACTCTCATCACCTCCACCCCTCTCCAAAACATCAACGAGCCCTGCCCATCTCCTACCGTTTAGCCAGCAGCCGCAAGCCTCTCCCCACTGATCGTTGCTTCGCTAGTAAAACACAGCAACTGGTCGATCAACCTCCACCAGATCGCCCATCTCCATGCCATCCTCCTTCCAGTAGTAGCTCGTCGTCCAATAGCTGCAACCACCAAACCCAACACCACCTCCGAACCATGAAAGCCAAGCAAATCCTCCACTTTGCCTCAGCCGAGCACAACACTTCCACCATTATCCTCCTGTGCTCCACCAACCTGACAGGCCTTATGCCACCCTCTAACGGCTTCGAGTAGACCCCTCCAACCTCGGCCTTCATCGGTCGAACGCCGAGCCTACATAGCAGCAACCCCACGACAACCTATTTAAACCCACCTGCCACCTGAACCGTGCACATCCTCCAACTGCCATAGATCCACCTTCATTCCTCCGAGCAACTCTCTCCTAACCGCAGCCGTGCCAAGCTATTTCCCTTCCTCTTCTATTATTATAAAAATTAAATAAAAAGAAAGGTATATATGAATATTTCATATATATTTTTTGTTTCCATTTATATCAAGCTAGTTTTGATTTGCTTACATCGATTCCTAGTTATCGGCTTTGCTTTGTTCGTCAAATTCGTATTCACCTTGCTTTGATTTGGAATTTGTCATTTAGATTAGTCGATTGTCGAGTTCGTGATTCAAAATTGTAGCTTGTTGTATTGTCTGTTTTCTGTAGCCTCGAAAGGTGAGTGATCACTCAAGATTAACATTTATATGCTTAGTAAATTAATTTCACATGAAATGACGATATGTCGTTAATTTTGAATTAGTTAGAAATTAAATTTTTAAATATGATATGTTAATTTTTAAATTTGTTAATCTATATTAATTGACATATGACACCATGACCTGTTGAATATATATTTATTTAAATGGTTAATTATGATCATATTTTCTATTAATATGCTATGCCATTTTATATTGTTATTCTATTGTTCTCACACTGCAAGTTCCCTGTTAGTTTAGGAAATCCCTATGGGTTGAAATGATACACACTCGAATGATTTTATAGATCAGTGAAAATCGTTATGGGTTGAAATGATAAACCCAAGCGATTTTGTTGATTTTGAAATTTTGGGATTACGGTTGAAATGATGTATACCCATTAATATTAAAATATTGCGGATTGAAATGATTAATATATGTATCTCTTGACCATATGATAGAAATTTATATACGGACACCGTTGGTCTATTTTTAAAATGATTTCCAAATTTTTAAATATGTGTTTCAAATAAATATTGATTTAAAAATATAATACAAAGGATTTCATGTTAATATGTGTGAAAATTTAGATTTTTAAAATTATACGTTTTGGAAACTTTAAATTTGGAAGTTAAGTTTTGAAACTTTAAATTATAAGATTTTACTTATAAGTTTATTATTTTTAAAATATATAAAATAAGATTAATAAAAAAATAAAATATATTTAATAAATAATATTTAACTCAATAACAATTAATATAATAAAATTTAATTTAATAAAACTTAATTTGATAAAGAGATATATTGTGTTTAAGCATTTATTTAAAATTATATTAATATTTTAAAAATAGATTTTGCAATAACTTTAATAAATTAGGGTTAGAAAGATAAATTAAGGTTGATCTGTAATTTAATATGTTTAAGAATTGTATTTAAATAGGAATTGATTCGAAACTTATTAATTTTGAGAGTTTAAAGATACGACTTTTATAACTTGATAACCAGATTTTGATTAAAGGTGATTAAACGAATATTTTCAAATTTAAATAAAAATTGAAACTAAATATTTAATATTGATTTAAATTTGTAATTAAAGATTTTATTTAAATGTTATTAAAAGTGATTAAGTGAATATTTTCAAAATTAAATAAAATTGAATTTTGAAATATAAATGAAATTTATCGAATTGAGCTATTGTAAATGTTTGAATATTTAAACTTTGAAACCGATTGGATTGGAAGTGATTTAAATTTGTAGTTCAAACCTGAATTTGAAATCGATATAAACAAAAAATGGTTTTAATGAGAAATTGAATTGAACCTTTAACCTTTTTAATTGAAATTGTTGAACTGAGATTGATTTAAATTGGATTTTAGAACTAAAGTTGATTTGAATTGATTTGTGAAATTGGAAGAAACAATTCTAGTTTGAAATTATTTTTGATATAAACTCTTTTAGATCTATAAACTATTTTAAAATATATCATTTAAATTTATAAACAATTTTGATATGTATTTTTTTATATAAACTATTTTTAATACATATACTATTTTAATTTATAACCTATTTTTAAATACAATCTATTTTTAATGTATAACTGTTCCTATATATATATACACACTACTTTCAATATTCAAACTGTTTAAGCTGGAACTATTATGATTTAGATTTAATCGATTTAAATGCGAATATTTTGATATGATGGTTTAACCTACTTTGTGGGTTTGATTTTGGAAATGAATATGGTTTAAAAAGAATAATGATTTCGAAAGTGAATATGATTTCGAAAGTGAATATGATTTCGAAAGTGATATGATTTTGAAATGAATACAATAATTTGATTTGAAGTACGAACTATTTGAAATGAAAATGGCCATGGTGTGAAATAAGTGTTTGGTTGTTAAAGAGACCGGGATTGGATATTGTCATACTCTCTGCTAACATTGAAAACCTCTTTAACAACTGTGCATGTGGTGGAGAATCCAGAACGAAGTAGGATGTTTGGCGAACGTATGTATGAGGTATGAACGTAGCCCTGACCCCCTCAGGTCAGCATGATGTGACTAAAATAGGAGCTATACCTGGGCCAAGTGAGGTCGCACCTCCGATCGAGCATGCTTCTTCGATACCATATATATTACTTTGTGATTTGATTGGGTGCACCTATGATTATAGAAGTGTGTCTCGAGGTGGGCGGTAGTAGCTACTATGCGTTACCACCAGCCTGGTTCTGCAAAACGGTAGTATCCTACTCCGGGCATTGCCTCGCGTGCCTTGTCACATGCCTTATTGCATCCACTATGAGTTTGGTTTGTATCTTACATATGGAGTGCTCACTAAGTATCCCACTGGTTTGGTGGAGCTTACAGTATCTGTATAGACTACGATGTTTATATAAAAATGCGTTAAGGGGTATATGGGTAACGCCTTAACGCTATTTTAATATTTTACTTTACTGTAGATATTATCTATGTAGCGTATTATACTATGTATGTAGATAGTTCCATGGATCCTTAAAGGATGAGAATCCTAAACATCCTTTAAGTTATTTTCGTTTGGATATTTCACTTGAGTCAATTAACTTTCATAAGAATATTAATCCTAACTCGAGTGTTTTGTGTTTTTCTTTATGCTCGGGTCAAACTGAGTGTCACAGCATTTGAGACTCATCTTTAGAGCATGGAGCTTTGCTTGGAGATCTATCTTTATCAATTCATCTTTTCAGCTATTTCAGTTATTTCTAGTTGTTTATATTCAGACTTGTCATTTTCTTGTGTATTAGAGATCTCTTTGTACTTTGAGACTCTGTTGTATTTTACTTTAGACTCTGATGTTCTGTAGTAGCTTCATGAACTATTATTTATCTATTTCACCGCTTATTGTTGTAATACTCTATGTTTGTGATTCTGTGATTGATTTTTTACTATATATGCTAAGTTTTGCCAAATATAAACTAATAATCTATTGTTTTGAGCAATTCAAGTTTGGCATGTGTGGATTATTGTCGATTTGAATGGTCGAAATAGTGGGTCGTTACATATCCTATTTAGGAATTACCTCTAGGATTAGTGGTGAGCAGTTTTCGCATTGAAGATGTCAAAATGTAGGTACTACCACCACCATACGCATATAATATGGGAACCGTGAGGTTAGTGGCAAGCAGCCCTACATTATGAAGATCTCTATTTTCAAAATCATTATCTTCAATATATCTTCACTTTCGAACACGTATATTGGTTCGAAGTAGTTTTCGGATAGGAATCACTCAAATCTGATCCTTGTCTCTCTAAACCAATTATCGATAAAAAGATGTGTATATATGTATACAGAAATCTTAAGCCTCTTTCGTTAAATCGTCTTTTCTTCTTTTACTCAAAATATTATTTAACCTTGAAGATATCTGTTTATCCAATAAAATATCTTGTAGTGACCTATATCTCTAAACCATTTCTGTTTTGGGATATACAGAATTATTTAACTTTTGTTTAACCTTGGAAATACCAAATCATTTTCTTTTAATTATTTAGATAAAATATTATCATATTCTATTTTTGCATAATTAATAAAGATTTCATTTTTCTGAATCATGTTTTAAATGGGTCAAAAACTATGTTGTTTAATACATCTTTTATTGTAAAGCAAAATCACTTGGTATTGAATAAAAAGTATTCACAGATTTTAGATTAATTATAATCAATAGTAATTTTCATATTCAACCTGCACTATTCATCGAATATCGGTTAAATCACCTTCGAAATTCATGCGGATAGTTAAGTTCCCTCCTCGGAATTTAGTATAGAGTTTAACCAGAAAGTTTTATTTAGCATCAAAATTCTATTTTAAATCTTGTTTAACTTTTTGGAAAAATCCAAAAAAAATTCTTTTACCGTACGAAAATGCGATCCAAGTATATTAGGTTAACTATCCCCTCCATCAAGCTAGTCTGGATAGCTAGGGGGAGCAGACAACTAGTTTCTCAAACTCCAGCATAGAGACTATCTCTCTATCATACATAAGGCGATCAAGTTATTTGATCGACTCTAAACTTTTAAAAGTATTTGAATTATCATTTGAAAAACATTTCAAAAAGATTTGGGAAGAAAACCCAGGTTTAAATCATTTATTCAATGGCTACCAAACTCTAGTGCTAAATTGTCGGCGAATGGTGTTTTTAAAGCTTTATAGATTAAAACACCAATTTCATTACATATACGTCCATTTTTATAATTCAAAATCCCTTTTAAAGTATTTTAATATATTTATGGAATTTATTTCATGTTTTTAAAGATTTAAAAACATCCATTTTAAAAAGATGAAAACAATCTTTTATTAACTACCAAAACGCGATGATTTTGAAAACATGATTTGGACATATCTCAAACTTTACCAAACGAAATCTTGATTTTTCTCTTTCAATAAATTCTGACTTATATTTTATCCTACACATCTGTTAAATATTTCTGGTCGTGAATCGCAAATAGTCATAACACGACGACTTATTTTTCACCTTTTAATATAATTTTTCCAAACTTATCCAAAAACACTTTTAAATCATTTTAATACCATATTAAACTATATTAAACCAATTTTTCACTATTTCGCTTTATTAAAGTCTCATTTTTCACTTTATTCCATATCTTTAATATTATATTATTATAAAATTCAATTTCCATTTTTTAATTCAAAATTCTTTTATATTAAAAGAAATGGTATTTTTTCATGTATTTTTCACCTTTTAAATTATTAGATTCAAAATCAAACTATTTGATTTACTTTTTACCATAAATTAAATCGGAAATTATTGTCAAAGACAAAAAATTTCGGCATTTTAGCCTCAAGGATAGACCTTCAGTATTTTAGCCTGAGGGACAACTTTCTTTAGGTATCAGTTTTTATTTATTGATAGCAGTTTTTAGATATCAGTTTGTAGTTATCGTTAGCAGTTTTTAGGTATCAGTTTTTAGTTTGGTAACAGTTTTGGAAGAATGTTTGTCCTTATGAATAATTTTGGAAAAATGTTTGTCCTTGTAAATAATTTTTAGAAGAATGTTTGTTCTCGTGCTTAAAATATTGAGGTCGTGTCCATGAGGCTAAAAACATGCAAATTTTTGTCCTTTAAATTAATTCCCGCTAAATTAAATGCTCCTCTTTACTTTTTCAAAACCATTTTTATTTTCCAAAAACGATGTCATTTTGATTTAAAATTCAAAAGAGGGTTGATACTCCTTATACTCATATTATTTTAGAATATAATAAGGTTTATTTCTCACGAATTTACAATGGTTATTTAAAGTGGTCATTTCAAATCTGATAGATATGGTTTTCACATTATTATCAAAATAATTCTACTTAACTTAACCAAGGCAATATATGATTAACATAAGCAACCAATCAACCAATAATCAATCATTTTGGCATCCAAACTATGCTAATCAACAAAGTATACTTGCATAACACCAATCATGGATAAATTTAAGATAAATTTAAATAATATGGAAGTAGCTTTCTCACTTTCATGTTATCCAACTCTGAATGTTTTTTAATCGATGAAATGATCTATTTCTCCACACCGAAGCTTATGGAACTTACCCCTGGAACTTAATGATGCTTGGCAAAGCTTGTGTGGAGGTGGAAGCTCAGCTTTGAGATGGTGGTGGTGTAGGCCATGCACTTTAGTGGGAAGAAGTGGAGTTTGGCTAACCTTTTGAAGCAAATTGGTATCGTATGTGCATGGAAATTGTGACGAACCGCCTTTCATTCCATTAAAAGACACGTCATTAAGAAAGAAAGAGATATAAATGATGAAACTAAATAAAATACAGAATCTCACAGTGGAACAGAATAATATATAATACATAACACAATTTTTACATAGTCACCGACAATACAATACATAAGAGTAGTAGTAATACAGTCATCATACTTTGACTGTTATAACTTCCCGTCCATACATCACAATCCAAAATACTTATACAGACATAGCGGAAATAGATAGTAACTAGCTAACGGTGAAGTTACCTGCTCCAGCTCCTTCAAAATGCAATCGTGAGAACTTGGATAACTTGGCTACTCATAAAAATTTGAGTACCCAAGAGTTTAGGGAAAACAGAAACATAAACTCCGGGTCAGACATGGGTCTAGTGTGAGTAAAACAGTTAAATTACCTTAAATTGCAAATCATTTGAAATCAAAGGTATCTCGTCAATCAAGTCGCATATAATTATGGATGGCTTTTTACCTAATGATAACCAAAACACTTTGATAGAAAATCCAGTGATATTATCATAGTGTCTAGGGTTAAGTAAATAGAACATAGCCGGAGTGCTTGCATCTCATGTTCCAACATATTTAAGCACAATAAAAAATGTACGGCACTAATTGGAAATTGGATTCCATGCATAACAAAGTAAGAAACTACCTTTCAAAGAGTGCACCTCTAGATAAAATGCACTCGGGTCTGACAAGAACATCTTGTACCCCTTGTTGAGTATGCAAGTATATGATTTTTGTTTGATAATAATAAACATATATATATATATATATATATATATTCATTTAAATGTATTGGTTCATGTACTATTTTAGTTTTCACATAATTAAATAAATATTTGGTGAATAAAATAAATGACACAGAATTTAAATTCAAATGGATATTTTATTTAAACAAATATTTATTACAATTTTGAATAGTACAACTTTGAGCTCTCATTATATATACAATTACAATTACAAAACAATTTTGATTAAATCACAATTTATCATTTACATTAGCACCTCACTACATATCACTCATTCACTCATATTTATCTTTAACTCCATTCCAATTTGTATCCAGCATTTGAGTTATCTGTAAAAGAAAACACTGACACAGTAAAATTGAAAAGGAAATAGTTTTGCAGTGTAAAATAAAATGTGTATTTTGAAAATGTTATTTTACTTAGTTATTTGGGTTGTTCATCATCATATTCATTTTTGAATTCATCAAACATAAACAATTAGTGACATGCACAGTGTATCACTGTACGTGCCACAAGGCCGTGCACACCGATATACACTTGATAAATTATAGGAACAGTTGAGCACAAGGTCAAACCCAATCAAAAGCTGGGTTCAACTCAAGTGCAATACAAATAAAGTCACACCACACAAGGTCAAACCCGAGCTATAAGCTAGATTTAACTCAGGGGCAATTCAAAATGCAAATAATTCTCGAGTGAAATCAAGGCCACAAATTTCAACTAGATCAATGAGCAATACAACAAGCACATGAATGCACAATGCAAACTACAATATAAGTGTAGTCACATGAAGATTCTGACCAGACCACACATGAAAAGGCAATGTCGAAGACAATGAAAGTCTCGACATACATATATACATGTGAGAAACAACAAGCAACATAGATGCATGCAGACTTCAAGTGCAAAGCTAAAGACATAGACGTGTCATATGCAAACCAGACCCAACCGACTCATATAGAACAGGCACCAAGTATACAAGAATTGAAGCATGTACAAGGCAACAGCAAGCTAATGATCAAACAAAATGAAACCAGACTACACAACGAACACATGAGTCAATGCTATAGAGACCAGACCCAAATGTACATGAACACAACGAAACAGTCAATGTTGAAGCAACTCGAGCTAGCATATCATATATACAACAAGCTCCAGATGGTACACAAGTGAATGGCAAAAACATCAAAATTCAATGGCAACCAAACATGAATGTAGACAACAACTATACATGAAGACAATAAGTTTGCATTGACAGTAAAGTATGAATGCCACGACTCCAGAGGAACAAGTGTGAACATGAATGCAACCATCAGTGCAGCTCAAAGCAGTTACAAAAAGCATGAAGTATGAATGCAAGCAGTACAACCCGATGCAACAGACTCAATGAAACAATAATGCAGTACAATTTCAAACGCAACAATATAGTGAACAAATCAAGCAACTTTTGGTTACGGTTCCAACAAAGTTAAGGTCAAACATGTTTACAGATAGCATTTTCAAATATAACCAAGGCAAGTTCGAACAAATACAAATCAAAGCCAGATGTTAACATGAATGAACAAAGTCAATTTTCATCTCAAAGTCCAGCAAATTCAACGCCGTGATGACCATGGAAAATTGCTCAAGCAAAAATCAATGCCGTGGGGACCAAGCCAGCAAAATATACAAAGTGAACAAGTCTAAAGAAATCACCAACATTCAAGCTAATTCAAATGGCCAAGACGAATTCAAGTAAATTATCAAAAGAATGAAAATTTAGGGCATTAAACCCTATTTAAACCAAATCATCATTGGCCTAAAAAATCATTCGAGTTCAAGCAACAATAGAGAAGAATAAATCAATAACTCGAATCAAATCGAGTTCAAACCAGAAAAGCAAAACAGGAAATCACGTGCCAATTCAAGTGAACTCAAGAAGGAGCCATGTGCAAATTGAAGAAACGGTCGATCGTGAAAGCTAGAAACACTAAAACGAGTAAAAGAAAATGGTCAAAATAGTATTTTTTACATTCACACTACAAACACTACCAATATATGCAACTGAAGGTAGATTTTCTTGTAGTGAATTTAGAGTGTTTTCTTTCCAGGTGAGTGGATTTAAGTTATATCTCTTTTATATTTACGATATGTAATATTGTTAGTTTCCCGTTAAATATTTTAATTCAGCATTTGAACTAATTTCAGTAATTAGTTCTACTAGTTAGTTATGTTAAAACTATAAATTTTATAAGAGAAGTGTACTTATATTTAAATGTTATTTATATGGAAAAAAAGAAAGGAATCCAATTAAATATAAGTAATATTAGGCATAAAAGTTGTAGAGAAAGACATAAGCCCAAAAGTGAGAAATTTATATTAAATTATGTTAAAACGGGAGAAATGAATTAAAAAGGGGAAAATCTAATAATTTGATTTGGAAGTTAGTGATAGATTAGTTGGTTGGTTTAAAAAAAGGAATACATTTTCATAGTTTAATATTGTAAGAATAATGATAAACGTAATTGCAAGAATAAAAGCAAGAAAAATGGAATTAGTGCAAAATAGAGACATTACTGTATTTTGCATTACCCAACATTTAAAGAAATAATAAAAGAAATATCTTGTAGTTACGAGTTATTGTGTGTAGTATTATTTAGTATTAAAATATGAAAATGAATTCTTATCACAGCTTTTGTAACCAACCAAATAGAATAGAACTACTTCCCAGAATAAAAGAGAATAACGCGAAGCGTTAAAGAAATTAAAGAAGAAGAAATAATCAAGTTAATTATTTGATAAGACTAGAAACAATAAATAGAAAATATGACTAGATCTGCATTTATTGCATAGATAATAGAGTAAAAAGTAAAGCAGTTATTATGGTAAGTAACTTATGAGAGTTGGACGTAGTCCCAAGTTAAGACTAATATATAATATAAGAGAACTAAAGAGAATTTAGTATCATAATAAAAGAAGACAGACTAGAATAGAAAATAGACACTTGCATTTACATTTATAACAAATAGGTTATAAAAGAAAGAAATGAATATAAAAGTGACAATTGCAAGTATAATTGTAACACGAAGGTAAAAAGAAAGAAATAGAAGAGGCTTATTTTATCAAACTTAGATCTTGAGTTAAGTTAATAAGCAAAAAAATAGCAGTGGCCTGTACTGGCAGCATTCCCTTTTAGGTCTAGGACCGAAGGCCTCACACATAGGTGGGGTTGGGCATGCTGATTAGGGTAAATAAGTAGCTAACAGAATGAGAAAAGTAAACTAAACGCATAATAAAAGAATAGATGCAGGGTCTAATAAAATGGTAAGTTATGTGTGGAGTAGCCCAAAGAGAATTCGGATAAAGAGCCTAAAGAAGCAGTTCGTCGTAGATTTTTAGTACAGAGAGAGCACGTCCAACTTAGTTATTTTGGGCTAGAAGGAAGTACAAGACTTCAATGGGACGTGAGGATACCCTAGTATGGCCCTCTGGGGTAGGCCTAACGAAGCTGCACTTCCCAGAGGCAGGTCTGTAGGTGTTCCATCAAGAGAGTATGCCTTGACTGCTTTTCCATTGCAGGCCTAACGAAGCGGACCTTTGTAGGCAGTCAAAAGGTTGATGATGGAGTAGGATATTCGTATGACATCATACTCTAGTTTGCGAGTAGGTTACAATGTGCAGGACCCATAAGGATAGTCGCATGTGAGTATCAGCCATCATCGGTTAGAGCGAGTTCAAGAAAGACTAGAGTTAAACCAATAGCCAATGATTCTTCCACTATCGAGACATTAGATGAGGAGCACAACCAATTGAATGTTTAGATTGTTTGCAGTAGGGTACAACCACTTAGCTCTAAAAGCCTTTCAATTAGTTGAGGGGGGGCTGGGTTGGGCCACAGCCACCATGACTAAAGAGACATACCAAGTAGAATATCTATATTGTAGGCCTAACGAAGTGGACCTTTATAGATATAGAAAATCTCCGACTAAGTTCCGTACAAGGTAGACTTTGTTGGCAAAATTCAAGGAGTAGACAAAACGATTATGTAGTCCTCAAGATACGCACTGGGTGGTACATTATGGATGTTCAAGTAATAGTATAAGTTAGTGCGATGTAGTTTCACGTTTTCATAGTACACGACGGAATATTGGTATTGTAGGCCTCATGAAGCTTTCCTTTACAAATGCAGTTACAATATGCTCTAGTAACAAGACGATGGTGTCCTTTTCGAGGAGGATACGAAAGGTACTATGGGTAGCACCTAGGACCAATGCAGTCTTTGGGCATGTAGCTACATATATATTGGTTTTAGGTCTTAATCTATTAGGGAGTAGATTGGTACAATTCACGCACAAAGGCGAGAGTATAAACCCAATAAACCTAATATAATAGAAAATGGAAATAGAACGGTATATGTAGAATTATGCTTAGAAATGTATAATTTGTCCATTCACCGGAACTTTAGTTCTGACCTCCTCCTCATATCATCCTAGGGGTTAGATAGATGGCAGAGATTTTTCAGCTTTGAGACACTTGTTTATAAAGTATTATTACCTTGGCGAGTATTTACTTATTACTATATTTTACTCTGTTCTGCTGTGAGATATTTATTTGAGCTCTGATATATTTATCTTTGCCTATTTGCAGGATACCAAACACCCAACTCGGGCTTCAGTGGATTTGAGTTTTAGAATTTTTGCGAAAAATTTAGAACCACTGGAACTCGGGTTGTTACATAAACCATTAAAGTAACCAGTAATCCACACCTTCCAGCATGATCCACAACAATCCCAGAGTCCCCACTCTAGATCTCACATCCAATAGAGTAAACAATTTGGATCGGTACTGATTTGATCCACTTAGGTCGGTGTTGATCCAAATACATAACCATTTTGGACTCCAGCCTCTAGTGCACTCTCTCTAGATGCCATAGACCCTTATCCATCCCTCTTGGCCTTCAGGTCTTCTCTTTAATGCACCATAGCCGATCCAATGAAGATGATCCATCCAATCTTCAATACTTGTCCTATCCATCGATCCAGCTTCATAATGCAACTCTAAAATCATGCTCATTTTCCCCTGTGGATCTTTCTTCAATTGGCATGCTAATTTTGGATCGGTACCGTTCTGATCCAATCATATCGTTGTCGATCCGAATACTTTGCTCCAATTGTTGTAAAATCTTCAGGGTGTCCTCCTATTGTGCTCCAAAGCCTATCCTCCACGTTCTATGTGATTCCAGTGATCTTTCATCCCAATATGCTCCAATCACCAACGTAAGTCCTAAAACATGCACAACACTAGCAAATGAATCAAGTATAGCAAGCAATTCAAATGTCATAGATAATCAAAACATAGCAAATCATCTAATTACATCAAATATGAATATAGAAATCATCCAATTCAATCTTCCATCACAATTCTAGCATAGGTCTAATCTAACACATAGAATTTCATAGCCAAATATACACAAATGACACTAACCAATGATTTATCCCAATTACATGTTTAATTAGGTTAATCTAAGGTTTCTAAACTGAAATTACTTAAGTCTAATCAATTTAATTTGATAATTATAACCTATATTAACTAATTACAACATATAATCCATCACAGACTAGTGCGAGATCATAACCACTCACCTAATCTACCAAAACCTATGAAATATGATGAAGATCCAATCCGATCAGTGAGAAATCGGATGAAGATGCAACCAAAATGATGAGATCAAGCTCCTAGTTGAAGATCTAGCCTCTAATTTGCACTTAAAGATGATCTGAAATGAAATCCAATGAGATGAATGGAGAATTATAGAGGAGTTAGGGTTTAGGGTTGATTTGAAATAAGAGATAAACTTTCAAATGATCTCTCTCACCTTATATTTATAGCCAAACCTGATTAGATTAATGGGTTTGCTAACTCGACCAATTAATCCCCTTCTAATTCTGGCCAGCATATTTCAAAACTTTAAATTGTTATAACTACCTAACCACTTATACGATTTTCTAATCTAACCACTCTACAGAATGGGAAACCGCCATCCCGAGATAATGAAACGGGTTAAAGCACCTAATTTGGCTACTATCAAAAGCTATAGCCAAAATAAGATCTCTAGGGGTAAAATGGTCACATAGAAATTTGGAAAAAAATTCTTAGATGTGTAAAACATCCCTAAAAACCACATCCCAAAATATTAGAATCATACAACCACAAATGAGTTAAATAAAATTATTTTACAATCCTCCGATACGTAAAATACGGGTCATTACAAATGTAATGCCTTTTGGATTTATGAATGCACTTGCATACTTTAATAATTTGATGAGTAAAATATTTGATAATGATATCTTAGTATACTCTAAGAGTGAAGGAGAGCGTGCTAATCACTTAAGGGAGATACCGCAGACCTTACGGACGCACCGACTTAGAGCCAAATTTGCAAATTGCCACTTTTGGAAGAAGGAGGTAAGGTTTCTTGGAGTCGTTATTTCTAATCATGGATTGGTGATGGACCCCGCAAAATTGGAAGCTACTGAAGTGTGGAAAATTCCAAAGAATGCACTGGAAATTTGGAGTATTCTTAGGTTAGCGGCTATTATAGGAAGTTCATAAAAGATTTTGCAAAAATAGTAGTCCTTTTAACCCCTTTGACTAAGAAGAATCTAGTCTTTACTTGGTATGATAAATTTACTAAAGCATTAAAGAAACTTAAGGAACTATTGATAAGTGGGCCCGTGCTTATCATTCCTGATGGGATAAAGCTTTTTACAGCTTTAACGGATGCATGCAGCATAGGATTAGGAGCATTTCTCATGCACGAAGGAATGGTAGTAGCTTATGCTAGTAGGCAACTGAAGGACCATGAGAAGAGCTAAACAATTCATGACTTAGAGTTAATAGCTGTTGTCATTGCCTGAAGATGCGGAGGCACTATCTTTTGGAGGAAAGATTTGAGTCGTTCATTAACGCTAAATCACTCGAAAACTTATTTTTCCAAAAGGATTTAAACACTAGGAAGCAAAGATTGATGGAATATATAGCATCATTTGACTTTGGTATACCATATACCAATGGAAAAGGAAACATCACCATTGACGCCTTCAGTCAAAGGCATGCTACCTTAGATGCTCTATATGACTAGAGGTAGTTGGATTTCCTCTCAAATTTCAACTTCCAACCACTAATAGAACCCGTCCATGACTTTTAGGCAGTGATGGAGATTTGGCCGGCTTTAATGGACTGCATTAGACTAGAGAAAAAGAAGGATAGGAGGATAGTGGAGATCCTGGATAAGTTCAAAAGAGGATAACTTTTTCTCTACATCCACAGATATGCATTTGACTAGAAGGAATGTTTAAGAAGGGATGGGAACCGTCATGTCCCAATGATTGGTAGTGTGTTAATGGAGGTTCTTGTAGAGTGTCATCATTCAAAGATGACCATTTACCCCAGAAGAGATAAAATGTATAGGGATATGAAGAGAATTTTCTTTTGGCAGGGATTGAAGAAGAGAGTTGTTGAGTTGCTAGGTGTTTGACATGTCAATGGATAAAAGCTTAGTAAGGGAAATCCGGAGGGTTACTGATACCATTAGAGATTCCAACTTTAAAATGAGAGCACATTTCAATGGATTTCATAGAAGGATTGCAAGGAGTCAGAGGGGCAATGAAGCTATTTGGATCGTAGTAGATAGACTCACTACATGGGCCCATTTTATTCCTATTTGGAATAATAGGACCGTAGCTTCTCTTGCATAAACTTATATTAAGGAGGTGGGTTGACTACATGCAATTTCGATGAGCATTGTTAAAAATAGGGACCCCTTATTCACCAATGAGTTTTGAAGATGTTTGCAGGCATCTTTGGGAACTTCGTTGAATCTTAACACTACTTACAACCCACAGACCGATGGTCAAACTGAAAGGGCGAATAAAATCTTGGAGGACTTGTTGAGAGCTTGTATCATGGACTTCGGAGGACGCTGGGAGCAACAACTAACATTAGTTGAGTATGCATATAATAATAGTTACCAAACGATGATTGTTATGATACCCTTTGATGCGCTTTATGGGAGGCCATGCAAATCACCAAATTGTTCGTATGAAACTACTGACAAATTTTTTGCTCCGACTCGATTTGCTTCATGATACTGAAAAAAGTAGAGTTGATCAGGCAACGTATGAAGGCAGTGCATGGCTACCAAAAATCCTACATTGATAAGAGAAGGACAAAGTTAGAATTTGAGATCGAAGACTCGATATTTATCGAATTCCCCCCTTGTAGAAAAATTTTAAGGTTTGGTAAGTCTGCGAAATTGGCATAAAAATTTGTTGGGCCCTTTCGAGTTTTGGAAAGAATAGGAAGACTTGCTTATTTCGTGGAGCTATCGGATAGATTGGTAGAAGTCCATGATGTTTTTCACATCTCACATTTGAGGAAATGCCTTCATGACACAGCCGTTGTGGTAGAGCCTGATCAGTTGGGGGATATTGAAATGGACACAATAGCATCACGTACCGCTGCACCTATTATGGAGCATGGAACTAGGAAGCTCCGCAACAAAGAAAATAGCCTAGTCCGAGTACAATAGGAAGACAATCCAGCGGAAAGCGCATGGGAAACTGAAGAAAATGTGGACCTCTCATCCTAAGCTTTTCACTAATACACTTTTCTCTTCAAAATTAGAATTTTTGGCTGCATTCATGGTTGCTAGGTAGATGTTTACTACACTTTTCACTATCACTCTGCATACATGCAGATATCTTTGTGCATGTTTAGGGTATTTGCATGCATACTTATATATCACGATCACACACTCATGTTAGTATTGTGCTCACTTATAGTACGTCTGCAGTACATAAACACATTGCACTTTTGGTTGTATAACATAGATGTTTATTGCATGGTATGTTGTTCGCTCCTTAGGAAGATTTTGAGGACGAAATCCTTTTAAGGGGGAAAATGTAATACCTTGTAAAATCAACCATAAATAAATTAATTGGATAAACTAAATTAAATATGATAGGGATAAAAATGAAAATTTTGCAAAAGTTGGAATTTGAACATGAAAGTAACGTCGTTCTGCTCATGGAATTTTTTTTGATAAAATTCCGTATATAATATGATGAAAACAGAGCTCAAATGAACAAGTTATAGACGCTAGAAGTTTTTGAGTTTAAAATAATTTAAGTGGAATTCAAATTCAAATAAATATTTAATTCCCCAATTCGAAATTTAAAAATTAACTGTAATTATACTTAGGGGCTAAGTAAACGTTAACGTTTAATTATAGTTAAGGAATTAAATAAAAACAAAATAATCCAAATATTCCTAAAATAAGGGGAATGGTCGACCCCTTACCCACGACCGATCGATCGTTAGTGGTCGACTAATGGGAAGGCGATGGTTAATCGCTGCTTGTAGTGGAGGCTAAGGTTTTGTTTATTTTAAACATAACAAATTTTATAATTTTTGACCGACCTTCATCCAACAGTTCTAGTGCGTTCGAACCACTATAAATAAGACCCTAGGCCCCTAACTTTTATTTACATAATATTTTGGGAACATTAGTGATGCTCTCATTCGTCTCTTTGTAGATTCATAAAACTCCATTACGGTTTCAGGTAAGAAAACCTATATATATATATATATATATATATATATATCTTTGTTTATTATATTTTCTCAATCTCTTCTCCTCCAAACCTTTAATTTTCTGATTTTGATGCATATACAAAATCCCTTGCTATATATATCAAAATGAAGAGATCTGAATGGGTTCATTAAAGGCATGTCAAATCCAAGAGAAGGCAAAGCTAAGGAACTTTATGAGTGGAAATCTAAGTTTCTCTGTTTTAGTAATTAAATAGTATAATTCGGACTTGATATATATCTTAGGAAGTTTCAGGTTATGAAAACATCACAGTAGAAATCCCTATAATTATCCCAAAGCGAAATGCCAGTTCTTAGGTTGTAGTTTTAATTGTTTTTTATTAAAATAATAGATTTTTTATGGATTTTGCAATATATATGTTACCTTCAATTCCACTTCTTATTTTTTTCCTTTGGATTTGACTAAAATATTTTATTTAGAAATGGTGTGTAAGCTATGAATTCTTACTCGTAGTTTGCACTGTCCATTTCTACAAATTTGAATAAAAATTCCCTTATCCAATTTTATGTAAAAATAAGTTGAATAGAGCATAAAACCTATTACATTGTAAGTTTCCATTATTATTGTTTTATTCCATTGTTTTAAGATAAAATAAGTTGGAATTGTATTCTAAGCACATGTTTGTTGATTTGATGGGAATTTTGGATTTATGGTAAAAATGTTATTAATGCTATTGTGGAAATGAGACTTGTATAACATTGGAAGATTCGACATCTAAATCATTAGTTTAAGGCATAATCTCCAGATGCCTAATAAATGCATACTTATATATATAAACTAGTGTAAATAACGTACAATCGTAATGTATTAATTGTGTAGTAAATTAGGTTAATATTGTCATTTAAATCCTCCTTTGAAAAATAATTAGTCAGGAGAAATAAGAAGAATTTTTGTAAGGCCTAAATAATACAATGAAATGTGTGTTAATAAACTTAAAGAGTGTTATGAAATATGACTAAGTTATAGGGAAGCAAGGTCAGTCAAAAGCACATAGAAGACTGTCCAGCTAATCTGGCACCAACAATGTGACTTTGGGGCTGATGTGAGACGTCGCCTATAGTACGTAACCATAGATGATGCAAGATTAATCCAATTCTATAGGGAAAATCTTCCCAGCTAATCTGGTTATCGGTTCCTACGAATGATTAGACTGATGTGAGATGTCACTATAGGGTACAGACTGTAATACGAAGGACCTGCTTCAGGGAATTGAAGGTATTAAGTGGTTATTTAAGAGCCCACTTCTTTCCTTTTTATGAAGTATTAAATGGTCAGAATTGGGTTTAAGAATAATTAAGGATATCTTAAAAAGGTCCGCTTGAATTGAAGTATTAAGTTTCCAAAAAAATTAGCATGCAATGTCAGCAAGATAAGGTACCTATGAGGAGTCTACATTGGGAATATGTATTAAATTATGGGGGCCTACCTTATTTGAGGTCTTAAACGGTCAGTGTCTGCCTAATTTCCATTAAAATATATTGAGTGGCTTGGATTCTATCTCTCACATTAGTGGACATTAATAATGATAGTTAGTGGTGATTGATTATGGGAAAACCTGCTTTGGGAAATGAAAGTATTAAGCGGTTGTTTGAGGGCCCGACTCTTTCCCTTATACGAAGTATTAAATGGTTTTGAATAAAGTTTAAATTGCAAAAAGAAGTATCCTTATTTAAATTATATTATTCAAGTATTGAGTAGAAAGACTCGAGATTTTCTATTCACTAGACATTGTTGTTCTAACTCCTTCCTCTTTACAATATAGGTTAGGGAAGGAGACGATGATCAAGATGGAGATGATGATGAGAGGAGTTTGTGGCAGTAGTCTATTTATCCATTCATCCTATTTTTGAATGTACCCGCTTGAACATAAAAACATACTTTTGAACGAGGTGATGCAAGGGTTATTGTTGACAATATGTTATGGTTTTACTTTATGACAATTGAAATTTGAAATAAAATGAGTGTTGTTTATGTTATTATATTTTGTCCTTCCACTGTGAATTCTGAATGAGTAAATAAATAGCTCTATATTGTTCTTTACTAACCAGCAACCGGCTTTGGATTGAGTCTGAAACACCCCCACACCCCTTAATATACCCAAAAGGACACATTAAAGACGTGATGTGTTGTAGGTATAACTAAAACTAACAGAGACTAAGATTCACAAGACAAAAATTGGTAAAAACAGCAGGAACTAAAATAATAACTTAATTAAAATAAAAGCTTCATAATTGCTTCATAAACTAAATAAGTCAAAATCCAAATACAACATACACGTCTCAAAACTCAACATGTCCTATGAAATAAAAACTTGTGGTCTGAACAAAAATCAAAATACAAATATCCCTCAAATAAGCCTGTACATAGAAAGAACTAAAGCTGAAATAAAAGAAATACATAGTAGAGAATTCTTCCTAGAAACAACCAAGCAACTTCAATCAACTGCCCTCTCCCTTTATTTCCTATGGGGGGGAAAGGGGAAAAAAATAAAGGAGTGGATCAGATAAAAAGTCTGGTGGATGATAGTAATTACTGGAGTCTTTAAGCAAAGTAAAAGTAATAGACTCTACAATAATTCTAGTATATAAAAAGGAAACAAAGGAAATAGGAAAGAGATAATGTGAAAATAAATACGATTAATTATAAGATAGGTTAATTTTGGTTGCTTGCACTTGTCCTTGATTTCTGCTTTGATTAGGTTGAATTCTTGATCCTGTAATTAGGATGTAATCCTAATTCTACCCATTTTGATCGACCTGCTACTCCATAGATCTTATTGTGGACCCGGACGCTATATAACTCCCTACATAGCAGCCGGTGGTATCTATGAAAGATGCATAAAATACTCAATGTGGATCCGAAGACATATTTAGCTCCCTACATAGAAGGCAATGGTGTCTACGAAAGACACCCATACTAAGCACTTGGAACTCATAGCGATTATTGAGCACCAAAATGGAAGTCGCACACGTAACTACCACCTTGCCCATGTTACCTTTTGTTTCACCTATTGGATCTTCTTATTACCTCAAACTCCATCACAAGCATGCCCCTCATCTCACTTCAGGCTGATGTGAGATCACTGTGTGTCCATAGAAATTATAGGGAAATGCGGTTGGTACTGGCCCGTCATCCAAACAATGTCTAGTTATGCCCCTTATCCAAATCCCCCGTGATTTGGACTTCTATTTGACCAATTACTACTATTCTTAGCATAAGCGTGCCCTCATCTCACTTCAACCTAATGTGAGACACCGTTTTGTATAATAGGGAATGATATATGATTTAGGTTCTACTTTCATCTTTGCTTACTAACTAGATAAATTATTTAAATAAGCTTTTATTATCATCTTTACGTTCTACGCTTATTAATTTATCCCAAGTCTTAAAATAAGCCTCATTCTATTCTTTTTCTTATTATAACCTATGTTATAATCATGCTTGTTACTTAACACAAGATCTAAGTATGAAAATAAGCTTCTTTCATTTTTTACTCTTTTTTAATAATAATTCTACATTATAACTAAGCCAATCAATTAGTCCAATTCTAATCATAATTAGGCATAATTCAGTCTTAATTCCATTTTATTAAAGTCATTATAATTTACATCTTGTCATTCATTATTTTAGAATTCTTATAATTTAATCCAATTTCGCGTTAATTCTATTCTAATCCATATGCGTAGAAGAAGGAGAAATAAAAGAAAACTGAAAATTTAAGAAAATTCAAGGCGTAGGAAAAAGATGTAAATAAGATATAAATATCAGTAAATAAATTAAAATACTGTAAATAAATGGAAAATTTATAATTAACAGAAATAACTAAAATTGACTGAAAAGAATAGATAGAAAGACATAGGCTGAAAATAATTCTTAAAACTGATAAAAATGCCATTCCAAAAATCGTAGTAAAACTACAACTAATGAAAACCCTATTATTTTTAATTACTTAAACGAAATCTTAAAATAATTACAATCACTCACATCTGGTCCTTAGTTCTTCCCTTTAGCCCTTCACGGATTCACTTGGGGTTGTTAAAATATTTTTATTAAAAAGATGTTCTCCTTGGAAAATTACTCCTTTTAGGGTTCTTCCTGAAAAGGTGAACCCAAGCAGAGAAAATCTAAAACGAGAAAAAGTGCTAGGATTAGGGTCTTATTTGTAGGGATAGAAGTGGATCTCGGACCGTTGGATTTGGGGATTGAATAGGATGCAACCACGTCATAGGCCAAATAGGAGCCATCGGATACAAAAATAGATGGATCGGATTGGTCAGATGAATGCAAAACACATCATTTGAGGCTCTCGAAATTTCGAATGAATGAGTGTTCATTCAAATAGCAGAGGTGGGTCGACCGGGTGGTCGACCGCCTGATGCCCAGGTCGACTGACCGGTCAACCTGCCTATATGTATGTATGTATATACATACATACATACATACATATAAGTTTGTATGTATTCTCCGTTTTCTACTTATTTTGTTTATTTTATAACTTGGTCATATTAGGTCTTCAGATGCAAAAATAGATGGATCGGATTGGTCAGATGAATGCAAAACACGTCAGTTGAGGCTCTCGAACTTTCGAACGAACTTCGTTCGTAAATAGCAGAGGCGGGTCGACGGGCGGTCGACCGCCTGATGTCCAAATCGACTGTCCAGTCGACCTGCCTACATACATACATACATATATATATATATATATATATGTATATGTATATGTATATGTATATGTATATGTATATGTATATGTATATGTATATGTATATGTATATGTATATGTATATGTATATGTATATACATACATATAGTATGTATGTATGTATGTATGTATGTATGTATGTATGTATTCATTCTCTGTTTTTTTGCTTATTTTGTTTATTTTATAACTTGGTCATATTAGCTCAGATTTTGAAGTTCTATATATGAAAATTGACCCAAAAATTACCACGGACACAATGGTGCAACACTCATGGATCAATTCTGATAACTTCACAAAGTTATCTTATTATTTATTTAATTGTGGATTAATTATTATGGGTTAAATTTCGGGTTGTTACATTCTCCTCTCCTTAAGGAATTTCATCCCCGAAATCTCTAAGGATAAAAGAATGTACTAAATGTTTTCATCCACTTCTACAACCGACTACTCAATCATCAGCCATTCATCCATTGTCCTTAAGTTTGTCTAATGCGATTTATGATACTTATGCAATTAGTGTAGTGTAAATGTCCCCAACTAATGCAAAAGATTAGGCGGTCTACTGATTCAATTGACCTCCTTTTATGCAATCATGTCTGTTTCATGTATCCAAATGAATGCGAAAATTTCCTAATGATAACTGATAATTCTATATGTGTGCCACAAACATCATCTAAATGCAACAACCATGTGAAAATAATCTAATTATATCAACCGTGGAAAATAGAATAAAATGCACACATATCCATATGTGTATGCTCTAGTGTCCTAGTTAGGCTGATCTCCAAAGAATAATAGTTCCTAGTGTACCTATATGCGTCCATTAGCATCCACTAGCAAACACTTGCAATCACTAGCATACATCATTCATAACATGTTATATTACTATGTTTACATCAAATCCTACCATCCATGGGTTAAATCCTAAGTTCTACCCTCCCAAAGGATAATAAAGGAAAGAACCTATTAAAAACTAAAGATGGAAAAAGGATATTCTAAAACCTATTATCAAAGAGACATGGATATGAGATTCGAATTTTCTCCTAATCAAATTAGTCTTCTACGAAATCTCTGTAACCATGTCGAAATCAAGAAGCAACCTTTTCGTAAACTCCAACCAATATGAAGACATCTTACACGAACTTCAAAAAAGTGCTTCAAAAGGTGTCATTCCAATACTAGCTTGAAAACTACTACCGTATGAATTCCACTAAAGAAAGATGATTTTCTCAAGTTCTTCCAAAATCAAGAATATTCATTCTCAACTATGCTTGTCTTACTATCCTACTAATTTCATTTTACTGTTCTTCATGAATCAAAATTCCTAGGTTCTTACTAGTGTCCTATACACTTTACGGAAACTTCCATTATTACTTCTAAAAGTAGCTATCTCCTTACACCTTTTCCGTTACTCCTAGGAATTGATTCTTAACTACTCCACATTTAAGAGATTGGTTTGGTATTTATCACCTTGTTTTAAAAACTAAGTTTTCTAAAAATTATAAAACATTAAATCCCAAAATCTTTGTCTTTAAAAGTGTCTTTTCAGTTTCTATTAATTTCAAAAATACTTGGTCACTTAATATTATTTCCCAAACCTAGATGGAAAAACTTCCAAATTTTTAAGTCTAAAACTTACATCTCTCTTTCTTTAAAGACTTTTACGGTTTTCTATAAAATTTTGAATTTACAAATTTTACTTTTATTAAGATTTTCACTTAAAAAACTTATTACTTTTTCACCAAACCATTTTTTTTTTGGCAAAACCAGCGAGGTTGACTGGACCCCTACCAGTTTTATTGCAACACAATAAAAGTGGACAGTACAAGAGAGAAGAAAAGGAAGAAAAAAAATAGAAAATTAATACAATTGAGGAAACAATAGAAAACATCAACCCCAAACATGAATCAAAGCGTCTGGGAATTTGGTGTTGCAGTTCATCAATTGCCAGTGGGTACTTCTCCTAACATCTTGCCATAAAAATTCAGTCTTCCTCCTGTGGTTATCAAAGACAACAGTGTTCCTTTCCTTCCAAACAGCAGAAAGATATTTTTTCAAACACACAGCCAAGATTCTGGACTCAAACTTTCTCCACTTTGTAGCTTTGTAGATGATACTCCATATCATTGCAGAACCCCCAGCAGTAAGATTGACTCCAGTAGTGGAACTGATTCTGACCATACATATTTTAAGAGCCGGGCAATCAAAAAAAATGTGGTCAACTGTTTCCTCATGCAGCTCACAAAAGAGACAAAATGAGGAGCATGCCATACCAAAATGATTCAACTTACTTCTAGTCAGGAGAGCTTGGTTTATGACTTTCCACAACATCAAGTTATCACATGGAGGAGAATCATCAGTCCATATCACTGAATACCATTTGGAAGCAGGGAGAGTATCATACACAGAAATAGTTTTGTAAACACCCCTGATAGTGTGTGGCCTCAGGTCCCACGTAACAGCCTGCATTTGTTTGGTAGTGTTGTACTTGTTTTGGATCTCAGTCCATAATTGCCTGATCATTTGGTTACTAGTACCTGGCAATAGCAAAATCCCATCATGTACATAGTCATTGGCTTTAGCATCATAATGAATACCAGACTGTTGAACTTGAAGGTAGTCACAAACTTTTGAAAGGATAAGACCTCTGCCCGGCCAAGGGTCATGCCAGAAGCTAACCCCAGATTTTGTAGTTACATGGTATTGTATGAAAGGGAGGTAAACATCCCTTAATTTTAGAATGCTTCTCCAGATCCAACTGCTATTTTGAGGGATCTCAATGCACCAAAAGTACTTTGTCTTAATGTAATATTGCCAAACCCAATTAGCCCATATGCTGCTTCTTCTATTGATGAGGTCATCAAAATGGGAACTTATGGCAGCACGGTTCCACTTGCTTGCATTAATAACACCTAGCCCACCAAGATGAATTGGAGTTTCAAATTTAGAAAATGTGCATGGGATCAACTTCCTGTTGTGTATGCTTCCAGTCCAGAAATACCTATGCATAGCTGACCTCACCATATGCAACAGCTTGGTAGGGAGGATAATTCACTGAGCCCAGTAAATTAAAGAGGAAAAAACTACAGATTTAATAAGGACAAGCCTTCCACTTTGAGTCAGTTGCCTATTAGACCATGCACCCATAACAGATGTAATCTTATTGTATAAGGGAACACAATCAGCATTAGTAATTCTTTTGGTGAGTAAGGGAAGACCAAGATACCTCATTTCATTGACCATGCTAGTGTAGCCAGTGTGTAGATAAAGGGCAGCAGCTTGGGTAGCACTAACTCCAGCAAGTAACATGGAAGATTTTGCTTTGTTGATAGATAGACCAGTCATGCAATAGAAAGAATGGAGAGCCTCCATAATACCAGTCATGGAGGGAATATCAGGTTTAGTAAACAGCAATACATCATCAGCAAACATTAAGGATTATATTTGGAGAGCAGAGCACTTAGGGTGGTACTTGATTATCTTCTGAGAGTAACTGCTATTAAGCAAAACTGTGAAAACTTCCATGACCAACAAGAAAAGGTAAGAAGATATAGGATCACCCTGTCGAATTCCTTTACTACTTTTGAAATACCCAACAGGTCTACCGTTCAAAACAACAGAGAAGGTTGGAGTGGAGATGCACACATATATCCATGACACAAAAATTTTGGGAAACCCCATGACCGCCATGATCCTCACAATTGAATCCCAGTGAATAGAATCATAAGCTTTAGATATGTCAATTTTTAGAGTAGCAGAAGGAGTCACATTACCTCTAGAATAACCTTTCAGCAATTCTGAGCAAGCAGAACATTATCAAGAATCTTTCTAGCAGGTAGGAAGGTTGCTTGATTCATGGAGACAACAGATGGCATAACACTAATCATACGTGCGGCAATAATTTTCGTGATACATTTGTATATGACATTACAACAGGATATGGGCCTGAACGGGGAGACACAAGTAGGTGGATAAACTTTAGGTATTAGTGCAATGTTAGTACAATTCACTTCCCCAAGAAGTTTGCATTTTGTAAAGAAATTGTGGATAGCTTGGCAGAATTCTTGACCAAGCACACCCCAAGTAGCTATGAAGAATGTAACATTTAGACCATCAGGCCCGCCAGCAGATTGTTTATTCATTGAAAAAAGCGTATCTTTTATTTCCTCGTTAGTTATAGGCCTCATTAATTCAAGTGCTGCCTGAGGTGATATACTTGGCATGGTAAGAGTTGAAATACGTTCAAGGTCAGGGGAGAACCCGGAATCATTGCCAAGCAATGAGGAGAAGTATTCAAAAAAAGCCTGGTCAACATTTTTAACAGTGTGACATTGGTTACCCTGATCGTCAAGCATACTAAATATGTTATCTCTGGTATGTTTGACCTTTATTGCATCATGGAAGAACTTGGTGTTCTTGTCTCCTTCAACAGTCCACTTGGCATGCAGTTGTTGCTTCTTCATGTTTGCTTCCAAGCATAAGGCATTGTTCACATCACTAAATAGTTTGCTTTCATCAGCCGCAGCTTGCTCATCAAGGGGGTGCTCCATCATGTATTCTTGTTTCTTCTTCAGTTGTTCCTTAAGAGTTGTGGAAAGAAGGCTGCCAGCTCCAAAGTTTGTATTGGCCCACAATTTAATTTCCTGCTTGATTCTTTTCAACTTCCTGCAAAACTTATACATGGGGTTACCATAGCAATTAAATTCAGTGCTAACTTGAGAAACTAAATCAAGAAAGTGGTCATGCTTGAGCCAAGCATCAAAAAATTTGAAACTTCTCTTTTCCTTTCGCAAATGGGGACCCAGAGTTAATATTAAGGGAGAATGGTCAGATAATATAGGTTGAGGGAGGAAAACAGATAAGGTGGGCCATTGCTTGAGAGCTTGGATGTTGCAGAAAGCATGATCAATAGTCGTGAACGTACGAACTCCACTACGACTTCTATTATTCCATGAATATTTAGCTCCAGACCTATTAACCATGATTAAGTCAGATTGTTCAATAGATAAACTGAAAGTAGCAATGTCTGTAGGAGTAAGAGGATTACCCCCACATTTGTCAGAGAATTCAAAACAGGAGTTGAAATCTCCTAGCACAACCCAGGGATGTGAAGACTGACGTAATGGTGGCAAGGAGTTGAAGAATTGTTACGAGAAAGGACAGAGTTATCATCGTATACAAAGGTGACATAAAAGGAGGTTTGAGAAAGAGTTTCAATGACATGAAGATGGATGAACTGTCTAGTTGAAAGGATCTGGGAAAGGGTAATAACTTTGGGATCAAACAAAATTAGAATTCGACCATAAGATGCAAGGTTATGGTGGAAATCCCAAGTAGGATCAATGTAAGTTACTGCTTTGATGGATAACAAGTGGTTAAGTTTTGTTTCAAGCAAACCAAATAGACAAATGTCATACGTTGAAATTTAACTTTTGACTTGATCAAGTTTTAAGTTACTATGCGCACCTCTGAGATTCCATGCAGCGAATTTTTTAAACATTAAAAAATTATTGATGGATGGTGGAGTTGTTTCTTCTCTGTGCAGACAGAGACCTTGTTTCAATTTTCCTAAAGGGAGAGGAATGTTGAGTGGTGGATGGATCTTTGGTTGGAATATGTTTTGGTTGAGGTAGGGTATGGTTTGTAGGCCAACCAGGCAGGTCAATGGAGAAATTGTAAGGTGGAGGAACTTGTGGATGAACTACAGGATCAGGCTTATGGCTTGAGAAAATAAGTTGTTTTATGAATGTCTCAATTTCAGTGCACCAAGCTCGTTCTTGTTCTGTGTCATGTGTATCAGCTTGTGCATGCGCTTCTGTAACACAGTTACCATTCTCCTTGCTTTTGCCACAGTTAGCAGTTGCATTATTGTGTAAATGCTGCTCATCAGTAGGCAAATATGGGATTTTGTTATCCATCATAGTACTGTCAGAAGGATTTGCATTGATCAGTGAATTATCTATACTTAATTCAACACAACTGTCATCAGGGTTGATTTCACCATCCTCTACCTCATTAATATCAACTATAACTTGCTCATACTCTTCATTTTGTAGCACATTAAATTTGTTTTGTGTTTGAACAGTGCATGTTTGGTCCACTTTGTGGGGTTCGATAATAACATTCATACCAGATCTGTTTCCTTCACTTCCAACAAGTTCAAATGTTTCCTTTGCTACTGTGTTTATTTTTATTTTATTTTCCAACTGCTTACTTACATCACTTTTTTTTCCCCTGTTCCTATTGACCTTTAGCCACACTTGCCTCACTGTACCTTGTTTGCCTGAGTTTTTTCCCTTATGCTCAATGTGTTGCTTCACTTCACCACACTCTTGTTGTTCAGTAGCTTCATATTGCTTATCCTTCTCTTCAATTACTGACTTCTTGCAAGTGCTATCCAAATGCCCAAACTCCTTACAAAATGTACAAATTTCAGGCTTCCACAAGTAATCAACTTTAACTTCCTGTTCAGACCCATCAAGCAGTTGAACAGAAAATCGTTCAGGCAGTTCGTTCTTGGGCGTCACTTCAACTAAGCATTTGGCATAAGTTATTCTTTCAAATTTTTCAGTCGAGGCATCCATGCAAAGAAGTTTACCAATTCTTGCAGCTAACCAGTTTATTCCCAATGGAGACCAGGAAAACAAGGGGATGTTAGATAACTTAATCCAAACAGGGACAGCTTTGATACTACTACAACTGTTGCCAACATTCTCATCCCATGGTTTTACAATAAATAGTTTGTTCCTCATAACAACAGGATCAGCTTCAGATATTCTAATCCTATCTTCTTCATTGGTGAATTTGAACAGGAACAGGAATCCATCTGACTTAACAGTAATGGAACCACGCAGTTTCCATGCTTTCTTAAGGTAATACAATACAGTCGAGTACGGTAGTGGGGTATCAAGAAAAAAACCAACCAGGTATTCCTTCCACATCGTGTTACCTGCCTTAACAACTTCATCCGGTGGAACTAGAGCATCACCATTATAATTAAGGTGAATGTCTCGTGGTTCATATTTCCCGGCGTTAGTGGGTTTAGCTTTGAAAAGAGAATTCCAAGCTAGTTGGGGTTGGGGTACGGGAAGCACCGGTGGGGAAGAAAGATTCAGAGTAGCAGACTGGGAGGAGGAAGAAATGGTGACAGTTGGAGGCAGGGATTGGATTATGACAAGAGGGATGGGGGAAGGAATAGTTACTGACAAGGAAGCATGGTCAACAGAAGAAGGGGGTACAAGAATAGGGGAAGAAGGACATTGCGGCAGAGGGGGTGGGTGATAGGATGGATCAGCGGGAAAGATGGAAGGAAAAGGGAGGGTCCCCATTTTTGAAACTTTAAAAAAATTCAAAGTTAAAAAAAATTAAAAACTTTGGGGCCAAAACATTCTTTATGTTTAAAACATTCTTTATGTTTTTTTCAAAACAGCTTCTTATTACACATAATAGTCTCATACCTTAATGTATTGGAACTACTATCCCTTATGAGAAGTTGTTAACGCCAAAATCTTCTATGAACCTTTTAAAAGAGGACTTCATGTTTTTATGAAGTTACAAGGAATTTATTCTATATTTTTGAAATAAGCTATACAAAATATGACGCTTCCCATATCTTGTGCATCTCTTTCATGTACTCATTGTAACTTGCACAAAACATTTTTATTGGTTTTATAGAAAATCCTACCATTATTATTTTCATTCCAATATATTAAAATATGTTTAATTATATTCATCCATGATGAATATTTTCTAATATCAAACTTACACATCTTCCTTTTAGAAAAACTCATCTTCAAAACTGTTTTAATATTTCCATAACTGCAAAAACACTTCTGTATATTTTATTAATAATAAGTTACTTTATAAACCATTTTCTTTCTATACTTAGAAATTACCTTTTAAAATACATTTTTAATCAGGTTAAAATGGATGTTGCAGAAAACACCATTACTACAACCCAAAAAAATACTAGTGTATTGATTCAATTTAATAAATACCAATAAATTTCATATACCTATGTAAAAATATTTCTCTTGAGAGTCACTTACTATAACAATAGTGTTATAGCCTATGATCCACTTATTTTTCACGAACTTATTACAACAATAAAAGTTGTAATCTACGTTTTTGATACTTTTTACACTCTAGGTTTTTATGTTTAAAATCTTTATTTACTTACAATGAAAATAGTGAGTTATATATATATATACACACATACACACTCCATAAGTCTTCAAAAAGAATTCCAATTTTTTTATATATAAAAAAACCAACTTTAGTTTCATAACATTCTTCAAAAACCACATGTTTATTTTTTGAAAGAAAATATTAACAATGAAAATTTTCAATTCCAACAATTACAATTTTTTTTGTTTTTTTTTCAAATTTTTAAATTTCGAAAATTTCATTTTATTGGGATTAGCATAAAGTGGGTCTTCATACTTACTACCCTCGGAGTGCTTTTCCTAAACTAAAGGCTTTTACTCATATTCCTCTTGAGTACTCATATTTATTCTAAGGCATCATCGTCAAATCCACTTGTCTGCGACAATTATAATTTCTGCAATTACCTACACGTGGACTTTCTTCTCTACTTGTCTACTGAATTTTACTGTACATCTCTAACCTTTGCCTACCTCTCATTGGATTTCCATAATTCCAATCCTAAATGTACAAAACCATTTCTTAAATCTCTACCATGTGTAGACATTCTCTATGCCCCAATAAACGAACTTCAAAAGTGATACTTGAAGAACTATGCTCACAAATTATGAACACTAAGCATACAAAGAACCTCCTTTAGATGAAAAACATGCTCTTCCATACTTCTTGGAACACCAAAATGTCGACCACGAATACCACCACGAACTTTATTTTAGGACATCTCCAAAAACATGGTTCATCAAATCTATAGAATACACTGGGACATTGGTTAGCCCAAAAGTCATGACTAACCACTCAAAGAATCCGTCCTATGTCCTAAATGCAGTCTTATCAATGTTATCATCAGCGACCCTAAGCTGATGAAATCCAATGGATAAATCATGCTAGGAGAATATCGAAGAGCCGACTAACGCGTCAAAAAGATCATCTATCCTAGAGAGTGGATATTAGTTCTTATTTGGGAGCTTACTTTACTTTCTATAGTCCTCGTAAAGTCGGTGGGAACCATCCGCCTTAGTGGCGAAGTCGACTGGCACTCTCCACCCTAATATGCTTCTTCTTGTGAATCCCTTCTCCAAAAGCTCATAGATCTGCTTGCTCAATTCTTTCCTTTCCCTAGGTTGCATGCACCTCACAAGTAACGATGCTGGCTTAGCATTCTCGATCAAATAAATCTTGAAGTCAATCTTTCTCTTAGGGGGTAGTCCCCTAACCTCCTCGAAGATGTCTGCAAAATTTTCGACGATAGGAACCGAATGCAACTCCGATGAAGATGAATCAAAGGAATATAGAAAACTCAACATGCTGATCCTTGCAGGTCGCGAGATACCTCGAGAGTCCTACCACTGCAAGTCTCTAATCTAATGACTCTCCTCTTGCAGTCTAATGTAGCTCCATATGTGGATAGACAATCCATTTCCAAAATAATCTGCATACCTCGAAAATCCAATATATGGGTGTCGTAGTCAAATTCTATGTCTGGGATAAAAACTTTCAAATACCTACAAACCATATTCAAGTGTAGCGATCTTCTTATGAGGTTTGAAACAACAATGGGGTCTACTTAAGAAATATCTAAGTGCAAACAATCTACCAATGAACTAGAGATGAAAGAGTGTGATGCTCTAGGGTCGAAAAGAGTCCGAATGGAAAAATCAAAAATTGAAATCAAACTTTTCTACCTTGATTCGGTCTACTGCTGGAAAATGTTGTATCCAAAGTCCGAATCTATGCTACAGGTGCGCTTGCTGCCTGCCCCGCTTTCTGAGGACATACTTTACTAAAGTGACCAAGCTGTCCACAATTAAAACACCTTCTCTCCATTCCTGCCTTCCTACAGTCTTTTGCGTAATGACCATTCATTCTACAGCGCTTACATTTCCCATTTTTCTTGATTCACTTCTGAGGTCCCCTTTCTTTCCTCTTATCCTTCTTGTCCTTCCACACTGAGAGTTTATAGGAACCTCCTTAAGTTCTCCCTTCATCTTCCAATAAGTAGATTGAATTCATTGTCGGTCCTCCGAGCCTAACCGCCTAAACTTTCGCTCCATATCTTCCAACCTAGCTTCTGTCTTCTTGAAATCCTTCGTTCCAAAAAAACATTCCACACCCCATGCTAGTGAAGTCCTTACATAGCTTAGAAAAATCGGTCGGTGTAGGCGGATTATAGGGATTTCCACCTACCGGTGCCCATGCACCTTTTATACTGTAGCTCTACGGAACTAGTCAGCCATACTATGCAAAGAAAAAGAAACTTAGGCTCGAAAGAATGAAAGAAGGTTGAACTGGATTTTGAGGGGATTCTTATAAAAACTCTTTTATACGAAAAAAACTATTTCTAAGAGTTCTTTTTTGAAAAAATTATTTTAAAACAAGTTATTTTGGAAAGTACTTCATTTTTAAAATAAATTTTAGGAATCCTGTAACCTTAGGCTCTGATGCTAAGTGAAACACCCCACATCCTTAATATACCAAAATGGACACTTTAAAAGGCGTGGTACGTTGTAGGTATAACTGAAACTAACAGAGACTAAGATTCACAAGATAAAAATAGGTAAAAACAAAAAAAACTAAAATAATAACTTATTTAAAACAAAAGCTTCATAATTGCTTCATAAACCAATTAAGTCAAAATTCAAATAAAACATACACATCTCAAAACCTAACATGTCTCATGAAATAAAAACTTATGGTCTCAACAAAAATCAGAGTACAAATGTCCCTCATAATAAGCTAGTACATAGAATGAACTAAAGCTGAAATAAAAGAAATACATAGTAGATAATACTTCCAAGAAACGGCCAAGCAACAGCAATCTACTGCCCTCTTCCTTGATTGCATATGGGCAAAAGGGGAAAAGTAGAGGAGTGAGTCAGACAAAAAGTCTGGTGGATGATAGTAATTAGTAGAGTCTTTAAGCAAAATAAAAATTATAGACTCTACAACGGTTCTAGTATATAAAGAGGAAACAAAGGAAATAGGAAAGAGATAAAATGGAAATAAATACTATTAACTATAAGATAAGTTAATTTTGATTGCTTGCACTTGTCCAAGATTTTTGCTTTGATTTGGCTGAATTCCTAATCCTGTAATTAGGATGTAATCCTAATTCTACCCTTTTTGATCGGCCTGCTACTCCATAGACCTTACCGCAGACCAGACGCTACATAACTCCCTACACAGCAGCCAGTGGTATCTATGAATGATGCACAAAGCACTCAATGTGGATCCGGATGACATATTTAGATCCCTACGCAGAAGGCAATGGTGTCTACGAAAGACCCCCATACTAAGCACTTGGAACTCATAATGATTACTAAGCACCAGAATGGATGTTGCACGCGTAACTACAACCATGCCCATGCTACCTTTTTCTCCACCTATTCGGTCTTCTTATTACCTTAAACTCCATCACAAGCATTTCCCTTATCTCACTTCAGGCTAATGTGAGATCACCGTGTGTCCATAGAAACTATAGGGGAAATGTTGTTGGTACTGGCCCATCATCCAAACAATGTTTGGTTGTGCCCCTTATCCAAATTCCCCATGATTTGGACTTCTATTTGACCAAATAAAAATGATATTCCAAAAATCATAGCAAAACTACAACTATTGGAAACCCTATTATTTTAAATTGCTTGAAGAAATCTTAAAATAATTACAATTACTCACCTGTGGTCCTTAGCTCTTCCCTTTAGGCCTTCACGAATCCCCTTGGGGTTGTTAAAATATTTTAATTAAAATGATTTTCTCTTTGAAAAATTATTCCTTTTAGGGTCCTTCCTGAAAAGGTGAACCCAAGCGGAGAAAATCTAGAATGTGAATTTTTTTTGGCCTAGGGTCTTATTTACAGGGGTAGAAGTGGATCTCGGACCATTGAATTTGGGGATTGAATTGGATGCAACCATGTCATAGGAAAAATTAGAACCCGTTGGATGCAAAAATGGATGGACCAGATTGGTCAGTTGAATGCAAACACGTCAGTTGAGGCTCTGGAACGTTCGAACGAACGTTCGTAAATAGCAGAGGCAGGTCGATCGGGCAGTCGAGAGCCTGATGCCTAGGTCGACCTGCTTATATATATATATATATATATATATATTCTTCGTTATTTGATAATATTTATTTTATAACTTGGTCATATTAGCTCAGATTTTGATGTTCTATATATGGAGATTGACCAAAAAATTACCACGGACACATTGGTGCAATTCACATGGCTCAATTCTGATAACTTCACAAAATTATTTTATTATTTAATTAATCAATGGATTAATTATAATGGGTTGAATTTTGGGTTGTTACAGTCGATAGGAATTTTCTGGGTCGGGATTTAGGCCTGTTTCTAGTGGGTTGTTACAGATAGCTACCTAATTAAGTACTTACTGAATGAAGTTCTCCCAAGTGACCACAAAGAACCTCGAGAAGTCCTCTATCGGGGTCCTCGGCACACAACTATGGATAGAAAGCTTATAAGTGAGAGTACTCAACACCACTTAAGTAGTGTGTGTCAAAGACAAAGTCTATCATATACTAGAAGGGCTGCATAAAGGATTCTATGGAGAATGCTAGGGGGAAACCTTAGACAAGAAGGCCTCCCAGCAAGAGTGTTTCTGGCCCACTATGAAGAAAGATTCAATGGACTTAATCAAGAAGTGCGATCGGTGTTAGCAGTCTGCCAAGATCCTTAGGGTGCTCCAATCCTCCTTACTCTGATGACTTCCCTATAGCCTTTTAGCATATGGGGAATTGAGTTGATATGAAAGCTTCCAAATGCCAAGGGATGGTACGACCATGCCATAGTCGCTAGCAACCACTTCACTAAGTGACTTGAGATCGAGCTCCTTGCTGGGGTCATCCCCTTAAGATACTGAACTCTGTCATCGATAACATTATCTGTTGGTTCTGGCTACCAAAGAAGATCATCATCAACAATGGCACTCAGTTCAAGAGGAGCCTCTTCCAGACCTTTTGTGTAAGAAATGTAATTGAGATCTGCTTATCTTCCATTGCTCACCCTAAGCAAATGGAAAATTTTCGGCCATCAACAAGACCATTAAGTCTTCGCTTAAGAAGCGCCTTTATGGAGGAATCGTCGTTTGACTTATGGTACTCTCGCACCTCCAACTGCACTTCAACCAGCAAAACTTCTTTTTTACCTTCTTATGAGTATGAAGTCATGCCACCCAGGCATCCCCTCACTTAAGCACCATACATACGATCATGAACAAAATGACGAGTTGCTTAAGCTCAGGTTCGATACTAGAGAGATAAAGATGAACTTCGCACCGAAGCCTTTAAAAAAAAGATTGGCAAGAACTACAACTCCAAAGTGTAGCTTTGGCAATTCATTATCGACGATCTTCTCTTGCGTTGGGTGTTTGTGAATATAAAGAATCCGACTGAAGAAGTGCTCATATCAATTTGGGAGTGGTCACATGTCATCGGCAACACTTTGTTAAATGGAACTTACCACCTCTCTTGCCCAGATGAAACATACATATCCTGTACTTGGATCCCAAAGCACTCCGAGCCAATCATATATAAGCTACAATTATGAGATTATTGTAAGAAGCTTTTTGTGATGGATATAATAATGACTTCAAAGCCAATCCTGTCAACACAACCAAGGCTATCCAGTGAGGATTAGTTATTATATGCTTACATCCTTGCCTGAGGACTATCGTCCTTTGCTGCCAAAAACCGCACGAGCCACTCAATGCTCCCCTCCTTACTGGCCATCCATTCAAGGAAGGAAAATTATCATGCATTCACTTCTTTGTTTGGGGACTGCTACCTTTATAGGCTATCTAGTTTGGACGAGTTATCATGTGCTCACTTTCTTGCTTGGGGATTGTTGATCTCTACTGTCAAAGTTCGCACAAGCCACACTCCTCTCCTTACAGGCTGACTATCCAACAGGGCAAATTATCGTCATTCACTTCCACATTTAGGGACTGCCAAAATGCCCCATTAAGCTTGGGGAAATGTCTCACCCCTTTGTGTTGGGGTGCATCGATGATTGAAAGCTCGACCAAAATGGTCCTGATTCCTTCGCCCATGATGTCATCCGTTCCTCCTATAGGATGGAGCAATGTTATCGAGACTGGTGTTATTACCTCGAGTGATGCCGAGGTCCGATATCCAGAGTGCATGTGCATAACAATAAGCTAGGAACTATATCTACTAGTTCTGTATCGCCTAAAAGTATCTTCGAGCCACTCAACACTCTGGCTGGTACCAGAACTGTCAGCCACTTAACCTTATCATGTGCTATCTAGGAGAACTTTTGAACCACTCAGCCTCGGGTTTATGCTGGGACCACCCAAATTATCAATTGGTTGTGTGTCATACAAGAGAACCCTTGAGCTACTCAGCACTACTATTTATGTCGGGTCTGCTCGCACTATCTTGTTGTGTATTACTCAAGTGAACCTTCAAACCCCTTAGTGCTTCCATCCATGCCAGGACATCCCAACATCGTCAACAATAAAAGTAGGCTCGGCAACCATGTGCCCTCCTCCCTGTTCAACTACAGCCGATCTTCATAGCCACTACTCAAACTAAGTTTATATGTTGTCCCGATGAATCATCAAGATAAGTTCTATTTAGTCAATTTACATGGCTCACAAAAACAGGTTGCAATCATCGCCCTTCTCATTAAAACACCCTTCCATTTATCTATCTTGTAAAAATGTTTAAGCGAAGATAACACACAGACTATGCAAGCTACTCAAAATACGCTACCTTGCTAATCACGCACAACAAGATAAAAAGACAAAAATCAAGTACTCGGATAAGCTTCATAAGAAAAAATAGTTTTGTTCACTCCAACCAAAAACGCAGAGCACAAAGCTGGCTTACAAAAGATCAAGGAAAATATTTATAAAGCCAGCCTACTAATTGACCAGCTCAAGGAGTCAATCTACTTCTTTGTTAAAATAGCCAACCCAGCTACTTCCATCTTTGCGTAGATCGCAGTGAGGGCCTCATGTTGAATTTGCTGATGGAAATTGATTGGTGGTAGTTTTCTCTAAATGTGGACTTCACCACATTCATCAACTAGTTCTTCCATCTCTCCTCTTCGGCCACCCTAGTAGTCTTAAAATCTCTAGATGATCGAAATCCAAGTAAATGCTGATTTAGATCATTCCATAAAGTTTCAACCTCCTTCTCGGCCATTGCCAACCTCCCCTTGAATTTCATAGAAACATTCTATGCCTTCTCCTTCACCTTGGTTGCATCCTTTTCCACTTTTTTAGTTGCCTTTACCACCTCATTGACTATCACCAAGGCATCTTCGATCTCATTTTGGGCCAGCTTCTTTTTTCGGAACTCCTCTTCAAGTTCAAGGAAGTCATCTAGCACACAGACATAGTGGTAGGTGACCTAAAAAATCAACGCTAGAATCCATAAAGAAAAAAAGTAAATTCAAGTTTGAAAGCTTACAAGAAAGGCGTCCCATATATGTGAATTTATCTCGAAATCCCTGGAGTTTTGGCTCCAACCAACTTTGGGTCAACGAGTGGATGAAAAGATCTCTAAATAAATGAGCTAAAATGACCTCAATAGATGATCCATGTCTTCTTGGTCCGAAGACCAGTGAATCTCCGAAGACATTTGCCCCAATAGCATCACCCCTTCCCCTCAGGCTAGTCTCTACAGTTCATAAATAGGCGCATGCATGGCAAAAGGTATGTAGGCATGAAGGAATGACTCCCCTGCTTCTTTTTATTCTATTGGTGGTTATAGAGATTTGGGCCACTTGGGGTAGGGATTAGCTCAACGATCATCGAATTTGTCACTTGTGCCTTAGCCACGAGAGCCACAATAGCTTAAGTAATGGAGTTGAGGGCATCAAATGCATTAAAGTTGAGCTTATCAACTACTGAAACAACAAAAAGCCATGATTAGTTCAAGAAAAATGAGACAAGTAAAAGTAAACCAATTACAAATTTGGAGCTGCCCAACTTTGCCTTCTAACAACGGGAAAATATGATGAGACCGAACTTCTTACATTAGATTGATTAGTCTTGGCATGGGACTCGCCCATGGGTGTAGCATTGTATCTAGGATACAAAGGATCATAAAGAATATGGCTTTGAGGAAGGACCTGCATCCCTTCCAATGCTCGGTTCTTGTGACCCTTTATAGTTTTTCCCCAGCACTCTCCTTGGTATCCCACAAGACGGCGACATTCCATGCTATAGAACCGGGATATTGACCAAATCTTATAGGTTAAATGTTTCCTACTGATGCATTACCATCACCTCACTAAACTTGCAATAATCAAGTAGTTGCCACTCTCCAGGCTCCACAACCTGCATAACATAGTCGTATCCTCGATTCTCATCTATGATTTGCCTGGCATTGTGGCCCAATAATGTGATCTTAGAGTAACCGCATTTCTCTCTAGCGGGTTTCTTTGATGTGTGGCTCGCTCTACAACCATGGTTTAGGTTCCCCTCATTAGCTCGACCCGATGGATCGGTTACAAGGACCTTCAATTTCTTGACATTTTCATTGGTCTCCTTTAATCAAATGATGTATTACTAAGCATCCCATAGATGAAGCCGACAGAATCAATAGAAGCCCCTATCAAATGACAAGTTAAGCAAAGGAGAGGAGGAACATAGACAAAAGAAAAGGGAATAGCAAAGTGAATTTACTGGGAATATAAAACTCGGTGTTCCTTGGATCGGTGTTAACCCCATTACGGTGAAGAAATACTTACCCATCTAGCCCGAGTGAGCTTTGCTAAGGGCTCCCGTGAACCAATGGGCTTATTATTGACTTGAAAATGAAAATAGGTTTCGATCGAGTATTCGACTTCCTTCTGCAACTAGAAGAGCATATTGACCAATTAAGAGGTCAGCTAAGGTAGATTAAGGTCGATGCAAGCAACGTAGACCTTACATATGAACCAATAGCCATTGGGAGTAAGCTGATCATGGGCAAGCCCAAAAGCATTAAGGATGGAAACAATCCCAAGAAGGGGTGAAGAGGCAGCATGGTTCTGACTTTTAAGTAGCCCAAAGACCAAGCAAATTAGCTCATGTTTACCATTCCATCCACTATCTTAGATCTTTAAGGCAAGAGACATTAGGCCAAGGTAGATATTGAAGTACTTATCTAAAATAAAAATGTCCTAGTTAACTACAACAGTCATACAACCAAGTTTAACAAAACCTGGGTGGAAACCCCTAGCAGAAGATGGGATGGCTACCCAAGAGTGTACTATGTCAGACACCCCATGAAGGTCGACCTAGGGCTCAAGAAAACACTTCTAAGCTAAGTTGTAGGCTTCTTGGCCCATATCTACTATTCTAAATTTTGACTTGAAGCCTAACGCTATCAACTTGGGCCTAAAACTATAGCCCAACATTAATACATTTTTTAAAAATTGTAGGCCACTGCCATATTCACCAATGTCGATCGACCACTGCTGACATGGCAATAACGGTCGATCGACATCCAATCAATGATTGGAACATTTGGATTTGGATTAAGCAACGGCATAGAATCAAACTCAAACAGCGAAAAAAAAGAAGCAAAGAAAAAACTTTCATTTTAATGTTAATAGCAGAATTCATCCAAAATCACAAAGAGGAATATAAGACGAAGAAGCTTGCTGTTTTGAAGAACATAAAAGCTTTAAATTCAAAAAAAAATTAAAGGTTTTTTAACGGCAGCAATAGTTCTTAAGCTTCGGTAAAGGTTGGAGGATAATAACGAGAGAGTAATTTATATACTTGTCCCCTCGATCACAGTCATTGGATTCAAAAGACAAATAGATCTCGACCGTCTAGGTATAATCAATGTTATTGTCACATCAAACGTTGAAAATTTGAACTCTTCCTACCACTTATGGAAAGTGAACGTCTTAGCCAATGGAATAGCGCCACATGTAGCACGTACTAAATGCAAAGTAGAAAAACCAATCTGCAAGATCTTTGTGATTCGGTATGCCTGTCCCAGCTCATAAAGATAAACTTTGAGGGCCAAAAATTTATCAATTTTCTCATAAGTATTAAAATATCAGACAACGCTCATTAGCTGGCCCGGCCTAGACCAAGTCAATACAAATGATTAAGCAGACATCAAAGGTAAGTACAACTAATGCTGGCCCAATCAATGTCGACCAGCACTTCAAATTCCAGCCCAGTCCAAGTGGTCACGCTCTACTCGGCCCTACGCCGGCGAATCCACTCAACAACACTCCACAATTATAGCCGATTGACTCAATGCAAGATGACCTCAACAGCCAACTCATCTGACCAGCCCATCTCAAGTACGAGCCAACTTTGGCCCAACTATATCTCATTCTGCCTATGATCGGTCTCATGAAGCCCATCTCGTCATCACATGAGTCGTTGCTCATCCATTATGACCCTTCTCTTAGCATTTTAAGCTTTGCTCTTAGCATCTTGAGCAACAAGCAACCAGTAGTAACTATGCACTAGAAACATTTCTTACCTGCTTTCCCTTGAGAAAAAAAGTAAACGATACACTTCGGTGTATCAGCTATGATACATACTTGCCAAAATCATACCTACGCTTGTAGCAAGTCGCCTTTATCAACAAAAAGCACACACCAAGTACAAAATTACTACTGCGTACACATCATCACATATTTTAACCACCTTTCCATCTATCTTCCATCCATCCAAGCGACAAGATATGCGGTTGGGAATGATTCCCGCCTACTTGCAGCATAATCTCGGCCATCTATTGACTATTTAAGATGTTATAAATACCCCTTGCCATACAACATCAAAGGGGTTAAATTTTAGTTAATGTCTAAGCTTAGAATTCATTTCAAGCAAACGACTCCTCATGAGCTCTTAAGCTTAGTACCATTGTAAGCTTAAGTGCTAAAAATTTTATTATTCTCTTGTAATTTCTTGCAATTATAAGAGATAAATATAGTAAGAGATCTTCGTAGTCGACTTAGGCAAGCACTTGTCGAACCACTCCATACCTTATTTTATTTACTTCAATTGCTCTCATATTCCTCGTTTTTCATTTTTTAAGCCTAGTGTTATGTAACACCCCAACCTCTATAACCATACTATCCAAGAGTGTTATAGAATAACATTATTGGATAATAAGAAAAGTAAGGCACTATAGGGTACACACAAGAATATTCCCTTGTGCTAAAATTAGTTCGTATTAAAACATCGAATAAATAACTCACATATATATACACAGTATCGACATAAAACAATAAATATGTTTGACTTTAAGATAGAACAATAAACCATATACAATATATAACAAAGATCACAGAGTCAATCGCAGCGATAATATATAATATCGATTATACAAAATATATCACATCCAATACACATCATATGAATATACATACAAAAGGCAATACAATACAATACAAGATAATAACCACTATACTATAAAATAGTCTCCTCCAAGCCAAAATACAAGCTGGTCACAAGGTCCTTGTACCTAAAAAGTCTCAAACTGACCCGAGTATTATGTAAATAACACATGGATCAGACTATATCTAAATCAATGGTTAATATACAAAGGTAATCTAATATATACACATGGCATATAATATATGATATTTATTATGTCAGTAAATATATAGTATATATGTGTGGTGTAAATCTGTCCAATTAAAATACCACAGACAATCCCAAATGGATTTTATAACATCGAATATCACAAAACCATGCATAAAGATGTCATCACCCATATATTAAAGCACGTCAAATCAGAATCACAGAATCAATATCAAATGGTTTAATCATACATATACATAAATCATCAATAATGAGATATCCTTAAGTAACGTCAGCCAAAGATGAAGCAATGCCTACAATCTCTCTCAATAAGTAAGATTTGAGCCAACTCAAAACAAAATCATATATCTCAACCATAGTCTTAGAGAGGTGAAACTCTCGATTGAACGACCCTAAGAGATATAAACAATAAATCAATAATAAGTAGGTTGTCTGCTTGAGAAGAATACAGAGTTAATCATACTCTAGGCACAATCTCAGGTGTAGTCTCATATATATAAAGTATAGGTCTATCTACCGCTCACATACATCCACATACATCTACATATATCGAGATTAGACGGGAGATTAATAACACATCTGCTTGCTCTAGGAGCCACACATCGTCCATATAACATGACCTCTATAGTCATTGGTTACCATTACCTCTCCCCTCTAGGTATCGTGATAATGATCCACTATAGGCTCGACAACACAAAGCCTCTTCGGCTATGACTACTTCGATTGTAACATCCCTAATTTTTGATAACATTATTCAAAAAATTAATTAGATAAATTAAATAGAATAATGTAAGAATTAGAGTGATAAGGAGATTGAGATTTGAATAAACCATAAGAAGGTCGTGCTTAGACTTAATTAAATGGGCTTAAAAGAGTTCATAAGCTAATTAATTAACATAAGGCCTTATTAGTGAATAGCCACAGCTATTGTTCATATACCTTTTTATTTCCCACGTCCATTCTTCATTTTCACGAACGCAAATCAAAAACCTAAAATTGAAGCCAGCAATTACAAAGAAGAAAAAAGGGAAAAATTTATTCAAGGCTAAGGATTAAAGCTAGGGGAGTTATTCAACAACAAATCTGGAAGTCCTTATCACATATAAGGTGAATAATAATTTATACCATCTCTATTTTTGTTTTATGGTCATATGTTTTGGATTTAAGATTAAATTCATTTTTATGATGTTTTGAATGATGATATGCTTGAAATTCTATATGTTTGATTTAAATCAATTCATTTACATATGAATTTACATGGTTTTAAGGCAAAACCGATTATTAATTATTGTAGAATGCCATAGGAGAATTACGTATTATGTAAAACACAATTTTGGAGCTGGTGTCTAATTTTTGTAATTTTCCAAGCCATGGAAAATTTATTATGAATTTTCAAAGGAAAATATGATAAAATTGGGTATAAAATTAATATCGATTATTTCTGGAAGAATTTGGGTCTCAAATTTTAATATGATACATAACATGATGAAAGTGAGTTTTTATGATTCTTTGGTATTTTTCCAACTTTATTTGCTATGGAAAATAAAATATGTTAATAGAAGGGCTTATTTGAAATATTGTTTTTGTTTAATGGAAGGGCATAAAAGTTAAATTTTCCTTCATTTAGACCTGATAAATGCGGCAGTTATTTTTGTAAAGGATTTGAAAAGTTTTAAGGCAACTAATTAAAAGATTACTAATAAGCAGGTTAGTTGTAAAGCAATTACTAAAACTAGCATGATTTTAGTCTTTATTCAGAAAAGCAGGTTCTGCTCCGTTAGTAGTGCCTTTCGACTTCAATGCTTCCGCTTCGACTCCATCGAAACCAACCCCACCGAAACCCACTTAATCGAAACAAATATATAAGGTATCACTTAGATGATACATAGTGGATTGGATGAAAGGTAGGAGCCATGGTGTCAAAAGCAATGCTTCCGATGGGGGTCGAAACTTTAGTTCTGTTTTCAAATGTTAAGTCCCTGCTTTGTCTTAATTAAGCTTTCAACATAGTCGAAACATATGTTTTAGAATGGGGTTTTCTAAATAGCTTTCTAAGGAGGTTGTCTTACTATGTTTTAAGGTAGGAGCTTTCAATTAGTTCCTTAATTCTTAAATAAGACTTTCGAAAATGATGGTTCCGACCTAGTCGAAACCTCGCTGTCATTCATGTGCCTTTTGAGTGTATTAAATTCATTATTGCTTTTGAAGGGTGCATTTGTTTAAACTTATACTTAGTCACTTCTCAAATTCTTTTGAAAGGATTTAGGGGTTTCGAAGGCAATGGGGTTGAAATGGGGTTTCGATGCTATCCTTCAAATTTTTACTTAAGGTTTTGAGCTTACGGATAGATGGTTCCAACAACATCAAATTTTCCCCAAATAATTTTATTAAAGGTTTTGAAACGGTTACTTTCTGATGTATCCACTTTGACACAAAGGATGTTTTTAGAAAAGTAAAACCCTATACTTTCAAAAGGAGTATTTTTATTGGTTTCAAAGTTATGTTTTAGGGTAATGTTTTGATACATTCGAAAGGTATATTTTGGTTTCGAAAGGAATACGTTAAAGAGCTTCGAAAGGTATATACTTAGTGTTTCGAAAAGAAGTTTTCTATGCTTTCGAAGGAGGTCATCCAGGATTTCGAAAGTGATGTTTTAAAGTTTCAAAATAAATAACCCAATCTCATTTTAATGGAAAAACCATGGCATAAATAAAGGTTTTGAAATGAAATTTTTGAAGAAGTTTTTTGTTTAATAGGTTAAAGGGATTGACCAAGTTTTGATATAAAATGATTTTGAGAATATTTAACCATAGATGTTGGTATTATTATGTTGTTATGACTGCTTCTTCATATATTTATTCACATTTTTATGAACCCATGACGGTACTTTGGGGAAGGGCAGAATAACCAGCTAGGTTGACTCTAGTGTGAATATAAGTTAAGGATGTTAAAATATTAACTAAAGATATTGGCAGGAGCCAATAGGTTCATAGTATGCCCATGAAAACTGTGTAAAGGAAAAGATATTGGCAGGGGCCAATTGGTTCATAATCATTCCATGAAAACTATGATTTGATATTGGCAGGGGACAATAGGTTTGCAATTAGCCCGTTAAAACTATATTCGGATAAGATATTGACAGAAGTCAATAGCTTCCTAGTCAGCCCATGTAAACTACAATAAGAGAAAAGATATTGGAGTTACCAATAGGTTTTTAGTGATCCCATGAAAACTATAAAATCGGATAGGGTGTTCGTAATTAATTTACTGTGTGCATATCATCATATTGTTTTGAATCGTTCTGACCATTGTGGATGCAGGAGCACAGTATATGGTTTTAGGATACTTGTAAGGGGAAAACCCATTCTGCTATGCTGCGTGGTCTCACTAGATATCTAAATGGTTTGAGATGGTAGATTATTATTCATACCAGGCTTTATGTCTGACTTGAAGTTTTTGTTTTTCCCTAAACTCTTGGGTGCCCAATTTAATTTGAGTAGTTTGAGGGTTAAGGTTTCCAGGTTTCCTTTCAGACGAATAAAGTTAGAGTTTTTTATTCCACTCGGTTTTAGTTTTAAAGGCAAATTTGTTTTTATTGCCTTATTATATACTCTGATCAACCAAGGTGGCACCTTCATATATCGCTCTTGGCATATTTTGTATTAATTATATGTTATCTGAATGTGGTTTGCGTTCTAGAATTATGTAATGAATTTGAAATATTTTGAAATGGATTGTGGAATTTGTTTGATGCTTAATTTTTTTCCATATTCATGATTTTCTGTATATCAATGTGTTTAACCTTGCCATGTTTGGTCACCGAGGATTATTAACTATGGATGACTGTAGCATCCATAGCCGTTAGTTTTGGGCCTCCAAGTAGAGGGATGTTACAAGTTGGTATCAGAGCATAGATTTATGAAACTTAAAAGAAATTTAAATCTAAAATATTTTTCAACACATAATCCAATAAAATCAGATAATAAGATTGGGGTTTGGGTTAACGCTATAGTAAAGTACTTGTAGTTGATATATAAATATATATATATATATATATAAGTACGTATTACCCGCTCTCTTTGACCGTTCTTCTATATCTTACTGAGACTCGTATGCAGATTTACGAGAAAGGAGATATGGAAGCTGGAAACGAAAGAGGACATCTTGGTGGAGGTAGCATCACAACTAATGGAAATGCTCGATCCACCACCAGGAGGAACTTGGGTCGATCAACTAATGCTAGTAACCAAAATGGTGATGCCAATGTGGGTGCTAGAAACCCACCAATAGATATGGGGGCGATGTATCATTTCTTCGTTAATATGATGCAAGCAGGAGTTGCTAGAAATGTTGGAGGAGCTAATCCTGAAGCCTCGGTTGGGAATGATTGTGCTAAGCTGAGTAGAGACTATACTAGTCTTGGCGGGAAGCTATTCATAGGGATGGAGAATGCTATGGAAATTGAGAATTGGTTGTTGCACTGTGAGAGGATATTTTTTAATTGGGTTTAGATGTTGAGCAAAAGAGAAGGTTGGCATCTAGACAGTTGCAAGGGTTAGTGCTTCACTGGTGGAATAGTATTACCATTGGAGTTTCAAAGGATCATTTTACTTAGGCTAAGTTAGTTTGTTTCTAGTGTGACAAGAAGGGTCATTATGTGAATGAGTGTCGGTCAGGTAATGGGAAGAAGGCTACAAATAAGAAGAATTTAAAGTGCTTCAACTGTGATCAAGTTGGGAATTACAAGAATCAATGTCCGAAGCCAGTCAGGACAGACAAAGGGAAAGTTTTTGCTATTGGAATAGCATCACCTAGGCCTATTCCAGCTGATAAATGGAAGACTATGATAGAAAGGAAACTTTTGATTCAAAGTATACCAGCTAGGATACTTTTTGATACTGGTGTATCACATTCATTTATATCTCGGTGTTTGGTTGATAGATTATTCTTAGAACCTACCTACCTTGTTGCTTCCTTAAGGGTTGCAAATCCAATAAGTGGGTATGCACCTCTAGGTCATAAGTTTTCACGCAGCTTGTATGTTATTGATTTCATAGATTTCAAAATCATTTTGAATATAGATTGGTTGGGCAAGTATGAGCTAGAATAATTTGGCAGGATAGGGAGATATCACTGAGATGCCCTGATAGTGATAATCGAGTAATATTCTCAGTGGAGAATTCTGACCGGAATGTTAGTGCTTAGCTTAGTGCTATAGAGGTAGGAGATGACTTAAGTCAGGTTCATGTAGTAAGATAATTTGCAAATGTATTTGAGCCGGTTACGGGATTACCATCGAAACAATCAGTTGAGTTTTGGATAGATCTTATGCCCGGAGCTGAACCTGTGAGTAGACCATCTAGCAGGATGACGCCGACTTAGATGAAGGAACTAATGGTGCAGCTAGTCGATCTAGAAGGAAGGAATTTTATTAGGCCAAGAAGTTCAACTTGGGGAGCGACCATGATGTTGGGGAAGAAACCAAATGGGTCGTTGAGAATGTGTATCGATTATCCGAAGTTGAACGAGAGGATGATCAAGAATAAGTATCCTTTGCCAATAATAGATGATCTGTTCAATCGTTTGAGTGAAGCCAGAGTGTTTTCCCTAGTGGATTTGGTGATAGGTTTCGATCAATTAAGAGTGGCAGAGGATAGTATTCTTTTACAGCTTTTCGCACAAGGTATGGTTCGTATGAGTGGTTAGTGATGCCATTTGGAATAACAAATGCACCTGCTTGCTCCGTGTATTTGATGAACCGAGTTTTTCGAGAGTACTTGGATCGGTTTATGCTGGTGCTTATAGACAACATTTTAGTGTACTCTAAGGATGAAAGAGTGCATGAGGATCATCTTAGAGTGGTGCTTGAGACGCTGAGGCAGAATCTGCTGAAGGTGAAGTTCGCCAAGTGTCATTTTTGGAAGAAAGATGTTAAGTTTCTTGGTCACATGGTTTTAGAGAAGGGCTTGTCAGTTGATCAAATAAGATCGAAGCTGTGAATAATTGGAGGAGACCAAAGATGGTGACTGAGATTAGGATTTTTCTTGGACTCTTGGCTACTAACGGAGATTCATTAAGGATTTTCCACGGATAGCTGCACCTTTGACTAAGTTAACTGAGAAGGAGGTAAAGTTCGTCTAGTCCGACAAATGTGAGGAATCATTCCTTAAGTTAAAGCATTTGTTGACCAATGCGCTAGTGTTAGTAGTTCCAAATGGAAACCATGGGTTGGTGGTGTATACTGATGCATGCAGAACTGGATTGGGAGAAGTGTTGATGCAGAAGAGTAAATTATTGCATATGCTTCACGATATCTTAAACTGCATGAAATGAGATATCCTACTTATGATTAAGAGTTGGCTTTGGTGATCTTCGCATTAAAGATTTGGAAACATTATCTCTTAGGGGAGAGATTTGAGCTTTACAAGGATTATAAGTCTTTAAAATATTTATTCTCTCAAAAGAAGTTGAAACTGAGACAGAAGAGGTGGTTGGATTTTTTGCTTGCTTATGATCTTGCAATAGGGTATACACAAAGGAAAGGAAATAAGGTAACGGATGCTCTTAGCAGAAGAAATCAGAATATGTTGTTAGCTATATTAGCTGAGTGGAAGGATTTAGAAGCTTTGACTAGTTGTGGTGTGTAGTTAAGATCGACTGCTAGTTCTAGTCAGAGTACCACCATGGTGTCTTGTTTACAAGTTCGACTAATGTTGATCGAAATGATTGCTTCTAAGCAAAAGGAGGATCCAGCATTGGCCGAGAGGATTAGAAGACTTGAGGTTGGAAAAAAGCTCGAAGATCTAAAGGATTTTAGTCTTGACCATAAAGGATGATGAGAAAGAAGGGACGGTTGTGTGTTTCGAATATTGAATGCTTGAGGAAAGGATTTCTTTGGGAATGTCATTGATCCAAGTTTACGATTCATCCTGGAGGGACGAAGATGTATCAAAATATGAAGAGGAGCTTCTATTGGAAAGGTATGAAGAGGGATGTTGGTTTATGGGTTAAGCAGTGTGCAAACTGTTAACAAGTAGTGGGAATGGGATTCCAGTTTGGAAATGGGATTCGATATCCGTACATTTTATAGACGAATTGCCAAGGTCAAATAGAGAAAATAAAAGTATATGGGTCATGGTGGACAGATTGACCAAAAGTGCCAATTTCATTCCAGTTAAGTCAACTAGGACGGCACCTGTTCGTCGACGGAAATTCTATTGGTTTAGAAAACCGTCGAACGAATTTTGAAATAAAATTTATACCGCAAGCGCACGGTGTACGAATGTAGCACGCGGCGAATACGGGTCGATCCGCAGGGAATTGATGATTTTAAAATTCTATTCAATCAAATTAACCAAACTTGAAAGTGTGATTAGCTAAAAATGTAAGAAACTAACAAAAACTAGCAAAAGAAAAATCGATAAAAATATGAGAGTTAAAAGAACAATTTAGAGATAAATCCACTCTCTAGATCATATAAATCAACAAAATGAAGTTATGATCTCTCTTTTCTTGTCATTAGTGAATTAGTTGATGTGCTATTCATAAGTATGGTATATTTGTGCTATTAATTAGCTCAATATAAACCATCAAACTATAACACAACCACTAATACACATTTAACTCTCATGAAATATGACAACAAAGTTGAAATAAAAATCTATTTTAAGCATAGCCTATTAACTATTGTTTAGAAATATAGGCTATCAAATTTCAATTTCAACATTCACTTCTTTGCCATAATCATATTTAGATGAAGAGGCAATTTGTGTTATGTTTGTTTAAGCATGGCCTATTTGTTATGAACAACATAGACTATCAAATTCAAAGCCAAAACAACAAGTTAAACCACTTCAAAACATTTCATTTAAGCACAAAAGAGAGCATAAACAACAAAATGTTGGATCTACATACTAGAGAGCTTCATTACCCCTAAATTGAAGGGATTAAGCTTTCATATTTGTTATCATATGAACAAATGTAGAAAACAACATTAAACAAGAAGAGAAAAAGAGAGCAAAATGAAAGGAAAAATTATTCTACTTGCATAAAAGTAAATCTACACTACTAGAATGAAAGGAAATGAACATGTAAGTAAAAGGAAACACTAATTAACATTGCATAAAATAAAAATAAAATTACATAAAATAAAAATGGCTAAGTAGCCATGAAAAGAGAAAGAGAGCTTTCTTTTATTTTTGATCTAAACTAAACTAAAGAGAAGGAGGCCTAAGAGAGACTAAGAGAAGAGGCCATGAAACATATGGGTATTTATACAAGTTTAAAACCCTAATTCCTATTTTTGGGGAATGCCCAAAATGCCCATGAGAAAGTGTGGAGGCCAAGTTATCATTAGCATGTTTTAATCCCCACTTAAATGTACATGAAGCCATTAAATCCATAAGCATGTGCATTAGCCTTTAATTTGTACATTAAGGTAGGTGGGTAGGTGGGGTCCTCCATGATCTTCACTTTGAATTATTTACATCTTCATTCCTTTGTATTGATTTTGTGCATGCATATCTTCATGAAACCACTTGTAAATGTCACCAAATTTCCTACAAAAAACATAGAAAATTCTAAGTAAATTTTCACAATTTAATAAATGCACAAAAATGACCATTTCACCCTTGTATGAAGATGAATGTGTGACAATTTGGAATTAATGTGAATTTTGGTTAAAACAAGTTAAAATACCCAATATGATCATTTATTTAATTTAAATAGATTAAATATGGCGATAAAAATGTGCACATTTACGTGCACATCAAATACCCCCACACTTATCTTTTTATTCGTCCTCGAATAAAGAAAAACTAAGATAAATCCATTTTCGTAGGGAGCATGATTGCATTGAGCGTATGCAACAAGCCATTAAACCTCTGGGTGTCCCCAGTAGGACGAGTGTTGTCTCGTGAGGGTTTTCAGCGGATACTACCCACAAAATCCAAATGCATGATGAAAATATTTACAAAATGCAAGATTTATTTACAAAGAGATGAATGCAAATTTTTGAAAATATTTACAAATGAAGGATTTATTTTTAAATTGACACGAATAAGTTAAATATAGGTTTTGGTCATTATCTTGAAAAAATTTAGTCATTTACTCGTCAAAATTTTCAATAAAAACAAAGTTATCATAACAAATAGACTATAGTTTAACTCGTTTTTTCGGTTGATAACAAAGTGTAATTATGAAAAGGATCCTTAGTTGATTATCAAAGTTTATCAAAGTGGTATTTTCATTTCTTTTCAATAACAAATCAAATCAAATAAGTAAAAATAGTGCTAGGATTTCAATTGCTTGCTCTCTCATTATTTGCAAGAAAAATTACACACCTAACTCAGATAAACTGAGGCCAGATATACCACCCATGCACTGCCTTTCGGGCTTATGTGAGGGGAGTACAGAGCATGGCGAGTGCACACACTTTCGTGCATACACCTATCGACCGTAGGTGGTTTTTATTAAGTCTATTCTTTTTTTACATGTGTTCCATACATGCATAACCGTGAGGACTTTTAAATGAGTATGAAAGCACATAATCAAATATTCCAAGTAATTCACCCATGCATAACCGTGAGGACTTTTAAATGAGAGTGAATACTTGGGATGTTATTATTTTTTTTTATTTTTTTTCTAAGAGAGAGAGAGTTTTGCAAAATCATCTTAGCAAAATTTAACTTAGAAGAAAAAAAAATGTTATATCCTTTACTTTAAATCAACCACTTTTTAAAACAAAGATTTTCAATGAGGATGTACTTTATAATTAACACGTATGAATCTTCCTATATACCAGTTAAACCATTGCTATTTATAATCAAACTTCATTTTTATTTTTGTTAAGACAAATAAATTTTCAATAATTTCAATTTAATAAACCAAAACCATATATTTATCCTATAGTGTTTCTTTAAAAATAAACCATATATTTGTTTTTGGATTTTTTTTTTGAGTTTTTGGAAGAAAAATGAAAAATTAATCCTGAAAAATCAAGAAGAAGATGAGTTTCCCCCACACTTGATTTTGACTGTGTCCCCACAGTCAACCCAAGTCAAAAGGAACGTTTATTATTATTTACATAAAGATGAAATGTATTTACACGACATCAGAAAGTATATTGCCAAAAAGTAAATGAAACGGTCTTCCAAAGACCGATTCATTTGTCTCGTCAAGTATATGAGACACAGCTCAAGCGCAGAAAACCAAACCTTAAAAGATTTTAAAGTTGAACGTTGATTTGGAAAAACGAATGTCGTTTTATTAAAAATCGTACGAGTTGTTTTATTTTCGATGATTTTTGGGGTCGATAAAACAATTGATTGAAGTTCATATTTATTTTCACCAATTTGAAATTCAAGCTTATCATTGAAAACATTTTCAGAGTTATTGATTTCAAAATCGAAATGGTGATTTTCATCTTCCCCGTCGGAATTTAACAACTCGTTATCCAAAAGTCCAAAATATTTGTGTTCATTAAATTCGTCTTCCTTCGTTGGATTATCAACAACTTTATTGCATGTCTCAAGTTCAAAATTCAAAGTTGTTGTATTCAAATTTTCAGAAAAAGGAAGATCGAAATTTAAATCGAGTTTCTCACCCTCAAAAGAATTGAAATCCAACACAATTACCATCTTTTCAACAACTTCATTAAGATCATCATTTTCAGTTTCAAAAGTTGTTATTTGAAAATCATCAATTGTGGTAAAAGATGGATTATTATTTGACTCGTCACACTTTGGGATTTGATTTTGTTTTTCACGTTGTTTCATATATGTTTCAAACAACAAATCCGTGTGATCATCGTAAATTTCGTTCATTTGTTCAACAAAATCCAATTTGTAGTTATTAACTTGAGAACTTTCGATTTGGATTTGTTGAGGATAAATTTTTTTAATCGCATCGTAGTCGAGATTATTCCCATTGCCAAAATTATTTGAAAAGTGGAACTCATTTTCATCTTGATTTTGAAATTCATTTTGAAGCTCGAAATTGAATTGGCATGGGTTACACTCGAAATCATTTGAATTTTGAAGTGAATTCAAATTTTGAAAACTTTGATTCGAGTTATAGCACAAACGTGAATTGCACAACTCATTTATCTCTTGATTTTGTTGCGTAGAGAGTTCGAGTAAAGACGAAATCATTTTGATGCTTTTTTCAAGATTTGAGGGTTGATCATCGTTTTGAAAATTTTGTTGTTCGAAATTTGAATTATTTACAAAATAGTTGTTGTTAAAATATCCATACGAATTTGGATTGAACTCATATGGATTATATTGATTTTCACAACTAAATTCAAGTGAGTGAGGAAAAGGAAACTCGGACATTTTCAAGAATTTTTTTTTTTTGGTTTTTTTTTATAAGCGAAAAATATTTACAAACAAAATTTATTTTTCAAAAGGGAAATTGGTTTTTGTTTTGTTTTTTGGTTTTTTAATTTTTTTCTTTGTTTTTGAAAAGGTTTTATAATTTTTTTTTTTTTTGGATTTTGATTTTTCTAAATTTTTTTTGGATTTTTGAAATTTCAAAGGAAGATGATTTAAAAATTTCAAAGGAAAAGGAATATTTACAATTTTTTTTTAGTTTTGGATTTTGAATTTTTTTTTGTTTTTTTTTTTAAATATGCATGAACTAGTGCAACTAAATGAATGCAAGGGTTAATTACAAATGATTTACCCTAAGTTAACCTACAATTGTATACTCACACATTGTCTTAGATAAACAAGATAGTTCTCAGCCAGGTAACGGACAGGGGTTATCGGTGCACCACGAATCACCGTAGCAATGTAGCCGAAGGTTTAAGTACCTTCAGAGGAACAACCACTATAATATTTACGAATCACCGTAATATTTATAAATGGTTATTGCTCTGCCGTAGCCTAGACACCAAGAAATTAAATTGTTCAAAGAAGACAAATTGTCAATATACAATTAAAAGTTATCGATGTCTAATCGTTATTATTAATCAAAATCTATGATGAAATGCAAAGAGGAAAATAAACGTGTATTAACAATGCAACTAGAATGAGGGTTTTTTTTTTGATTTTTGTTTGTTTGTTTGTTTTTATATATAAATTCAAATGCAAGCAATCAACAATGCAACTAATAAAAACAAGAGATATATACAATACAAGGCAAATAAAACAAAAAAAACTATTAGCAAGCAGACAATTTTTTTGGCAGCAGTCTTCCTTCTGAAATTCTGCTTTGGCAACCTGAAATATAAAACAAGAATATGTACAATTTTTTTTTTTTTTTTGGTTTTTTTTTCGTTTGAAAGGAATCTTAAAAGTAGGGTTTTACTTAAAAAAAAAAAAAAAAAAAAAAAAAAAAATTCAATGATAAGAGAAACAAATTAACACAAAACAAAACAAGTTTTAATTTTTTTTTTTTTTTGAAACAAAACTAAAAACAATTCAATAAAACAAAATTAAAACCAAACAAAAGAAAATTAAAAGAAGGTTTGCTCAGGCCCACCAACTAAATTTTATACCCGGCCCAAAAAAAATGAACTGAAAGGAATAAGTTTAAAATCACGAATCACAGAACATCCAAACTCTTTAACTTCCCCTCTTTCTAATCGAAAAATCTCGGTAAAAAAAAAAATTCGCACCCAATTTTTTTTCTTTTTCTTGCAACAATCACAATTGAATTTAGCGGTGATTTTGATTGGAATTGAGTTCGACTTGGGATTCGAATCGAGTGGATTTAGGCTAAGGATGGTGGTTTTCGAATTGATGAAGTCTAGGCGCGGGTATCTGAGAAGCTCGATGTCGAATTGGGTGATTGGCAAGGTCGCGGTGATGGGGGTTTGAAGCGATGGGTTGGAAGTCGGAGGCGGTTTCAAGGGAGAGGCAGCGGGGTTCGCGGCAGTTTTGGTTGTTGCGTGATGGCCAGAGTTGAAGTCGAGAGAAGTTTGGGTGATTTGGGTTGCTAGTTTGTTGTTGTGCAGTTCGACTTTGGGGATGTTTGTAGTGAAGATGCTAGTTGTGATGTTTGTTGAACTGGTTCTTGAACTTTGTTGAAGTTGAAGTCTGTAGCCAAGTGTGGTTGACAGTGGGATTGTTGCAGAAATGTAGATGATGTGGGCACGGTGTATGTTTAATATGCACAGTGAGATGAAGTCAGTGAGATGGTGGTTTGGTGATGGGCTTAGTGCACTGTTTGAAGTGTGGTTGCTTGTGAAGTATGGTGCAGCAAGAAAGTAGCAAGGAAGCAAGTACGGTGGAAGATGAATGGGGTTGCAATGGTGGCTGTTGATGAGTTACAGTTTAGAGTTGCTGTGATAGTGAATAATGTGAAGTGAGGGGCCTGTTAATATGCAGTGGATGATGGGATTGATAGAGGCAAGGGGGAGGAAGTTGAATGGCAATATGGTTGTGGTAATGATGAATTATGGCAGAGAAACAGTGGGAGATGGTTGATGTGGTGAGTTGTATTGAAGTATGTGTGTTGTTAGATGGCTTATGGAGTTGTTGTAGATCGGTTGTGCAGGAGGTCAGGTAGCAGGGGAGATGATGTTGTTTGCTCTGTGAGGTGATGTTCACTGGGTGAATTTTGTGCAGTGGTAAACTGTAGTGGAGACGGTGGATTGGGTGTTTTGTCCGGTGTGACAGGGGCAGGAAGGCAATGTGGATCTGGATGATGATAACGAAGGGGATGGTGATGTTTGTGATGTTCAGAAGATGAAGGCACTGTGTGGGATGGATGTGAACAGTAGTGGATGATGGCAGTACTTTGATGGTTGTGGGTGGTGCTTGTGATGGTTAAGGTTGGGGGTTTGAGACAGCGTTATGGTGATTGTGAAGGGGATGTCAGAGATGGGTAGAGGTGGTGATGGCCATCAGAGCAGAGGTTCGAGATGGATGAAGGCAAGTGGATGATGCTTGGAAGCGAAGGTCGGTTTGTGGCAGCGTTTGAGGGGTTGTGGGGTGTGTTCACTGGACTGTTGGTCAGTGGGAAGGGCAAGTGGGAGAGGGGAGTTGTTGTTTTGAGGCTGCTGTTTGTTGTGGTGAGGAGTTGAGATGTAGAAGAGCTGGAGGAGTTTGGTAGACGGTGAGAGAGGTGTGTGGATGATGACAGGGGCATGCAGTGTTTTAGACAATGGTTTGTATGCAAATGTGGAAGCAGTGAATTTCCGGTATATGGTATATGGTATATGGAAGCAGTGATAAGAAGTGGGCAGTGAGTTGATGGTTGGATGTACTGTTGCTACCGGTGGATGTTCGAAGGCGTGGATGGAACAGCAGCAGCAAGGGGGTTGCAGGGAAGTGGTAAGGTCAGTGGAAGGACATTGAAAATGGTGTGTGAATGTTTGTATGTGGTGAAATGCAACTGTAATAGGCAGTGTAGTATGAGGTGTTTGATGAAGTTTGACAGAGGGAAGATCTGCAGCAATGAAAACTGTAAACTGTGAAATGAAAAAGAAAAATGAAAACTGTAAAAAAAATGTAAAAATGTGAACAGTAAATGAAAAGTGAGTTTTTTTTTTTCAGTTTTGAAATTGTATGTGCTCTTTTCTTCTTTTTTTTTAAAATAAAAATGTGTATGCAAAAGCAACAAACACACAAACAAATGCAAACAAAATTCACACAAACACAAACAATTTTTTCTAACAAGCAAACAAGCACACAAAATAAAATCACACCAAAAATCAAAAGAAAAATAATCCGAAGAATAGAAAATTAAAACCAAAACAATTCCCCGGCAACGGCGCCAAAAACTTGTTCGTCGACGGAAATTCTATTGGTTTAGAAAACCGTCGAACGAATTTTGAAATAAAATTTATACCGCAAGCGCACGGTGTACGAATGTAGCACGCGGCGAATACGGGTCGATCCGCAGGGAATTGATGATTTTAAAATTCTATTCAATCAAATTAACCAAACTTGAAAGTGTGATTAGCTAAAAATGTAAGAAACTAACAAAAACTAGCAAAAGAAAAATCGATAAAAATATGAGAGTTAAAAGAACAATTTAGAGATAAATCCACTCTCTAGATCATATAAATCAACAAAATGAAGTTATGATCTCTCTTTTCTTGTCATTAGTGAATTAGTTGATGTGCTATTCATAAGTATGGTATATTTGTGCTATTAATTAGCTCAATATAAACCATCAAACTATAACACAACCACTAATACACATTTAACTCTCATGAAATATGACAACAAAGTTGAAATAAAAATCTATTTTAAGCATAGCCTATTAACTATTGTTTAGAAATATAGGCTATCAAATTTCAATTTCAACATTCACTTCTTTGCCATAATCATATTTAGATGAAGAGGCAATTTGTGTTATGTTTGTTTAAGCATGGCCTATTTGTTATGAACAACATAGACTATCAAATTCAAAGCCAAAACAACAAGTTAAACCACTTCAAAACATTTCATTTAAGCACAAAAGAGAGCATAAACAACAAAATGTTGGATCTACATACTAGAGAGCTTCATTACCCCTAAATTGAAGGGATTAAGCTTTCATATTTGTTATCATATGAACAAATGTAGAAAACAACATTAAACAAGAAGAGAAAAAGAGAGCAAAATGAAAGGAAAAATTATTCTACTTGCATAAAAGTAAATCTACACTACTAGAATGAAAGGAAATGAACATGTAAGTAAAAGGAAACACTAATTAACATTGCATAAAATAAAAATAAAATTACATAAAATAAAAATGGCTAAGTAGCCATGAAAAGAGAAAGAGAGCTTTCTTTTATTTTTGATCTAAACTAAACTAAAGAGAAGGAGGCCTAAGAGAGACTAAGAGAAGAGGCCATGAAACATATGGGTATTTATACAAGTTTAAAACCCTAATTCCTATTTTTGGGGAATGCCCAAAATGCCCATGAGAAAGTGTGGAGGCCAAGTTATCATTAGCATGTTTTAATCCCCACTTAAATGTACATGAAGCCATTAAATCCATAAGCATGTGCATTAGCCTTTAATTTGTACATTAAGGTAGGTGGGTAGGTGGGGTCCTCCATGATCTTCACTTTGAATTATTTACATCTTCATTCCTTTGTATTGATTTTGTGCATGCATATCTTCATGAAACCACTTGTAAATGTCACCAAATTTCCTACAAAAAACATAGAAAATTCTAAGTAAATTTTCACAATTTAATAAATGCACAAAAATGACCATTTCACCCTTGTATGAAGATGAATGTGTGACAATTTGGAATTAATGTGAATTTTGGTTAAAACAAGTTAAAATACCCAATATGATCATTTATTTAATTTAAATAGATTAAATATGGCGATAAAAATGTGCACATTTACGTGCACATCAGCACCTGTATTAGCTAAATTGGTCATGAAGAATGTAGTTAGACTACGTGGAGTTCCTAATAAAATAGTTATTGATAGAGATTCCATGTTCATTAGTTAATTTTGAAAGTGTCTACAGGGAGTGTGTAACACCCCGCGTTAAATTACAATTATATATGTAAATAATTTAATTAAGTTATATACGTTTGAAATTTTAAAACAAAGAAATGTTTGTAAATGGAGCAATTAATTAATATTATTTGGAATGCATATATATTTGTGTAATAAATAAATTAGAGAGAGAAATTATATAAAATTAATTAATAGGGAAGATTAATGGTGTTTGTTTAAAAGGGAAATTAATATTCAAACGATTAGTAGAGGTGATTAATTGATAGGAACTGACAAGAAAGGGAACATATATTGTAGCAACTAATTGATATGATTAAAAACATATATGTTAGTGCAAGAGAATAAAATGGAGGAAAAGTAATTTATGCAAGTAATCAATTGTCAATTAATAAACATGGAGACTTATGGTAACATATATAATTAATATTTTGATTCAAAATTCAATTGTAGAATATATGCATGCAATAATTATGAGAATAAAATAAATTAATATGCATATATGTGATGATTTAATATGGTGTTGATTGACATATTAATTTGGTAAGAAATCACAGTGCAGGCAGGAATCAATGGGATAGTAAATTAATTCTAGGTATATATGAAATTTATTAATTTGGTGATTAATAGGGGAAATATTATTTAAATAAAACATCACATTTAAAAATATATGTTTCCATAAATTACGAGAGAGAAAGGGAAAGTGATTAATGAAAAGATTGTTGGAGAACCAATTTGAAATAAAAACTAACATAGAAGTAAACATATTAATTTAATTTCCGTAGACTGAGTGCACGCTTTAGATTTTTGGGTTTATATCTAATGGTTAGCACTGATTTGAACCACTATAAATATAGGTGCAGAGCCTCATTTTTATTCTTATTATTTTTCTCTTGCCTACAGAAGCTCTGCCATTTTTCTATCTCTTCTACAGTTTTTTAATAACAAAATTTTAGATATAATTCATATGAATTTAGATTTAAATAGAAAGAGAATGGAATTAATTAGGGAATTAGGAATTGGTTCAAACCAATAGGCTATGTTAAAGGTAAAACCCTAGATCTGAGTTTTATTTACTATTTCTAATCTCTTTCAAATATTATATATCTGTAAATATGTCGTTTGCAATTCCAAATAGGGATTACAAGGGAGGTGAATATAGATGTTAGGGACAGATCTAAAATAAAAACAGGAAGATTTGGAAAGCTAGCAATGTGAGTGGATTTAATTATATTCTTTTACATTTATCATATATTACCGTTGAATTTCCATTAGAAAATTTATTCCAGTATTTATTTTAGTAATTAATCATATTAATTAGTCATGCAAACCCTGTAAATTTTATAACAGAACTTATATTAGGCTTGACAGTTAGAAAAAGGCGGAAGCCTAAAAGTAAGAAATTTTCATTTATTTACATCTAATTTAAAGTTATAATTCAGCCTAAAACTAGTTTCTTTTATTCCCCTTTTATGCATATAATATAGCTAGAAAGAGAATTTGTGATTATGAATTAAAATACTAGACTTTATGAAATTACATGTAAAATAAGAAAACTGGAATAAAGTTAGAAAAATGGAATTCTGCAATAAATTACGCTAAAATGGAAATAATAATCTAATAATTTGATTTGGAAGTAAGTAATAGATTAATTGGTTAGTGTAGAAAATAGGATACATTTTTATAATTTAATATTTAAAAGGTAACTATGAGCGTGACTACGAAAATATAATAAAGAAAAAGAAAGCTAGTGTAAAATAGAGAAACCATTGTGTTTTACACTAGCCTAAAATAATAAAAGAAATACCTTGTAGTTACAAATTATTGGTTATAGCCTTAATTGATATTAAAATATCAAAACGGATTTTTAGTATAGTTTTTTGTATTCGATCAAATAAAATAGAATTACTTTCTAGAATAGAAGAAAATAAAGTAAAGTATGAAATGAAACAAGTAAAATATTAGATAAGAATTTGAAGTTGTAAACAATAATGAACCTAGATCTGCATTTACTGTGCAAACTATATAAAAAGACGATTATTGTGATAAGTGAATTATATAATAAAAGAGAATTAAAAAGAATTCTATAACGTAATAAAAGAAGATAAGAACAGAAAAGAAAGGCTGGAATTATGTACGGACTATAAAAGAAGAGAAAATGACAGTTACAGGTAGAATTATATCATAGGTTATCATTAAGTAATAAGAACGAAAAAGCCTATTTTGAGACCTTGAATAAATTAATGAGCAATAATAATGGTAGAAGTTTATTTAAATAATTTATATTAAATAAGAAAATAAAGCAAGAATGATAAAAGAGGCTTATTTTAACGAACTTAAGATTTATTTTAAGTTAAATTAGCAAGATAATGAATGTGGCTCATACCAACAGCATTCCCTAGTAAATAAATGGAAATCTCACAATAGATAGAGACGAGGGAAAAAAATATGCTAATTAGGATAAATAAGTAGCCAACAGAATAAGAAAAAAATTAAACGCAGATTAAAAGATTAGACTTAGGGTCTAATAAAAAAGTGAGATGTGTGAGTAGCCCAAAGGATGAAGATCCTAATGAAGCAGTTCATCACAGATTTCAACAAAGGAGAAGCACGTCCAACTTAGTTATTTTGGGCTAAAAGGAAGTATGAGACTTCAACGGGACGTGAGGATACTCTAGGATGGTCCTTTGGGCAGGCCTAACGAAGCTGCATCCCCAAAGGCAGGTCTGTGTGTGTTCCATCTAGAGAGTATTCCTTGACCGCATTTGAATTGTAGGCCTAACGAAGCAGACCTTTGTAGGCAGTCAGAAGGACTTGGTGTTCGGAGTAGGTATTCGTATGTCCAGTACTTGCAAGTAAGTTTAAGGATAGTCGCATGTGGATATCGACCAGCATCAAGACCAAGAACAATTTCGAGAAAGACTAAAGTTAAACCATCAGGCCAATGATTCTTTCACTATCGAGACATTGGATGAGGGGCACCGCCTTTTGGATTTCAGAAATTTTGCAGTAAGGCATGACCACTTAATTCTTTAGAAATATTTCGGTTAGTTGAGGGGTGGGTTTGCAGGGCCATAGCCACGATGAAAAAGAGACAGACCAACTAGAATATCTGTATTGTTGCCCTAACAATGTAGTCCTTTACAGATATAGAAAATCCATGACTAAATTCCGTACAAGGTAGACCTTATTAGTGAGATTCAGATAGTAGAAAGAACGATTACGTAGTCCTCAATGTACGCACTGGGTGGTACATTGTGGATGTCCGCGAACAGGCATAGATTAGTGCGGATGCGATTTATAACGAAAAAACATTGTTGAACGATAGTGTTACATCATGAATAATAATTTGGTATGGTAAAGAATACATAGATATATTTGGTTATGATAATCACAATTAAAATCGAACAAAACAATTACAGTGAATATGTTAAAGTTCATAGACTATTTAGTGCATAATGTGTTAAAAATTTATCCGCTAATGCATAGATATATTCACTGTGGCATATAAAGCCAATTTTTTTGCTTTTGCAATTACACAGCTGCTTCAATGTGCATAGATATAGTTGAAGTATTAACTGTGAACTGCAAACATACAGACACAGTGCAGTTCGATTCAATTAAATAAGAGTAACAAAAGTTTTTTGCAATGGGGAGAAATATAGTAATAGGACGAAATTTGTAAACAGTCAGGAAAAGTATTTGTCAACAGCTGAAAAAATGGAGGGGAAAAAAAGGAAAAACCAACGGATGTAGTACAGGGGAAAAGTAGTAAAATAGAAGATTCAATTGAAATAGAAATGATGATGCAATAAGAAAATAACATGGGTTCCAATATAAATTACTATTGTTCACTGAATTTGATCTATGTCGATGCAGGGTACAAAACACGGCATACAGTTCGTCGCAGTAACCAATATTTGGAAATATCCAAACATACAGAAGAGAACAATTTTGAGAAGTCTATTCATTTTTTAGCCTCAGAAATAACCGCTAGCAACGCATGTATGATATTGGGCTTGAGAGAAAATAGGTGATGTTTTCTTGGCCCTAATAGATGCATTACATCAGTCAATTATTTTAACCATTGAAGGTATTTGTACCTACAGCCAAAAAAGGCAAAAGTGTCATTGATGCAGTATTATTACTAAATTCTCTCACTGCTCGTCTGACCTTGTTAACTTTATCTAATAACCAAACTATGACTACATGATCATCAATACAAAGATACATTCGTCAATTGTTTTCTAGAAGTTTTCCGACAGTGATGGTGCAAGTGATTTTAGAATCTACTGCAAAAAATAAAAAATAAACTCATTTAGGTGGTTATCAACATTATTCTCACTACAGCACATGTTTTGAACCAGCACTTAAACTGTGCATCTACCTTAAGCTCGAATACAACAACTTATATGCTTATCCTATTATTGATCATCGTAATTGTAAACGAAATTGAGCAAACTTAGCCAAATTATGTCATCAAACCGGGAAGCAATGTATTAAACGCTGAGCTACACGGTTGAATCAAGCATTAATTATATGAAGTCGCCATTTAATCATCTCAAGCTATCAAAAAGCAAAATTCATTTTTCAATTATATTTTCATAATGCGGTTAAATTATTATCGTTAACATCAAACAAAATGATTACTACAGCTAAATTAGTATTGCATCACACAAATGCAGTTAAAATATCCAGATGCAACAATAATTGCTTAATTCCGAAAATACTACAAAATAATAACCGCTTTTGCTTAATGCATTTAAATTTTAACTACAGTAAGCTCAAATAAATCATCGTGTACAACCAAAATTATTACTACATCACACAAATATTGTTGAAATATTCAATTTCTACCATGCATAATTCAAAATTGTCATTAAATTATAACTGCATTTTATTAATGTAGTTAAATTTTAATTATATTAAGATTGAATAAATTCCTGAAATGTAGCCAAATTTATTACTACATCACATAAATATGGTTAAAAATCTTCAAATATAGTTAAATTTACCCAAAACTTGCTGGTAAATTATAATTTCATTATCTTAATTTGATTAATTTATAACTGTTTTAAAATTGAATAAAATTATCAAATATAGTCAAAATCATCAATAGTAAATGCAATAAAAAAAAGCTAATGTAGTTAAATTAATTTAAAAATGCCTATAAATTATTACACCATTTTCTGATGGGGTTAAACTGTAACTGCACTAAGTTTGAATAAACTATCGAACGCAATCAAAATTATTACTTTATTACATAATGCAGTTACAATATTCAAAGACAACCATAACTATATAATTCAAAAAAAAATTCCTTTCAAATATGTTAAAAGATAATAAATACATTATAATAATCTAGGTAAAACTACTATGTAATGTTTATGACCATCATAATAATGCTGTTACACAAACGCGATACACGGTGGTGACACAAAATATTTGAATTATATAAATGCAGTTAAAACTGCTATATAAAGTTACGATTTAAAAAATTTATTTTTAGCTATCAACAATGGATATCGTTGGAAAGCATATTAGATTTGAGATTTTATAGTGAAAACGATTCTTAAATCCAATTAATGTAGAAAAAGTTATTACATTTCAAAGTTTGGAATAGAAAGAAGTTAAAAATGTGACTATTCATTTCCCAAAATATGAAGAAAGCATATGTGCTCTTGAAATCTAACTCAATATAAAGTTACGGTCGTGTATTCTTACCTTTTCATGTAAAAAGTATAATTATCCACTTGAAAATGAAACAATACTTTAACTAAAAAGTAAAGTCCATATCTTACTACAGATTAGAGGATATGAACTGCGGTATGCATTCCTTGCTTCTTCTTTTTTTTTTTCTTCCTCGAAAAAAAGCTTACCAGTAGCACTCCATTAGTCCTTCTAATTCATCGAATCTGACAATATATTTATCGCCACCCAAAAAATCCATAAACATAACAAGATACTCTTCCAACAATTTCAGCTCGTCCAGGTCCAACTTATCGATCACAACGTCCCAAAACCATTTTTGCACTTCCTCAGCTCTTTCACCAAGAACCTGATCCAAAAGTGAATGAACATCACCAAAAGTAAATGATATTCCTGCAGGAGAAAAAGCCAACGCTGCCACTTCAGAGCCACGGAGCACAAAAACTTTATTTGCTTTCTTAAACAAGCCTTTTCTTCGTTTAGAAAAGGCGACCATCAATGACTTTTTGTCACTAACTATAATTATTGGGATCTTTCTTCTCCCTAGGTGTATTTTTTTCTTGTTGATAATTCCATTGCAATAAAAGTAATTAATTGGTTAGGAAATGAGAAATATGAGATTTTAAAGTTTGAAAAGTATGATTTAAGTAGATATATGTATGTACGTATATATAATGGTTGGATTAAAGAATGGTGGTTATGGTAATTAAGATGCAATGTTTGTGATTATGGAAAATAAAATTTCTCATCATGAATTGATTTAAATTGAATATATATATATATATATATATATATATATATATATAATATTTTCGTGATTAATATGAAAAGATTACCATTAATCTAGATATTTTTGGACATGTCCCTTCAGTGTACTAAATTCATTGACCATCCTCCACTACAACAAAACAGTCCTTTTACAACGGGCAATGCCCGTTGTAATATGGTTTTCGCAATGGGCATGTGCCCGTTGTAATAGCTCTCGTTGTAATAGATCCACCACATTTTACAACGGGAAAAGCACGTTGTAAAAATCGTTGTAGTATACCTTTTTACAATGGCCATAACCCGTTGCAATACACTATCCATACTAATTGCATAGCCTATTTTACAATATGTATTGACCGTTGTAAAATACATATTTAACAATGTGTGTTGACCGTTGTAAAAATCTTATATAACAACGTGCAATGACCGTTGTAAGAAGCTTATATAACAACGCCCATTACCCGTTGTAAAATAAATGCAAATTTTAAAAAAAAATACAACGGCATCCATGCAATATATCCATACTAATACTAAATATTGTCGTAAAATAATTAAAATCACATACGAAAAGACTAAAAGCTAGAGTCATAGAATTCTAACACTCTAAAAAGTTAGATAAGTTTACATGCCAAATACATAAAGCATTAACACATAACAGTCCGCTATAAATATCATGTTCTAAGTACAATCATACTATACCACGGAGATGAAGTTTTTATGCCACGTGACGGTTGATCCAACGGCCACTTTGATAGTCTGCATCTCTGAATTTGGCCTAAATAAAAGGCTTCTGGTTCCGCCGCTACATTAACACATGCTTTCCAAGCATTTGCTCCAAGTTTTACAAAATGTACTTCTAAACGAGCCTGCAAAGTGTTGATGGAATTTCGAATATTATCAATATCGTCTTGTAGAGACATATACTGTTATCAAACTGCACAATCAATCCATATAAATATACTAGCTTACGTTGATAAAGCCATAGCGCATAGTTAAGTAGTCCACTTTGGTCACTGATGCAAAAAATTGCCTGAAAAAAGCTACCTTGTATATAATTAAAACATGTATCTTAGAGCAAATAAAAATGAAGAAAATGCACAATATCTGAGCATAGTTTTACATAGTTTGACACGTTTATAAGTTGAGGGACTAATATTTCTTACAATCTATCTAATGCCGGGAGTGCTAGAAAGTCCTATGTGTCGCCTTACAAAAGAAGTTTGGTGTGTAAGCCTGAATCTTGAGGGTCTGCATACAAAGAACAAATAACTTATCTACTCCAAATTGAATCATGAACAAAATTTTAATAGCATAATTTCGAAAGCGAACTTGCCATTCATAAACTGATATTCAAGCGAGGCAGTCTCGGCTTCCCATGCTTTCCACTTCCTCATATATATAGAAAAAGTAAACAATCAAAATCACCAATCTCCAAAAATTGAATTATACTACAAATATGTTACGAAACGAGTACTCACTTTTGCTTGTCCTAAAACCGTAGTCGTAACACAATACAGAACATGAAAAACTGCAAGTACAAATATGAAAATATGCAACTGAGGAATCCCAGTTTGTGAGATCAGAGGCTCTGTATCCTGAAAAAATCAACAATAAAATGCCTGATTAATTGATAATAACAATAAAACTATTAATTTTGTATGTGTACTTTGTGTTTGGAGCAATGATCAACTACAGCTCCAGCCAAAACTCGCCGCCAAACCAGTCCTCCATTATCATTAGATGACAACAATTTTCTGCTATGACCATCTTCGTCGCCTTCTGTTTTGTCATTATTAGGATCACCTGGTGGTCTACATTGTAGCATAATATTTCCAACTTTAGCAGGTATGCAAATTTTTGAAATTGGCTCTTGTCCAACTGTAAGCAACAAGGATATAAATCCCAGTAACATCAACTCTGCATTCCACAAAAATTGGTATATTATTGCCGACAAAAAAGTTGGAATAAAATATTAACACCATACAAGTTCTAAAGAGTCAATTTGGTGTTTGTTCAGAACTACACAGTGCATACAACCATGTACAGTTTAAGGGTTCAAATTACTACAATATGCATATCAGTCTTTCATTTACAACCAGTCCGGGCCATCTGGCTTGGACAGTTATAATTTCTGACTACTAAATTGTTTCATTTTTGCGCATACAATAAGGATGTTCAATAATTTCTGTCTACCAATTTAACCCTCAAAAAAAGTATATCGTAAAGTTAAAGCAAATACATAAACTTTTGCACGAGCATATATAACTGTTATAATGGAATGCCTGTACAACATAATTCATTGCTGAAGCTTGAAATGCAAAATGAATCAGATAAAGAACCACTCGAAATGAAAATCAAGAGAAATTAAAATATGTATGAGAATATACCTGCTTTAATTTTTTCCAGGGATTCATTCATGGCCTTCTTGTTCCTTTTCTTAAACCACTAAGCATTGCAAATAATAATAATTCCAAATCATAATTAAAAACTAATTAAATTGCACAAGAACACGTGTGGTTCATAGATCTGAACAGTACCGGCGAGTTGAACCTGGTTTATCTCGGAACGCTGAAAGCCAAATTTCGAATCGTTCGATTCGAAGACGGAATTGAGGACGCTGTCAGAACTCGATTGGAGGCTGCTGGGTCGGCTTGACGGTTGATGAGCGGCTAACGGCTCGGTTTCGAAGCTAGTGAGGTGGCGCGAGTAGTTCACTGGTGAGGAGCAGGTTAATAAAAAAAATCCTCCGCCTGCTTTGTCGTCGTTCGCCATCAGCACTCACGAGCTACTCTGGCCTGGACTCGCAGCCCTGCTCGACTCTAGCTCGCTCAATCTATGATTTTGAGCAAAAAGGGAATTAGGGTTTTAGATGATTTTGGCTGAAGAATGAGAGGAAGGAAAGGGTTAGGCTGGGTTAAATAAACGAACAATGGGCTTCGGGCTCAATGGTGGTAATAGTTTTATTTAGTAGTAAAAAGGTTTATTTAATTCTTTTATAAAACCATTTACTGAATGACAATTAACTTCTCGTTCGAGCCTAACAACGTCCGTATACAAAAATATGCTAATGAGTCATCCGACTTAAAATTTACAAATTAATATCTAAATTAATTATAATAATTTCTACATTGTAAAATATTACATCTATATTTTATTTCTACATTATTAAATAAAATAATCATTTTATTTATTCTAACTAGTATAAAACGCACATGCATACGTTATTATTAATTAATTAATATTATAATTCTTATTTATTCTAACTAGTATTAATTCTTATTTATTAACTGTTAATACAAATTAATTATTATATTAATTATTAGTAATTAGTGATTATTTATTAATAATCATTAATTATTATAAGTTATAAATGATTAATAGAATATTATTAACGTTTAATTATTAAATATTAACAAATAATATAATATTATCAATGATTAGTAATTAGTAACTAGTAATATAATATATATTTAGTAATTAGTAACCTATGATTAATATGATTGATTACTTACTAAATATTAATAAATAATAATATTAATTTTAAGAAAGCATTTTATTTATTAATTACCAATTATCGAAAATTGGCAATAGACATTTATTACAGCAGGCATTTTCTGATCGTTGTAAAATTGGCATCGATTACAACGGACATTTTTATGACCATTGTGAAATTGGCACCTATTACAATGGGCATTTTTTGACCATTGTAAAATTGACACCTATTACAAAGGGCGTTATGACTGTTGTAAAATTGGCACCTCTTACAACGGGCATTTTGTGACCGTTGTTAAATTTGCATCTATTACAACGGGCAATTTGTGAACATTGTAAAATTGGCATCTATTACAACGGGCATGAAAGGACCGTTGTAATAGCATTCTATTACAACAGGCATTCATTTCCCATTGTAAAAAGGGAATTGTATAGGGCATCTGTTACAACGGTCCTGAGTGAACCGTTGTAATAGCCTTGTATTACAACGGGCAGCAATGGCCCGTTATAAAAAGGGCGTTGTAATAGGGTGTTTTTGTTGTAGTGTACGTTTTCATAGTAAGTAGAGGAGCATCTGTATTGTAGGCCTTACAAAGCAGTCCTTTACAGATGTAGCTACGGAACGCTCGTGGAGCAAGATGATGGAGCCCTTTTCTAGGAGGAAACAGAAGGTACCATAGGTGGTACCTAGGACCAATATGGCCATTAGGCGTATAGCTATATAGATGTATATATTATTTATTAGGTTTTAATCTACTATGGAGTAGATGGGCATGGTTCACGAACAGAGGCAAGAGTATTGTAGCCTAATCAACCTAATATAAGAGTAAATGAAAATAAAATGATATATGTAGAATTATATAATTTATCCATTCGCTAAAACTTTAGTTCTGTCTCCCTCCTCATAACATCTTACAGGTTAGGAAGATGGCAGAGACTTCTTAGCTTTAAGACACTTGTTTGGAAAGTGTTATTATATTGGTGAATATTTACTTACTATTATATTTTAGTCAATTCCGCTTTGATATATTTAATTGAGCTCTGATATATTTGTCTTTGCCTATTTGCAGGATACCAGATTTCCAACTCGGGTTTCAGTGGGCTTGGGTTTTAGCATTTTTGCGAAAAATCTGGACCCACTGGAATTCAGGTTGTTACATTTGATATCAAAGCCTAGATTTAGGATTCCTAGGTAGATAGTGAGTGAACGTATTTGTATTTTTGAAAAATATAAATATATTAGGTACTAAAATCCAAATAGTCCCCAACCATAGATTTTAACATATGGAATGTTTTTAGAAGTATATTTGTGCATAGTTTGCTAGTTCGGTTTGGGATGACCCAATTATGTAGAGCCCTATGTTATTACCAATTTATAGCATACAAATAGGTCATATTTTGAGAGAAAATTTGTGCCCATATGTTTTAGGAAGTAGGGAAGTTCCTTAGGGATAGTAGGGAGAGTTTTTTTATTTCAGGAAGAATAAGAGGTTTTAGTGTGAAGAAAATCCATTTTATGTCTAACCCAATAAAAATGAAACTTTTGAATTAAAAAAGCTGAAAAATATAATTGTTAATATATTTGGGGAAATAAATATTGGGTTTTTGAAAAAATAAGTGGTATGAAATTTAAATTGGTTTTTATATGATGTAAATTTTGTTAAAAGTGAAATTCTTTTTGAAGAATTATAGAGCATGTATAGCTCGTTGGTTTCTTTGTAGGTAAACAATGATTTTTAATATAAAAACCTCGAGTGTTAAGGATCGAAAATGTATGTTACAACATTTATTGTTGTAATAACTGTTTTCAATAAAAATAAATAAAGCATAGACTATGACACTTTTGTTATAGTAGGTGACTCCCAAAGTAAATGTTCTTACATAGCATATGGGATTTATTAATATTTATTTTAATTGAATCCATATATTAGTATTTTTGGGTTATGGTAACGGTGTTTTACGCAACATCTGTTTTGACCCAAATGAAATTTGGAGATAATTTCTAAAGTGGTTTGTATGTACACTTATTATTTAAATAAGCACATGAAAATATTTTCTAGTTATAAAGAAGTTTTAAAAAGAAGTTCTTTAGAAAAATAATGTACGATAAATTAATGAATTTGGTAGGAAATATCTTGTATAAGTAAATATAGAGTAAACAATCTATTGGAATGAAATGAATAATGATATAATTTTCTATGAGTCACAAATAAAGATGTTTTGTGCAAGCTATAAGGAATATGTAGAAGAGATATACAAGGTATAGAAAGCACCATATTTTGTATAGACTATTTCGATAAGATATAAAATAAATTCTTTATAATTTCACATAAACATGAAATCCTCCTTTAAAGGAATCTAGAAGGTTTTAGCGTTAATGGTTTCTCATAAGATAAAGTAATTCCAATACATTAAGGTATAAAACCATTAAGTGTAGTAAGTTAGTAACTCCTTCAAGGTTAAGTAATTGGAAGAGTAAGAAAGTTAAGAGATTTTTGATAACATAATTGTTCTTATTTACCCTAGTTTTAGTAATATGAAAATCTATAAAAAAGAAGGATATTTTGAAAACATGTGAGGACATTTTTTTTATAGTCAATAAAAAAGAAAAATGTTTTAAGAACAAGCAATACATGTTTAAAAAAAAGATGGTTTGGTGGAAAAGTAACTAAATTTTTGAAAAAATAAAATTTAGAAATTCTAATTTTTGAAGAAAAACTGATAAATACCAAACCAAATTAGAATTTTAAATATGGAGTAGATATGAATCATTTCGTAAGTGTGATGGGAAAAGTATAAGGTTATAGCAGTAATTAGTATTAGTAATAATAAAACTTCCCGTAAGGTGTATAGGACACTAGTGAAAATCTAGAAATGTTGCTTCATGTGTGCAGACTATAGAAGAATAGTGAACTGATATTAGTAAGATCATAAGACACACGTGGTTGGGATAGGTAGACCTTAGTTTGGGGAAAATTAATGGAAAAGAGAAAATTTCCCCAAGCTTAGTTGTCTTTTTAGATAGAGACTGCATATATTGAAACCCTTATCCATTGCAGTAAATGAGATTTAGTTATTTCTTTTTGAGCATGGAATAGAAGAGATGAATAGATCTTATTCGTCATGAGTAATACAGCGTAAGTTGGTAACAAGTAATGGACGACAAGAGGAGCATATGAGTTACTCAGATTCCTAGAGTAGGACCTTTCTGTGTCAAAGTGCACATGGTCCTATACCTTCTTGTCCTAGATGATAGCTGTGTTTAGTTGCTGTATAAAAAAAGATAGTAAAAGCAGAATAAGATAACTAAAGGGAAAATAACAAATTTTAAAAAAAGCGACAGAAACATCAACTGCAAAATTTAAAAAGAGATATTTTCTTATGTAAACTGTGCTTGGGGAAGTAAATGATTTTTTACAATAGTAGCCTAAATCCCAAGTACGGAGGAACAGTGCGTAAAAGAAATCGGAGAAATATGAAGTTTTTCCGTTCTCCACCTTCTTTGTAATATAAGAAGTCGAATTTGGAAAATTAGAATTTTCTGAAATTCGAAAATTAAAAGTTCTGTGGTAGGTTTGGACATAAAAATTTGTTGAACTATGCTCCTATTAAGTAGGAGTGTGGAAAAAAATGAATGAAACATGTTTTGAGTTTTCAAAAGATTGCATTCATATAGAAATTGCAAGTATATTTAGGATGTGTGCATCATGTTTTAAAAGGAATTTCTAAAAGAAAAAGCATTCATATAGGAGGTACCGCATAGAAATTCTTGTATATGCATATATTTTACGATGTATTGCAATTTGCACTATGCACGATTATCGAAAAATTGGACGTACACAAAATGGATGTGATTAATACGAGAAATTACATGATTGAACCCATATCAAATTTCGGGGACGAAATTTCCTAAGGGAGGGAGAATGTAACACCCCGCGTTAAATTACAATTATATAGGCAAATAATTTAATTAAGTTATATATGTTCGAAATTTTAAAACAAAGAAATGTTTGTAAATGGAAAAACTAATTAATATTACTTTGAATGCATATATATTTGTATAACAAATAAATTAGGGAGAGAAATTATATAAAATCAATTAATAGGGAAGAATAATTAACGGTGTTTTTTTAAAAAGGAAATTAATATTCAATTAATTAGTAGAGGTGATTAATTGACAGGAACTGTTAAGAAATGGAACATGTGTTATAGCAACTAATTGATATGGTTAGAAACATATATGTTAGTGAAAGAGAATAAAATTGAGGAAAAGTAATTTATGGAAGTAATCGATTATCAATTAATAAAAATGGAGACTTATGGTAACATATTTAATTAAGATTGTGATTCGAAATTCAATTGTAGAATATATGCATGCTATAATTATGGGAATAAAATAAATTAATATGCATATATGTGACGAATTAATATGGTGTTGATTGGCATATTAATTTGGTAAGAAATCACAGTGCAGGCAGGGATTAATTGGATAGTAAATTAATTCTAGATATATATGAAATCTATTAATCGGGTGATTAATAGGGGAATCTTATTTAAAAGAAACGGCACATTTAAGAATATATGTTTACATAGATTGCGAGAGAGAAGGGGAAAATGATCAATGAAAAAATTATTGGAGTATCAATTTGAAATATAAAAAAATGCAGAATAAAACATACTAATTTAATGTCCATAGGCTAAATGTACACTTTAGATTTTAGGGTTTTACATCTAATGGTTAGCACTGATTTGAACCACTATAAATATAGGTGCAGAGCCTCATTTTTATTCTTATTATTTTTCTCTTGCCTACAAGAGCTCTGCAATTTTTCTATCTCTTCTACACTTTCTTAATAACAAAATTTTAGAATTAATTCACATGAATTTAGATCTAAATAGAAAGAGAACAAAATTAATTAGGGAATTAGGAATTGGTTCAAATCAGAAGGCTATGTCAAAGGTAAAACCCTAGATCTGAGTTTTATTTGATATTTCTAATCCAAATCTCTTCTTTTTCTCTTTTAAATATTGTACATTTATAAATATATCTTTTGTAATTCCAAATAGGGATTACAAGGGAGGTGAATATAGAAGCTAGGGACAGATCTGAAATAAAAACATGGAGATTTGGAAAGCTAGCAATGTGAATGGATTTAATTATGTTCTTTTACGTTTATAATATATTAGCGTTGAATTTCCATTAGAAAATTTATTCTGGTATTTATTTCAGTAATTAATTCTATTAATTAGTTATTCAAACCTTGTAAATTTTATAAGAGAACTTATATTAAGCTTGACAGTTAGAAAACGGCGGAAGCCTAAAAGTAAGAAATTTGCAGTTATGTACATCTAAATTAAAGTTATAATTTAGCCCTTTTTACGTGGATAATATAGTTAGAAAGAGAATTCATGATTATGGATTAAAATATTAGACTTTATGAAATTAGTTGTAAAATAAGAAAGATGGGATAAAGTTAGAAAAATGGAATTCTACAATAAATTATGCTAAAATGAGAATAATAATATAATAATTTGATTTGGAAGTGAGTAGTAGATTAATTGGTTGGTTTAGAAAATAGGATACATTTCTATAATTTAATATTTAAAAGGTAACGATGAACATGACTGCGAAAATAAAGTAAAGAAAAAGGAAACTAGCGTAAAATAAAGAAACCATTGTGTCTTAGACTAGCCCAAAATAATAAAAGAAATACCTCGCTGTTACAAATTATTGGTAGCCTTATTTGATATTAAAATATGAAAATGGATTTTTAGTATAGTTTTCATAACCAACCAAATAAAATAGAATTACATCCTAGAATAGAAGAAAATAAAGTAAAGAATGAAATGAAACAAGTAAATTATTAGATAAGAATTTGAAGATGTAAACAATAATGAACCTAGATCTACATTTACTGTGCAGACTATATAAAAAGACTGTTATTGTAATAAGTGAGTTATATAATAAAAGAGAATTAAAAAGAATTCTATAACATAATAAAATAAGACAGATTAGAACAGAAAAGTAATGCTGGAGTTATTTTCGAACTATAATAGAAGTGAAAATGATAATTACAGGTAGAATTATAACATAGGTTATAATTAAGTAATAAGAATGGAAAAGCCTATTTTGAGACCTTGAATAAATTAATGAGCAATAATAATGGTAGAAGTTTATTTAAATAATTTATATTAAATAAGCAAATAAAGAAGGAAGGATAAAAGAGGCCTATTTTAATGAACTTAAGATTTATATTAAGCTAAATAAGCAAGATAATGAATGTAGCTTATACCAACAACATTCCCTATTAAATAAATGTAAATCTCACAATAGATAGAGATGAGGGCAAGGATATGCTAATTAGGTTATATAAGTAGCCAACGTAATAAGAAAAGTAAACTAAACACAAATTAAAAGATTAGACTTAGGGTCCAATAAAAGAGTGAGATGCATTTGAAGTAGCCTAAAGGATGAAGAGCCAAACGAAGCAGTTCATCATAGATTTCAGAAAGGAGAAGCACGTCCAACTTAGTTATTTTGGGCTAGAAGGAAGTACGAGACTTCAACGGGACATGAGGATACTCTGGGATGGCCCACTGGGTAGGCCTAACGAAGCTGCATCCTTGGAGGCAGGTCTGTAGATGTTCCATCAAGAGAGTATGCCTTTACTGCATTTGCATTGTAGGCTTAACGAAGCAGACCTTTGTAGGTAGTCAGAAGGGTTTGGTGTTCGGAGTAGGGTATTCGTATGTCCAGTACTTACAAATAAGTTTAAGGATAGTCAAATGCAGATATCGGCCAGCATCAAGACAAAGAGCGATTTCGAAAAAGACTGTAGTTAAACCATCAGGCCAATGATTCTTTCACTATCGAGACATTGGATGAGGGGCACCGTCATTTGGATGTTAGATTTTTTGCGGTAGGGCATGGTCACTTAACTCTTTAGAAGTCTTTCGTTAGTTAAAGGGCGGCTACATGGGACCATAGACACAATGAAAAAGAGACAAACTAACTAGAATATCTGAATTGTAGACCTAACAAAGCAGTCTTTTATAGATATAGAAAATCCCCGATTGAATTCCGTACAAGGTAGACCTTGTTGACGGGATTCAAATAGTACACAGAACGATTACGTAGTTCTCAATGTACGCACTGGGTGGTACATTGTGGATGTCCGAGCACTGCGTAGACTAGTACGGACGCAATTTACATTTTCATAGTTAGTAGTGGAGCATCTGTATTGTAGGCCTTACGAAGCAGTCCTTTACAGCTGTAGCCACGAAACGCTCGCGGAGAAAGATGATGGAGCACTTTTTGAGGAGGATACAGAAGGTACCATGGGTAGTACCTAGGACCAATATGGTCATTAGACGTATAGCTATATATATATGTATATGTATATATTAGTCATTAGGTTGTAATCTACTATGGAGTAGATGGGCACGATTCATGAACAGAGGCAAGAGTATTGTAACCTATTAAACCTAATATAAGAGTAAATGGAAATAAAATGATATATGTAGAGTTAAGCCAAGAAGTATATAATGTATCCATTCATCAGGACATTATTTCTGACCCTCTCCTCATAACATCCTACAGGTTAGGTAGATGGCAGAGACTTCCCAGATTTAGGACACTCGTTAAGAAAGTGTTATTTTATTGTGAGTATTTACTTACTATTATATTTTAGTCAGTTCCACCGTGAGATATTTATTTGAGCTTTGACATATTTGTCTTTCCCTATTTGCAGGATACCAGATTTCTAACTCAGGTTTCAGTGGGCTAGAGTTTTAGCATTTTTGTGAAAAACCCAGACCCACTAGAATTCTGGTTGTCACAAAGTGTTGGGTACCAAATTTAATATGAGTTCACCCTTAGACAAATGGGCAGACAAAGAGAGTCAACAAGGTACTCGAGAATTTGTTAAGAGCTTGTGTATTAGACTTTGATGGATTTTGGGAAGCACCTAAATTTGGTTGAGTTTTCCTATAATAATAGTTATTAAATAGTATAGGAATAGCGCCTTTTGAAGCTTTATATGGAAGGCCATGCAAATCACCAGCATGTTGGTTAGAGACTGGAGACAGGTTAGTCTTAGGTGCAGATTTGGTAAGGGTGGCGTCAGAGAAGATTGAGTTAATCTGAGAAAGGATGAAGGAAGTTTAGTCCAGACAAAAGAATTACGTAGACAACATGCGTAAAGACCTAGATTCTCAGTTGGAGTTAAGGTTTTCATCAAGGTATCACCAATTGAGGGTGTGATGCGATTTGGAAAGTCAGGGATGTTAGCCTCGAGATATGTTGGTCCATTCCAGATTATAGAGAGGATTGGAATGCTCGCATACAGAGTAGAGTTGCCAAGCAGTATGGCAGGTGTCCGTAATGTATTTCATGTGTCTCATCTTCGCAAGTATGTGCATGATCCAAATACTACTATTCCTCCGATAGGGTTGGAAGACTTGGTAGTAAAGCCTATAATTTGACTTTTGCTAGACAACAAGTTCGAGTTGCAGCAAGATATGAGAAAAGGTTATGGAACAAGATAGTCAGGTTAGTGAAAGTTCAGTGGAGCAACAACGAGAAGGACTGTACTTGGAATATAGAAGACAAGATTCGAGATACTTATCCTAATATGCTTTAAGGGTATATCTATATTAGATTTATATAGATAGTTGCTAGTCAGATAGGATAATATGGTTGTTTGGGGTGGTTATAGATGATTGCTATGTTTTGTATTTAGTTCTTACTGAATTTCGAGGACGAAATTCTTTAAAGGGGAGCCTGTAACATCCCTTATTTTTTATAAGAATATTCAAAATTTTAATTGGGTAAATTAAATAGAAAAGTGTAAGAATTAGAGTGATAAGTAGATTGAGATTTGAATAAACCATAAAAAGGCCATGCTTAGAGTTAATTAGATGGGCTTAAAATAGTTCATAAGCTAATAAATTTACATAAGGCCTTATTAGTGAATAGCTGCACCTATTATTCACGTACCTTTTTATTTCTCACATCCATTCTTCATTTTCACAAAAGCAGATCAAAAACCTAAAATAGATGCCAGCCATTACAAAGAAGAATAAAAGGGAAAATTTATTCAAGGCTTAGGATTAAAGGTTGGGGATTTATCCAACAACAAATCTCAAAGTACTTATCATATACAAGGTGAATAATAATTTATACCATCTCTATTTTTGTTTTATGATCATATGTTTTCGGAATTAAGCTTAAATTCATTTTTATGATGTTTTTAATGATGATATCCTTGAACTATTCTATGTTTGATTTAAATCAATTCATTTACATATTAATTTACACGGTTTTAAGGAAAAACCGATTGTTTATGATTTTAGAATGCCGTGAGAAAATTATATGTTATGTATAACATGTCTTTGGAGACGGATTCCAATTTTTGTAATTGTTCAGCCATGGAAATTTTATTATGAATTTTTAAAGGAAAATATGATAAAATTGGATTTAAAATTAATATCGATCATTTTAGAAAGAATTTGGGTCTGAAATTTTTTTATGTTAGATAACATGATGAAAGTGAATTTCTGTGATTCTTGAGGATTTTTCCTACTTGATTTGCTATGCAAATTAAATATGTTAAAAGGACTTATTTGCAATATTTGTTTTGTTTAATGGAAGGGTTTAACTTTAATTTTTTTCTTGATTTAGACCTGATAAATGCGGTAGTTATTTTAGTAAAGGATTTGAAAAGTTTTAAGGCAACTAATTAAAAGATTATAAATAGGCAGGTTAGTTATAAAGTAATTACTAAAACTAGCATGGTTTCAACCTTTATTCCGAAAGCCAGGTTCCGCCTCCTTTAGTAACGCCTTTCAACTCCAATGCTTCCGCTTCGACTCCATCGAAACCAACCCAGCCAAGACCCACCTAGTCAAAACCAATACGCAAGGTATCGCTTAGATGGTACGTAGTGAATTGGAGGAAAGCCGGGAGCCATAGTGTTGAAAGCAATGCTTCTGATGGGGTCAAAACTTTAGTTTTGTTTTCAAATGTTAAGTGCCTGCTTTGTCTTAATTAAAGCTTTTCATATAGTCGAAACATATGTTTTCGAAAGGGGTTTTCTAAATATCTTTTGAAGGAGATTGTCATATTATGTTTCAAGGTAGGAGCTTTCGATGAGTTCCTTAATTCTTAAATAAGACTTTCGAAAATGATGGTTCCGACCTAGTCGAGACCTCGCTGCCATTCATGTGCCTTTTGAGTGTATTGAAGCATCAATGCTTACGACGGGTGCATTTGTTTTAAAATTATACTAAGTCACTTCTCAAATGCTTTCGAAAGGGTTCGATGAAAACTGTACAAAGGAAAAGATATTGACAGGGGCTAATAGGTTCATAGTCAGCCCTTGAAAACTATGATTTGATATTGACATGAGCCAACAGGTTTATAGTTAGCCCATGAAAACTATATCCAGATAAGATATTGATAGAAGTCAATAGGTTCCTAGTCAGCCTATGAAAATTAGGATAAAAAAAATATTGGAGTTATCAATAGATTCTTAGTAATCCTATGAAAACTATGACATCAGACAGGGAGTTCGTAAACATTTCTCAGGTTATTAGTAAGCCCATGAAAATTAAAGTATTAATAATGACCCTAGAAACCATAAATGAGACAGATAGTCAAAATGAATGGGGATGGGTAATCCAGAATTAATTTCTTATTTGCATATCATCATATTGTTTTAAATTGTTTAACCATTGTGGATGTAGGAGCAAAGTATATGGTTTCATAAATCTTTTAGGATACTAGTGAGGAAAAAACTCATTCTGCTATGCGACGTGGTCTCACCAGATATCGAAATGGATGGTATATTATTATTCATACCAGGCTTTATGTCTGACTTGAAGTTTTTGTTTTCCGTAAACTCTCAGGTGCTCAATTTAATTTGAGTAGTTTGAGGGTTAAGGTTTCCAGGTTTTTCTTTTAGACGAATAAAGTTCCAGAGACGTGAAGGAGGCATGCTAGCTATTTAGAGTTCTTTATATTCTGTTGTGTTTTAGTTGTAAAGGCAAATTTGTTTTTATTGCCTTATTATATACTATGATCAACCAATGGGGCATCTTTATACGTCGCTCTTGGCATATTTTATGTTATCCGAAAGTGGTTTGTGTCCTGGGATTATGTAATGAATTTGAAATATTTTGAAATGGAATGTGGAATTTGTTTGCTGTTTAAATTTTTTCCATATTCATATGTTTTTGAATAGCAATGTACCTAACCTTGTCGTATTTGGTCGCCGAGGATAAATGACAATGGATGATTGCAGCATCCATAGCCGTTAGTTTTGGGCCTCCAAGTAGGGGAATGTTACACTTATGGTAACTGACTACTGGCCTATATGACACAAGGAGCAGCCAACTACCAATCTCATGATGCACATCGAATATCATAAACAAGGATGGTGTCGTGGATCTTGAGCACAATCGCACGATCAGGCCCCCAGGGTGGATGCTGATCAATCTGGTCACCCCCGAAACAAAAATGAGGGACAAAGGTAGACCGACGCATAATGTTCACAAACTATATGGCTAACAAATAGCCTTCATAAATACTCAGCACAGTGAGTCATACACCCGACATACCCCCATATGAGTGTCATCCATGAGCAAAGAATAACTGAAAAAATAAAATAATGGTGTCTTATACCACCGCTTGTCGCTAGTGTATTTTTTCAGTGCTTACATACAACACTCACTCGTTCCATATTCAATATAAGAATAATTGGAAAAGTGTTATCGAAATTCTCACGCTAGAAGATATTACTAAACTGTTTATTCATATTTTTTATCACACATAATAAAATAACAATAATCAAATAGAAAGATGTCATCACCGCATCATCTAAAAATATAAATTAAATCAATATCAACGATGAATCACTCACATTATAAAAATTTGTGTAATAAATGAGAAATCAATAGATATAGAAATCGTACTTAAATCCCAACCTTAATTCGAACATAGAAAATATAAAGTTCTTTAACAACTAAATCCAATATTCAAATATAAATTTTTATAGCATTCAAATTTATTTTATAGAATAAATTCTTTTTCAAAAATGTTATTAAAACTTTTCAATTTTACAAAATCATCAAATAAGCTAATCCCAAACCAATAAATTTATAAAAGGAAAATAACTTAAACTCTTAAGATAGATTTATTTATAATCAAAATCCCCTTTTTAAGAAAAATATTTCCTAGATCCATTGTATTAAATTTACACATTACAAAAGTATTCCCTTTTCAGAAAATATTATTAAAACCTCTCATTTATAATCATAAAATTTCATACATTCCAATATCGAAAATTTTCTATTTTATTTTTAAATCATATTTCATTTCTAAAATAATTCACATAAATAATTTCCCGAAGCTTTCAAAAATATTATAAAACATGAAAATCAATAAATCACCTAAAATTAAATTTATGGAGAAATTTTTTCTAAAAATCAACAACAAAACAACAATATAAATTATATCGCGTAGTCGAGTCAAATTCCATCGAATTTCGACCACCTATACTGTACATACTATATAAATGATATTATTCAAATTAAAATACAAATGGATAGCATCTCCTTTGCATTTCAGACATCCAACAAACATACATTCCATTATTGAACAACAATAACATCGTATATCACTATAATCGTTTCATCCAAATGGTTCATCCAATTTTTCCAATCAATTCAATCAAGTAATGTGATATAATCGAAATAGATCGATATATAAATATACATTGCAAAGAAAAAGATATAGTTTTGATTGAGGAAAACTCATTGAAATTCCTAAAAAAATCCATTATAGCCTCCAACCATTGTTGCAACCTTGCACAAATCGCCAACCATTTCCTTTGCATATATGAGAATTGCCTTCTCAAATGTGATAAATCTCCAATAGTGATGCAATCGCTAAGCTCTACACGAGCCATCAGTCTACCATCACTACGGTTGCCAATAAGGGCAAGAACTTTACCTCCACATCTTTATGTCAAACATGCCTTCAACTTATCGTCGTTGACCAAAGACCACAACCATCTTCAGCCGAGCTTCGCCATCGCGTTCCTTATTTCAATCGTTAGCCATACGCTACCCCACTTCAACTTGACAACATTGTAGGTTGCGATGTCCCACTAGGTCGCACAACCTCATGCGTTTACCGAGGTCATTGTGCCACCACCCGCCTTCGATCGCCTTACATTCAATTGGTTTCTTTTTTTAATACAGAGGTCATGATGTTGAATTGTAAGGAATTAGGGTTCAAAATAAACTAGGGGATATACCAATTTTTATTTGAAGCAGCCAAGGAGGTTTCCAGATAAAAGGAGAAAACGAACTAGCCTATGTTATTGGGCTCTGTTTTAGATGAATTGTCATTTACTTTTAAACAATTCTTGTTATATATTCACAACCAAATTCTAGTCTCATATGAATTGGTTTACACTACATCCTATTATTTATATTTCAATAGTTACACAATTTCTTTCGGTTCGATACTCTTTTTTTTAATATAATTATTCATTATATTAACGTAAAATAAATTTATTTACACTTTTAAAACATTTATAATTAATTAAAATATTTTATTAAAACAAAATCGCTTACTAAATAGAATTTATTTAAGTAAAATATTATTTTCACAAATAATAGTTATTAAAATTGAATTCAAATGTTTTACTTTAATTAAATTGAATTATTAATACGGCGTAGAAAGCAGAGTTGTTACACGTTAGTAAAATTTACTGATACAAACACATTTGTCTAACTTCGAGGTTGCTTGAATTTTTAGTCACAGAAACAAAGCACAATAGAAGAAGCTACATGGGAGGATCATGAGGCACCATAGCTAGATTTCCTACATTTGACTTTGAAATAAGATCTACTTTTCAAAATGAGGAAATTTTTCCAACCAATTCCTTGAGACATTCCATCAAACATTCCAAAGGAAAGAAAAGCACACATCTCGTTCAGTCTATAGCAATCATAATGGTGATATTTATGATATAAATGATAAAGGGGAAGATCAAGAGAGACTAATAAGAGATTACTGTTCCGAAGAATGATCGAAATCAGTTGTAAGCACTTAAAAATATGTGTGCATGTATGATGTGCATGGCTCATCTGTACATGTGAACACTGACTCGGTTAATTAATACTGTTTTGATTTGTTCGGAAATAACATCCAAAATTTTACTACATACAAGTACAGATGTAAAAACATAATGTAAAGCATCGTCTATATATAATATGAATACCTCCAAATGAAGCTTTTGAATTTATTAAAATACCCTCTGACCATAAATATAATGAAAAGGGTATTTTTGCCTCGACGTTTTAGTCGATTTATTATTGTCCGACAATAAAATGCATCCCCCTTTCCATGTTTCTATCTCATTTTCCATTTCTCCCTTTTTTGACTATAATGAATAGTTCAATACAATGGAAGAAAATGGTTGTGTCAATTCTTATCTTGAGCTAGGCCATAAATCTGTGCATCCAAATCTTCTCTTTTATCGAGAGAAAGCATTTATGAGAGAAATAGTAAGGTTCAAAAGTCATTTAAAGAATCTAATGAAATCAACAAAACTTATACACTACTCTGTAAACTTCACAAATTGAAGATTCATTTCAGTATTTAAATTTTTTATTAAACTTATACAGATGCATATATATAATTATTTTAATCGTAGATACATCATGAGACAAAAGAAGAATTATAGCTAAATCCAACAATCTATAAAAGTTATTAGATATTGCTCAATGTATAACTATAAAATCCATGTATATGATATATAGAGTTATTTGATTAACATGAAGTTGTAGATTTAAATATATTAGTTGCCCTATTTAAATAATCAACATGTAATATATAATGGCGTACTTGCATTAAAAAAATCCGCCGAATGATTTTAACGCTCCATAAGATTAAAATTTGATTTGTTTGAGCATTCACATGCGAGTGTGTTGGCACACGTCCATTCAAAACTATTCAAACAAAACTCACCCCCAATTGGAGAAAAAGAAGCACTTCTTAGCGGGTTTTAATTTAACCTGCTAAGGAAATAAAGCCTTAGCCGGCTAATAGAAAACCGGTTAAATTTAAATTTTCCCATAGCATAATTTCTTTTGGACTGCTAAGGGTTCTTTTAACCGGCTAACGTTAGCCAATTAAAAGAAAGCCGGCTAAGACAACAACCCCAGGGTTGCTTTGGCAACGTTATGATTTGCTAAAGCAACCCAAAAGAGCACAACCAACCACCTGTTGGCGGTCAGTTGCTTCCCAACCAACACTCAGTTAAGAATGCTCTTAAAGTTGTAAATTGTAATTATTTTGAATCACTACTTCTATCTTTTTCCATTTTTGTATATTCCACTTTATTAGATCTTTTAAGCATTTAATGCAATTATTCTATGAATTTTTTATATAATGCACTGACAAGAAGGTGATTGCAAAACTTAGTGTTTGTAAATAACTTATTGCTCATATCTTTGTAAATTTTATTTCTAAATAAACATGGGTATTTAGTTTTAATCATGCAATGTATACTACAATTTTTATGTGCCTAAAAATAGTGACAGTTACCAAGATATACAAAAGTGGAATGAATCAATTCTAAGGTTGATTTTAGTTGATCCAAATTTTGAGTTTGACGGTTGCAAATTTTAAGTTTGAAACCACATATTATAATCCAAATTTTTGATAACTAGAAATTGGGTAAGAATACGCTACACCTTTCTTTTATTCATCTCATGCTACACCCCTACTGTTTTTAATGCTACACTATTCCCAATCCAATGATAAAATTGGAAATGTTCAATCTACACGATGTACATCATGTCCACAGAAATGAGTTTTTTCATAACTTCTGAGATATTCAAAAGGTTAAGTCGAATATCAATCAATAAATCACTCATTTAAATCATTGATTTGAAACATGATTTTGAACATGTTGTAATTATTCAAATTAAGCCGGATTATATAGATGATCTTGAATTATGTGAGAACATATCTATAAATTTTCACGTGATTTCAAACCGTGTAGATCGAAAAATAAGAGGGATGTAGATAAGATATAATGAAGAAAGACGTAGCGGAATAGTTTCCATAGACATGAGATATATTTATACATTTGTACAATTATACATAGTTAACTAACGTATCGTGTTCTTGATTAACTCAACAAGTATAACATTTATTTATAGCATGAGAAGGTACCATTATCGGCCATTTTTAACTTTAATTGACCATTTATATATTGTGGCAATAAACTGTGATATCAATGTTAATTTTATATGCAAGTAAGTATCCACCCATGTTCAATTTGACATCAAGTTATGTGATCAAATTTTAGGCCCCTTAGTTGTAACAAGCTTTCGTTATATGCTTTAAACAAAAACCAATTATTAAGACTAATTTGGGGTTGATGAGTAAGTGGAAGTTAACACTACTTTAGAGCTTAATATTTGAAGTTGAATCTTTCCTTCTAGAATTAGCTATGAAATATGATGATTGTGACAGATTTGGTTATTCCCTTCAATTTGATATCGATAAAATACCCATTCTCATGTTACAGTTTAAACAAAATAATCTAAATCCATTTTTGTCATTTCTATAAGTGCCTCGCCCGCGTCGCCAACACCATCTCTTTGCGGTTGCATATAGTTCTCCACTTATATTTTTCTACTCTGACTAAAATAGATATGAAGTTGGGCATAATTCAAAACATCTTCTTTTAACTTTCAGTATAAGGTAATTTTATTTTATGTCGTTATCACTCTTTATTCTTTAAGATTTGTTGTTTGACTACTTCCAATTAATGGATGATGAAACGCCAACCAATCTAATGGAAATATTCTATAAATTGTGAATAATATTTGCCTCCAAATAATTTAGGGTAAGTATACAGTCAATAGTTTTTACAACGATCTCTTCAAGATGATGATGTAGAAATCATTTTGAAGCTTTCATGATCAATGTGTCATATTCATGGATAAAGAATTGTTGTACATTTATAAGGTAGATTGTGAACTCAAAGATTACAAAACAGATTTCAAGTTTATGAATATTCCTATAAGATAGTATATATTATAAATCTACATGGTATAATTTTTTCACATAAAATTTGCACAAAAACCAATTTGATGTCAAAAACATAACATGGAATTTTGTGCCTATTTATTTATATTATTTCACAATAAAAAAATTCGGCTCACGCGTTTGTCTATATTGGGTATTATTTATGCATAGAAACATTGATCCACTGATTTGTAATAAAATAATATTTAATAATTTTTTTGCACACATCCTTCCAACAGTCGTAAATAGGGAGAAATTTTCATTTCTTTTTCTTGGTTTTCTCATCTTTTAGGATTCTAGTCTATTCTTACAACTTCATTCTCTCCACCCTATACTTTATTTTAACCATTTCTAATGCCTGAATATCACCTCTGACCATCTCATCTAGCCTTTTTTTAATCAATATTCTTATCCATCTATTCACACTTGCTCTTAAATGACATTGCCAGATCCTTATTCGATTTTCAATTGATTCTTGAATGTGTGTTTTAGAGAATATTGAGATGAATTTGAATGCAAGAAATGATGTGATGATTTATTGATACATTTTCATTTGTCATTATACAAGAGTTATAGTTGTATATATAACAGCTAATACAAATAATATAAGAATTAGGCTAAACATAGCAGGCTTAATACATTGACCTAACCACATTGTCTCATATTATATCGAGTATCTCATTATCACAACTAATCCTCTTACAATTCTTACATCCCCCCTCAAAGCGATTAGGGTTATGGTTCCCAAATTGCGTCGCCTCTTTATTTGGATTTCTGATTGAAATTTTTTTAAGTCATCTTATGCTTTAGAGATCTGGCATCATAAGCGAGGCTTTGCTGACTTTAATTAGTCTCGTTGTTGGATCTGTCACTTGAATCTTTGTCAAGTTTGATGATGCTTTGCTCGATTTTTAATTCCTTTCAAAAGCGAATGAAATTCCTTGTTGTAAGTGCCTTTATTAGTACATCTGCAACTTGCTGAGTAGCAGGTATGTGATTAACTTGAAGCTTTCCTTTTAAGATCTGTTATCTCAAGAAGTATAGATCGATCTCTATCTGTTTTGTTCTCGAATGAAGCACTGGATTGGAAGATAAGTAAACTATGCTTAAATTATCACACCACAATGTTGATTTGCTGTTTGTGTTGATTCGTAACTCATACATTTATACACATAACTTCTGCAACTGCACTTGCTAAACTTCGATACTCTACTTTTGTACTTGATCTAGATATTGTGCACTGTTTCTTTGAGCACCATGACACTAGGTTATCACCAATATAAATGCAGTAGCCTGTAGTTAATCTTCTATCAATTGGATCTGTAACCCAGTCTGCATCAGCACAGCCAGTTATATTAAGGTGTTTGCTTTTCTTTAATAGTATTCCATAATTTTTGTGTTCCTTTTAGATATCTCAGTATCCTCCTGAGTGCTCTTCAATGTTGGTCTAGTGATCTCTACATAAATTGACAAACCTTATTAACACTGAATGAAACATCAGGTCAAGTCATGGTAACATATTGTAATGCACCAACTAGATTACTTTATTGTTTTTTCATTAAATATGGCTTCTCACCTGTTTTTAGATAGATGTTGACTTCTTATCATTGGTTTTGGTTGAGGATTAGCATCAGACATCTATGACTTATTTAATAATTCTTTGATATATTTGGTCTGACATAGCATGATTTCTGTGTCAGATCTCCTTTTAGCTTCAATTCCTAAGAAATAGTTTATATGACCAAGATCTTTGATTGAGAATTGCTTGTCTAAATACTGAATAATTCTGATGATCTCTGATTCACTGTTACCTGTTAAAATCAGATCATCAACATATATTAGTATATAAATGGTAATAATATCATAAATTTTTGTAAATAACGAGTTGACTGATTTTCTGGATTGGAAACCCATGTTATTCAAAGTGGTTTTTAGTTCGTTAAACTACACTCTTGGTGTTTGCTTCAGACCATATATGGCTTTATTCAGTTTGAACACATAATTCCTATCTTGTTGATACCCTAGTGGTTGTTCCATATACACTTCCTCCTTTAACTCCCTATTAAGAAAGGCATTGTTCACATCTAGTTGCCTGATTTCCAGTTTTTGTATAGTGCAATTGCAAGAATAACTCCTGATAGTTGTTAGTTTAACAACCGGTGAGAATTTTTCATTGAAGTCAAAACCATGTTTCTACGTATATCCTATTGCCACCATCCTTTCTTTATATCTGGAAATTGTACCATCTGGATTCTTATTTAACTTATATGTCCATTTGCACCCCATGACATTTTTGTTCTCAGGTGGTAGAACAAGACTCCATGTCATGTTTTTGATAAGTGCATTGTATTCATCATTCATTGCAGCTTTCCAATTTTTTTTAAAGTGCTTGATCGAATGTCACAGGCTCATTCGATATGATTGATGCGTATATCTTTGGCTTGAATATACCACTCTTTGATCTAGTGATCATATGATGTCCAGTTCTAACTTGAGTTTCATCGTGTGGTGATTCATTGTTCTAATTTGAATTGTCTTCTGATTCATAGTATTGAGTATGTAATTCATGTTGGCTCATACTTTGTATTCGATTTGATGTAATTTCAGGTGGACCAGATGACTATGTCCGACCTGGTACAACGAACACTATGTGTTATGGAGCAGAGTTCACTATGTTCCTCTCGGTCATATCTTGAGCCTATTCAGATGGATACAGAGGTATGGAAGGTATGGAGAACTTTGGATTGTATATTTTCCTTGTTGTTTTAATGCTGAGATCGAGTAGGGAAAGATATGTTTATTGAGCACTACATGTCTTCTTATAAATATTTCACCATTACCATCAATACACTTATAGCCTTTTTGACTTAAGGCATATCCAAGAAAAGTGCATTATGTCGATCTAAAATTTAGTTTGTGGGTGTTGCATGGTCTTATATAGAGGAAACATAGGCAACCAAATATTTTCAGGCCTTGATATTCGGGTTTTATTTCGAATACCTTTTCTATTGGGCTTTCATCCTTTAGTACTTTAGTTGGTAACCTATTTATCAAATAAGTTGTTGTACTAAAAGAATTTGGCCAAAATTTTAGAGGTAAATTTTCTTGAGCAAGTAGTGTTAAATCAGATTCAACAACATGCGTATGTTTCTCTCTACTAGACCATTTTGCTCAAAGGTATATGGACATTTTGTTCTATGAACTATTACTTTTCCTCTAAATAATTGTTGAGTGTTTTGAACTCTGTACCACCATCAGTTTGTATGCTTTTAACTTGATGGTTGGTCTGTTTTTCAACTTGTGTCATGAAGTATACAATAGTGTGATGTGTTTCAGATTTTGTCTTCAAAAAGTATATCCTGGTATACCTAGAATATGCATCTACAAATGATATATAGTACTTATATCCATAGGCTGAACTAATTGAAGCAGGGAGCCAAAGATCAGTAGCTATCAATTGTAATGGTTTATCGTACTTGGTTAAGGAGTTAGTAAATGCTAACTTGTGACTCTTACCCATTTGACAAAAGTGCAGATAGAAGGAAGTCTGATATTATCAAAAGGAATTTTATTTTCAGATAAAACCTTTTTCATAATACTAGCACTAAGATAGCCTAGTTTGTAATGCCATACATCAAAGTTGATTAGTTTCTTTCTAGTCTAAGCTAATCCAGGGAAATTACTGTTATCCCGCTTTTTGGCAAAGCCGTGATACCAAAAGATCGATCGAAAACAAAGGACGGTTCGTCTCAGAGATTGGTCATACTTCGCTTCACTATGGATATCGATAGATTTTTTCCGAGTCCAGATTGAGCTACAATTGATAGGATATGACAAGAAAAATCATAGAAGTCAGCATCTCAAATTTCAAGTCAATCCGAGTTCGTATGCTCAAGCTATCATCGATGCAAGTTGGAGGAAATAACCCTAAGTTCGAATCCATCAGAAGAGCATGTGTTTGAGTCCATCGAGTTCCTCCTACTTCGAATCCATGGGATCACTCCACTTCGTATCCATCAAGTTGAAGTCCTTCGAGTCTATGAAGTCGCTCCACTTCACGTCATCATGGGACATAAGTTCGTATCCATCGGCGTACGTTACTTCGCCTCCATCAGAGCATATAAGTTCGTATCCATCGGCGTACGTTACTTCGCCTCCATCAGAGCATATAAGTTCGTATCCATCCCGCCACAAACAGCTTCGTATCGATCGGCCAGAGCTCACCACGATCGGTATGAACCGGCCTCTGTTCGAATACCTGTGTGGAGAAAGCCCTCGAATTCACTAAGTCAAAGTGGCGAAAATCATGGAGTCGACTCGGAGTGAAAAGTGGATCGACCCAGGAAATGCGCACCACGTCATCACGAAAGCGCGTGAAGCCATCGAGTCGAACCTATCGATTCGAACGGGATTGAGTCGAAGCAAGCAACCTGCTCAAGAACAGCAATTCGAATCGACCATATCTTGCAATCTACAAGTCCAAATGCCACGAAATTTTCACAGAAGCTTGCATGCATGTTGATGAATGTCCACACCAAGTTTCACCTCGAGTGGATGATTTTCTGATTGATTCGAACGTACTTCGAATCGATCCCAAAGTGGGCCCAAATTTCCTAAGGCCGGGCTTGTGGGCCCCCTCACGTGCCAGAAGTGGTCTCCCGAATTTTCAGCGAAATATCAGCATCCTACTCCTATAAATAGATCCCCTGGTCATTCAGAAAGGGGATCGGAGAATTTTAAGGGGCAAAGCACGCCCGGACGCTGCCAGAATCACTCCATATCGTCATCACTGCTATTGATCTTGAATTTAAGCTTATTATCTGCTGTACTTCACTCTAGAAAACTTGTAATCTTCAAGTATCAAGCAATAAAGTGATAAAACTTCATAGTGGACGTAGGCAAATCGCCGAACAAATCTAAATTATTGTCTTCCGTGCATTTTACTTTTCTATGACTTGGAGTTTTTGCTAGATAATCCTCATTTTCAATTTGATTTCTTCATTTATTATTTCTTCAAAAACTTCCGAAGAGTGTTGCCCAATTTTGGTGCAAACACTTTGGTGCTTTCACTGAGAAAACCCAGTTTTCTCCTGCTCTTTGGTTCTGTCATCGATACCGGATTGAATAAATCTAAGAGAGAGATCCAGACTTCAATTTCAGACTCCTTCTGTACTATTCAGATTTGCCAAAATCTAGGAAAGGATTCTACACCTCAAGATGGTTAGCACTAGAACCACTTCTACCGCCACTGGTCAAGAAGGCCGGGATAGACAAAATCCCACGCAACTACCTCCACCTAATCAAGATGATACCGGACATTCAGATCCATCAGGTCCGGTCACTCGACAAGAGTTTCAGACATTACTCTAGGTACTAACCCAAAGTCGGCAACAGCTGACTGAACAGTTGCGCGCCAATGCTGAGTTGACTAATCAACTAAACCGCCAAAGGCATAGAAGATCCAGAAGGGATCACGCCCCTCATTCTTCCACTGAAAGCTCTGCCTCGTCTGATTACAGCGGAAGATCTACTCGTCCCAGGCTAGACGGAAGTCATGCACATGCTGCTGGTCACCAGCAAGCATTAACTGTTGGGCAGATAAGAGTTGGACCTTCTGCCAGTTTTCATACAGGACCCTCCTCCTGAGGAGGCACTGTTCCACAACATACCATGGATAACCATGCCACCGCCACTGCAGTTGACATAGGAGTTGATACCCGAAATCACTCCAATCAGAACTATCACAAGCAGGAACATGCTCCAGAACCATATGTCCTAGAAGACATCGAGCCAAGGAGGCGAGATAAGAATCGTCGACAGCACCCGATCCCACCTCGCACTGTGGAACCCGACCACACTTTGGCTCACCACCCTCCGAATATAGCAACACCTGACCTCTCAGCCATGGTACGCCAAATGATTCGTGAAAGTCAGGGCATAACAAATGACGATTGGGGAATCTCCCGAAGTCATACTCCGTTCACTGATGACATATTATATGCTGAACCTCCTCGGCGATTCAGGATGCCGACTCTGCATATGTATGAAGGAAGTTCCGACCCTAATCAGCATATTCTGAAATACGAATGGTCGATGACTACTGCAAGAGATGATGATGCAGTAAAGTGCCATAGTTTTCCCATTTCTTTAGGGGGAATTGCGATGATGTGGTTTACACGATTACCACCACGATCTATCTCTTCATTTGATCAATTGGCTACTAAATTTGTTGAACAGTTTCGTATGCACATTGCCAGGCCTAAAGACGTTAATACTTTATCTAGCGTCACTCAAGCTCCTGGAGAGACACTCAAGCGATATTTGGAAAGGTTTAATGCCGCTTGTGCGGAGATCACTAACCCCAATGATAATTCAATCTTGATGGCCTTGACTAAGGGGATTGACCCCGATTCTGAATTTGGAAATTGGTTAGCTGGGAAGCCTCTCGCATCGTTGGATCATTTCTACTCCAAAGCCGCTCAATTCTTAAGGCGTGAGGATGCGAAACAATCTAGGAAACAGGACGATGCGAGACCCAGCAATGAAGGGATTCAAAGCAATGTGGCAGTTAAACAGTCAGGGGAGAGCTCTGGAAAAGTCCAACTGAATATTCAAAACAAGCAAACCCAGCCGAGGAACGGTGATAATAGAAATAAGAAGCAAGATCAGAATCGTGGCCCGCGACGTAGGGCACAAATGTTTGAAAGTTATACACCACTGAACACGTCACTGGAAAACGTGTATCTACATACTTGTAATGCAATGCAGTATAAAAAGCCTTCTCCGAAGCCATCGTCGGAGAGACAGATTCAAACAGGAAAGTTCTATAGATTCCACGAGAGTTACGTACATAATACCAATGATTGTAGACATTTGCAAGACCTCATTGAAAAATTGATCAGGGAAAGGAAGTTAGATCAATTCGTGCGGGCGCCACAGGCTGGTGGTGTGGGCCCGTCAAACCAAAACCGTGCGCAAAACCAAAAGAGACAGGAGGAACCCGCTCGTACAGGCGGGAGATTGGTTATTAATACAGTTAGTGGTGGTCCTCATCCAGCGGACCGAAGCTGGAGGGAAATGGAATCATACACCAATTCAATCAGGCATGTGGATTTCGAGAGTTGCAGTACGCTTCATGAAGGGGCCCCGGCCAAACAACAGAGAACGATGGCAGATGACATCGTATTTAGAAACCGAGATGCTGATAAGGTCGAAGCCCCAACTATAGACCCACTAGTCATATCTGCCCAGGTTGGTCCTGCTTGGATGAAGAGGATCCTGGTGGATAGTGGGAGTTCAGTAAACATCTTGTTTAAGAGAGCATATGATCAAATGAAGATGGAAGCCAAAGATTTAAAGCCTTGTCAATCTAGAATCCATGGCTTCGACGGAAGTGCTAATATACCCACTGGAGTGGTGGAGTTGCCAGTGGAGTTAGGAGTCGGAGAACGCCGAGGAGTTCGAATGTTATAGTTTGTTGTCTTAGATATCCACTCTCCGTACAATGCTTTTTTAGGCCGACCGGCCCTTGCCGAATTCAGGGAAGCGATTGCCCCGTGGTGTTTAACTTTGAAATTCCCCACTGATCGTGGGATTGGAGTCGTTCAGGGAGATCAGGCTGCTGGGAGAGCCTGCTATGTTGCCGAGCTGCGAGAAGCGCAGCGAAAGGAAAAAGGAAAGGGCGTGGAGGAATCTCTCTGCGTCCGTTTCGCCGACGATTGACAATTAGTGCCTGGGCCTCGGCCCGGGCACCACGACCAATTCCAGAGGGATCTTGACCCCAGACACTCTGAAGATAATGATGAATCTAAAGAAATTCAAGCTTCCCCAGCCGAGCTGACGATTGATGTTCCAATTGATGATGATGATGATTCAAAAATGTTAAAAATTGGGTCTCAGCTAAACCCACAAGCACAACAGGAATTGGTCAAATTTCTCCAAGCAAATCTAGACGTATTCGCTTGGACGCACTCTGATATGTGTGGAATCTCGTCGGACATCGCGAGCCACACCTTGAATATTGACCCACGGTATATCCCGGTCAAACAAAAGAGACGTGGCATGGATCCAGAGAGATTTGCCGCCCTCAAAGAAGAAGTTGATAAGCTAAAGGCGAATGGGTTTATCCGGGATGCTCTGTACCCGGAGTGGGTATCCAACCCTGTGCTTGTCCGAAAACCAAATGGGAAATGGAGAACGTGCATTGATTACTCTGACTTAAATAAGGCTTGTCTGAAAGACAGCTTTCCACTTCCCCGAATTGATCAACTTATGGATTCAACGGCCGGACACGAATCCCTATCTTTCATGGATGCTTACTCTGGTTACAATCAGATACCCATGCATGTGCCCGACCAAGAACATACGAGCTTTGTGACTGATATGGGACTATACTGCTACAAGGTCATGCCTTTTGGATTAAAGAATGCCAGAGCAACTTACCAACGCTTAGTCAATCGAATGTTTGCCGACCAGATCGGAAAGACTATGGAAGTTTATGTAGATGACATGTTGGTGAAATCGCGGTACTCCACTAATCACGTCAAAGGCTTAGAGTCAATGTTCAATATCCTCCGGAGGTACGGGATGAAGCTTAATCCGCTAAAATGTCATTTTGGAGTCGCATCCGGAAAATTCCTTGGGTTCATCGTCAACGTCCGAGGTATAGAGGCCAACCCTGAAAAGATCTGGGCTATCAAGAATCTTTAAACTCCAAGGACCATAAAGCAGGTTCAGAGTCTTAATGGGAAGGTTGCAGCACTGAGCAGCTTCATCTCGAAATCAACTGACAAATGCATACCCTTCTTCGATCTGATCCGAAAAGGTAAACGAAACTTCGAATGGACTACGGAATGCGAGGGCGCATTTCAATCACTAGTTCAACATCTTTCCACACCGCCAATCCTTTCAAAACCTGTTGACCATGAACAGTTATATCTCTATCTGGTGGTACCTGAAAACGCAATCAGTGCTGCGTTAATTCGGAAGGAAGACCGAGTGCAGAAACCGGTCTACTATGTTAGTAAACGGTTAACCGGAGCCGAGAGAAATTATCCAAGGCTAGAAAAGTTGGCATATTGCCTAGTCATCGCCTTGAGGAAGTTCCGTCCGTATTTTCAGACTCATCCCATCACTGTGTACACCGATCAGCCGTTACGACAGGTCCTCACACGGCCTGAGACATCTGGCAGGTTACTGAAATGGAACATTGAACTAAGTCAATTCGACATCACATATACTCCGAGAAGGGCCATACACGGTCAGGTCCTAGCAGATTTCATTGCCGAATTCACTGTTCCCGAAGACTTACCTGAGACTAGCAAATCTCCCGAATACATATGGAAGCTGTACACTGATGGTGCATCCAACGATCGGTGCTCGGGCGTAGGGGTAGTGCTTGAAACCCCCGAGGGCCGATCCATATGCTACGCTTTAAAGTTCGATTTCCCTGCAACCAACAACGAAGCTGAATATGAGGCTTTGCTTACTGGGTTGAAGTTAGCCCGTGACCTAAGAATTATCGCTGTGGAAATTTACTGTGATTCCCAGTTGGTAGTATGCCAAGTTCGGGGTGAATACCAGGCCAAAGATCGAAAACTCGCTGCTTATCTAACTCGAGTTTGGGAGATGCTTGATCAGTTTGATTATTATACCATTTTCTACGTACGCCGAGAGCACAATCAGAAAGCCGATTCGTTGGCAAAGTTGGGAAGTACGGGCGAAGCTCAACACTTGGGACTCGTTCCTGTTGAAACTCTATCCTCTCCGAGCATTGATCGAATGGAGAATGATTTCACATTTGAAGCTACTTCCAGCGGGGAGTCGTGGATGACCCCCTATCGAGATTACATTGAGCATGGTATATTACCTGAGCATCGAAGTGAGAAAAGACAAGTTCTTCGAAAAGCCTCACGATTTGTCATTCAGAATGGAGTTATGTATCGAAGGGGATATTCTATTCCTCTTCTCTGGTGTATCGCGCACGACGAAGTCAAACGAGTATTACACGATGTGCACGAAGGAGAATGTGGCGATCACACTGGGGGGCAAGCACTTGCCAAGAAAATACTCCGATATGGATATTATTAGCCTACTGTTAATCGCGATGCTATGGACTATGCTAAAAAATGTGATAAATGCCAAAAACACGCTCGGATTCCTAGAGCCCCACCTACTGAGATAACCCAAATGGTCAGTCCATGGCCATTCGCAATATGGGGGGTTGATATGATTGGTGCATTGCCTTTAGCTAAAGGTGGCGCGAAGTACGCCATCGTCGCAGTTGATTACTTCACCAAATGGGCTGAAGCTGAACCTCTTGCAACAATTACGACAAAGAAAGTAATCAACTTCGTAGTATGCAACATCATCTGCCGGTTTGGTCTCTCGCATACTATTATCACCGATAATGGAGCCCAATTCGACAGTATTGAATTCAAAAATTTCTGTCAACGATTCCACATCCATAAGAAATTATCTGCAGTAGCGCACCCTCAAGCGAATGGTCAAGTTGAAGCTGTTAATAAGGTTATCAAATCTATTTTGAAGAAACGGCTGGAAAAGGCCGGGGGCAAGTGGGTTGATGAACTTCCTATGGCTTTATGGACTTACCGGACGACTCACAAAACTACAACCGGACACACTCCATTTTCTCTATCTTATGGCTCTGAAGCCGTTATTCCAATCGAAATGGAAGTTCACTCTCATCGTGTGACATATTATGATCCGAAAACGAATGCCATACTACTTTTTGAATCTTTGGATCTACTCGATGAGAAGCGTGAAGAGGCTGATTTGAGGGCAGCCGCGTATCGGGGTCGAGTCGTCCGAATATACAATGCCAAGGTCCGACCGTGAACCTTTGAACTCGGCGATCTCGTACTCAAGAGAATTTATCCGGTCCCTTCGCACATGAAACCAAATTGGGAAGGGCCGTATGTGATTTCACAAAAGCTCAGAGATGGCACGTTCAAGTTATCAACCGTTGACGGTCTTACTTTGCCAAGAGCCTGGAACAGCGAAAGTCTCCGTCGCTACTACACATGACAGGCTTTATTTATCTATTTTAGTCAATTTCTTCCTTTGCATTTTATTTTTGCATTTCGAAGTTTACATTTGTAATAAGGCAACTGATTTTGCCATGCTTCTTTCATTTCAGCAATAAAATGCCATCTCTTCGAGCCAGAGCTGTTGTTCATTGAATGTGACGTACAATATCACGATGCACGGAGAGCTAAGTTCCATCATGCGGTGGGATTTATTCAAATAGGGAGTGACTGTGATACGACCGGTCACTTACTAAGTGAAACCCGAGCTCGGGGGCAGAACACTACAACAGCATTTACAAGGATTGATACACGACAATCCTTCCACTATCTCCAAATTCCCAGAGTGCGAATTGGAGTATAAACATCCAATAACTCGTTCCCAGAGCGCGAACGGACTCCAAATTCCCAGAGTGCGAATTGGAGTATAAACATCCAATAACTCGTTCCCATAGCGCGAACGGACTCCAAATTCCTAGAGTGTGAATTGGAGTATAAACATCCAATAACTCGTTCCCAGAGCACGAACGGACTCCAAATTCCCAGAGTGCAAATTGGAGTATAAACATCCAATAAATCGTTTCCAGAGCGCGAACGGACTCCAAATTCCCAGAGTGCGAATTGGAGTATAAACATCCAATAAATCGTTCCCAGAGTGCGAACGGACTCCAAATTCCCAAAGTGCGAATTGGAGTATAAACATCCAATAACTCGTTCTCAGAGCGCGAACGGACTCCAGCTTCTCAGAGCGTGGATTGGAGTGTAAACATAAATTACAGGTTCCCGAAGCGCGAACCGAAGCATCCGTACTGACTCCATGTTCCTAGAGTGCGAATCGGAGTATAAAATTACAGGTTCCCGGAGCGCGAACCCAAACATACATGTTATCTCCACGTTCCTAGAGTGTGAATTGGAGCACAGATACCAAGTTAAAGTTCCCAGAGTGCGAACCAAAATATCAATACTAACTCCAAGTTCCTAGAGCGTGAAGTGGAGTATAAACATCAATTCCAGGTTTCCGGAGCGCGAACCGTGTTACAAACATCGATAACTCTCAAATTCCCAGAGTGCGAACTAGATTATCGATCTCAAATTATCCTAAGTCCCAAGGATGTGGACATGTGCTTAAGATTTGCAATAAGTGCGATCAACCACCAAAATACAAATGTTGTTCCCCAAAACTGGGGGGCAAGAAAGCTTAAGTGTTAATCGCTAACTGAAGCAATACAATGCCCGAAGTTCAACTCATTCATCAATCACGGCATGTGATTGAGTTTTTCATACTTGGCAAATAAAAACAAACTCTATTTGACGGTAAAAAACACCACAAGTACACCGGATTGAAAGTCAAACACTGCAAATACTTAAGCAAAAGAAAAGAACAATTTCTTATTCCATCAACTAACAAAAAAGGAGTTTGATTACATGGCAAATCAAAAAAAATTCGACTAAGTGGAGGCCGAATCCACACTTATACACGGCTCTAAAAGAACAAAAGAAGAAGTAAAAGGACTGCTATTTACAACTACATGACAAGTCAAGAAGCTCAATCCTTCTTTTCTGAGGCTTCTTCTTTGGAGTCGAGCCGTTGGACCCACTACCCGATTTCCTCCGAGATTTCTTTCCCTTCTTCGGTTCATCCTCCAGATCTGGCATAATATCGACATCTTCCTCAGAGCTGGAAGGGACAGAGATTCTTTTGGAAGGGCGAGCTGAAGGCATAGGAGTTGTGACAAGTGTCTGGGCAGCAACACTTGAGACGGTCACTGTGCCGCCAGGAGAAATCACCATTAGAGAAGATAAGCTTGATGGGGCAGTGCCGCTCCCAGAACCACCGACCGTTGTCACCGCGGCCATCTCAGCGCTTATCTTAGCAAAAATCTCTTCTTCTTGAGACAACCGAGCTGCGCTGGATACACTGGTGGTCGACATGACAGAACTGAAAGTTGGAGAAACTCCGCCCATTACGAATGAAGGATCAGGAATAGGGTCAAGAGAATGACCAAGAATCTCCTCAATCATTTAAGCATCAAATGACATCGAGCTCACCTCTTCAATGTCGCCGGCCATGGCAGCAGTTGAAATTACTTCGGTAATGATAACTCCCTGCGTAGGATATAGGACCGGAGGAACTGGGGGCACGGGTGCAGCACTTTCAGTCACTGAACAAAGAAGAGCAAAAATAGTCAGTCCAATAAATTCACTCCAAGATCGTTGTTTTAAGACACGAGGGAAATATTCGAAGTACCTTACTTGCCTTGCCTCGGGGCTTGAACAGGTTCGAAGACAACAGTTTTGGCAGGAGATAATCCCGGTTGATCCGGATTGTAGGCAGGAACGATTTGTGGATCAATCGCGGCAGTAGCTTCGGACGAAGTCGGGACAGAAATTTCAATATTCTCGCTGTGATGCGCAACACCCGAACCCTCGCCGATCTTCGTCTGCTGAATACCGAGTTTTTCTTTCTCGGCGGAGATTATCGCTTCATGAAGAATTCTTCTCTCTTCCTCGCTGAGCAGACGTGATTCAAGTTCAAACTCATCCAGTATCTCATCTGGACAAGACATCCTCTTATTCTCCACTAGTTTTTTCCAAGCACTGTAGAGAAGCATAGAGTAATCTCCTAGCCAGGCGAGGTTTCTGTGCTCTAACACATTAGCATTGTATGTATCCAGGAGCTTGTCAAACTCAGCCTTCATCTTGAACCTCTCCGCCTGAACTTTCTCCTCCACTTCCGTCTCCATCACCTTGACCTTTGCGACCGCTGCATCGTTCTCAGCCCGAAAAGACACGGCTTGCTCACATGCTTCTTGAGCGGCCGTATTAGCATCATCCCTTTCCTTGCTTATGTCGACAAACTTGGCCTTTAACTCCTCCAGTTCTTTAACTGTCGCATCCCGCTCGGCCTCAACATTTTTGTATCGATGGCCCAAGTCTTCTACTAAATTGCAATGTGCCTGTTGCATTTTTTCCATCTCTACTAACGTCTCATCGACCTTTTTTAGCGATTCAACTTCGGCCTTGCGGGAGGATTCCGCCTCAGATTGAAGTACCTCGACGATACGATTCTTCTGGGCCAAGTCGGCTTCCAGTTTCTCAATGATATTTGCTCGGTCAAAGGCTGCTTTTGAAGCTTTAACGGCCGCCTTGTACCATTCCTTGTACTGGGCGTAGAAGTCGCGGGTATAACTAAGTGTTGTGGTCACAGCGTCTTCGGGGATTCTTTTAAGGTTAGGAGGGAAGATGCAAGCGTCAAAGCATATCTCCGGGAAGTCTTTCTTCAGTTGGGCAAGTCTAATAGCCCCTTCATCGGATGGTTCAATAGGAGCCTCCTCTACAGCTGTGGTCGTGGTAACTTCAGTCCTAGAACAATGCGACTCAGGCCTCGAAATCTGTGAAGACGGCTGCTGTCGCAGAGGCTCAGATACATGTGTATGGCTTCTGGGTGGCGGGGGAGAGCGAGAAGGAGAACGATATCTTCGATCTCTATCCGAGCGTTCCTGACTAGAGTAGCTTCGGGGATAGTCCCTTACATAATATTCTTGCCTATAATGCCTCCGTTCGCGATCGCGATCGGAATCCCCACGATGAGATTCATAGTAGGACGAAGAATGATGCACTCTTCGGAGTTTATCCAGTGTGGATGGGCGGCCAGACATAGCACCTACAAAAGAGAAACAACTCAATTAAACACCAAGTGAAGGAAATACGATGTATGCAGAAGTCATGTAGTGTTGTGAAAGTGTATGCAAATGTGCAAAAACCCCGACCAACCAGAAGTGTCGATCGCACTAACGGGTAAAGGCTCGCTTATTTCTAACGCTTCCCGGAATTCTTCCAATCCAGACTCGTGGTGGAGAGATACGTACTACGGGATGGAAGTGTCATCCAGTCCTCTAAAAGCATCTCCTGATTGACAAGGAGCGGCTTCATAGATAGTAATTCCGGGGATCAAATGAGATACAACTACAGACTTCCGTCTCTTAAATTTAGGGACAACAGCCTTGCCTTTCCGCTTCTCTTCTATTCAGGAAAGATCAGCCGCTAGCTCAGTATCTGTGGGCGTCCTTTCATCGTCACTCACTTCTCTTATTACTATGTCGGGTTTTCTTTTCACAGTCTTCTTCTTTGTCTTCGAAGCCGGTTTCGCTAACCCCTCAATAACAATGCTCTGGTTCATGTCGATTAAACCCGGCATCATTAAGTTGTCGTTAGTTAGCACCGAGTCGATATGCCTTAAGTCGCTCGGGTTCTCTTGTAAGCTCCGAACAATGCCTTTATAATGTCCACTGTCGGGCCTCGAAATGATGGCTATAAGAAGGACAGAGTGTTAGTACAAGTGTTAAGAATAGCCATTCAAGAAAGATTTGCGACACTTACGTCTAGACAGCCATCGCCTAGCAAACCCTGGGGGCACCGAACAAAAAACCATTCGGCTTTAAAATAGCTAACTCTAGTCCAAGCCCCGGTCACAACCTGGCAGTTTCTAACTGCTTCCAGAAAAGTAAAAGATGGACTATCACCCCTGCTTTTGAAGTTAAATATGTATCTAATCTCAGACGGCCTTGGCGGGCGAAAGAAACAATCCATAAATATGATGAAGGCGCTATTCAGCAATGCGTGTCCGTTAGGATGAAGTTGCGAGGGAGCAATTCCTAAAAATGATAGCATCTCTCTGATGTACTGATTAAATGGAGGAAGAGTTCCAGCCGCACAAGCATGACGGTAGAAGGCAGTGTACCCTTCGGGCAGATTATGAGGTCTGGCATCAACACCTGGTAACAACACATCATCCGGAGATAGATTATGTTTCAGACATATCCGGCCCAGCAAAGATTCGGAGATATTGGACTGGACGGAGTCGATAGGGTTCTCGATAAATAAAGCATCCGGCAATTCATCCGGAGCCGGATCAACTACTTCAGCAGGAATATCAGGAATTTCAAGCGCAGGAGGGGGCGAACTCTGTACCTCTTGTTGTTGGGAGCTCGAAGATTCCATAACTAGCTAACTCACGAGAAATCATCATTAGAAGATAAAGAACCCGTGCATTCCCCAGTGTAAAGTGTATGAATGTGTCGTGTAGTGCAATGTTGTGCATTACTTAAAAAGATTTTGCAGAATTAAAGAAAACTTGCGAGCGACAAGGTTAGACGGAATCCAGTTGGAGTAACCGTCATCGCTGCCGTCATCACCAAACCATCCGGATGTTAGCAATCGATCCCAGTTCAAAATCACTCATCATGTTGCTAAATTTTGGTTCCATCGACGAGCTTCGAAAGGCAGTCAAATATGATGTTATGCAGTTAAGTCCAAATATGCAAGAATGAAGCTCCCCGGAGTCAAGTGTTCAAATATGCAAAAGGTTCCCTAATTCACCGAACCTCGGCTTGGGATCGATCACCACAGTTCAAAACAATGAAGGGACAGAAGCCTCCATTTTGTATCGATTCGAGTTCGAATCGATACACTTCGTATGGATCGAATTCGAATCGATGCGCTTCGTAACGCTCGAGTTCGAATCGATACAGTTCGTATCGATCGAGTTCGAGTCAATACGCCTTGTACTGCATCGGTTCAAAGCTGATACGCCTCGTATCACTCAGGATCGAATCGATGCCCCTCGTATCGGTTGAGTTGCGCCAACCTCGTATCGATCACGAATCAGAAAGCTTCGCATCGATCATGCGAACAGCCATCATTCTTCAACCCACACAACACCGATGCGAACCCAACAACCAATAATCGATACGAGGTCAAACGCTATCCTTCTTTTCATCGATACGAAGTGGAGGCCGAGCTACCCTCGTTCAATTGTTCAAAATCCTTAAGTCCTTCTTCCCCGATCGATTCGAACACAGCCACGGCCATTTACGACCGAGGTCCATCCCCATATCTGGTTTCACATGATACCAGGAAAGATGATTGAAAAGGGAAGAAATGGATGTGGTATAACTCCGTCACTTGGATTCGTAGTTATTTACCTAATTTAGAATTGGGATTCGAAAAGTTGAAAGGCTGAATATTGATCGAGTCGAAGGGACGACACAGTTCTCCTTTTTCAAGTTACTAGATCGATGCGAAAAATGAAGGAGGCAGTAAAAAGTAAAAAGTGAGAAAATGGCTAAGTCCTCAAGTATTTATATGGGTCCAAGGGGAAACAGACGATTCGTATCCCGATCAGATGCAACCGGTCATTCCAGGTCCACTATCACATCGACTCGAACGATAGTTTCGAATCCATCACCAAAAATTTCTATCGATTCGAAATAGACGATGAATTCATCGATTCAACGCGAGTGACGAAGATGTCCAAAGATGATGAGTTCCAATGGTTCGAAGCTCGTGTTCGTTCCAGCGAGTTGACCACTCCATCCACTTCACATCGATGCGAAAAGCAATTTCGTATCCATCATGGCCTATACATGAGCATTGATACGAATGAGCATTTCGCATCCAACAACACAGGGTCCATCGATACGAGACAATGCCGATCGATTCGAAGTGTCGCAACAATACCGGTCTATCGATGCGAACGTTGTTTTCGTATCCAACAAACCCATCGATACGAACGACCATTTCATATCTATCGATTCGACCCGCATCGATATAAAAAAAAAACTACTTTTCAACCTTTTACATCGATTCAGGAGAGGATCGATACAAGAGGATAATCCAAAACAACCATCAAGTGTTGTTCCAAATCAAATTTCCAAAATCGGTTCAGGAGAGAATCGATACGAAATTCAATAACAAACAAAACCGACAACGACTCGTGAACACACAACGTTAATGAGAGTCAAATTGATATATGTGCATATATGTCAGACTAATACTCGATTTCAAACATTTACAGGGATCGAATATTCATCTTGTTACAATTACAACAATCAACAGCTAAGCAATATTCTACAGCAATCAATCATATCAACGCAAGGTTACAACCTTCGACAAAAGAGCAATGATTGTTCAGAGAGAAACTGCAGCTTTTCAAAGCACGTCATGTTTCCACAAGACGTACTTTGGGGGGAAAATGTTATCCCGCTTTTTGGCAAAGCCATGATACCAAAAGATCGATCGAAAATAAAGGACGGTTCGTCTCAGAGATTGGTCATACTTTGCTTCACTATGGATATCGATAGATTTTGTCCGAGTCCCGATTGAGCTAAAATTGATAGGATATGACAAGAAAGATCATAGAAGTCAGCATCTCAAATTTCAAATCAATCCGAGTTCGTATGCTCAAGCTATCATCGATGCAAGTTGGAGGAAATAACCCTAAGTTCGAATCCATCAGAAGAGCATGTGTTCGAATCCATCGAGTTCCTCCTACTTCGAATCCATGGGATCACTCCACTTCGTATCCATCAAGTTGAAGTCCTTCGAGCCCATGAAGTCGCTCCACTTCGCGTCATCATGGGACATAAGTTCGTATCCATCGGCATACGTTACTTCGCCTCCATCAGAGCATATAAGTTCGTATCCATCGGCGTACGTTACTTCACCTCTATCAGAGCATATAAGTTCGTATCCATCCCGCCACAAACAGCTTCGTATCGATTGGCCAGAGCTCACCACGATCAGTACGAACCGGCCTCTGTTCGAATCCCTGTATGGAGAAAGCCCTCGAATCCACTAAGTTAAAGTGGCGAAAATCATGGAGTCGACCCAGTCGACTCGGAGTGAAAAGTGGATCGACCCAGGAAATGCGCACCACGTCATCACGAAAGCGCATGAAGCCATCGAGTCGAACCCATCGATTCGAACGGGATTGAGTCGAAGCAAGCAACCTGCTCAAGAACAACAATTCGAATCGACCATATCTTGCAATCTACAAGTCCAAATGCCACGAAATTTTCACAGAAGCTTGCATGCATGTTAATGAATGTCCATACCAAGTTTCACCTCGATTGGATGATTGTCTGATCGATTCAAACGTACTTCGAATCGATCCCAAAGTGGGCCCAAATTTCCTGAGGCCGGGCTTGTGGGCCCCCTCACATGTCAAAAGTAGTCTCCCGAATTTTCAGCAAAATATCAGCATCCTACGCCTATAAATAGAGCCCCTAGTCATTCAGAAAGGGGATCGGAGAATTTTAAGAGGCAAAGCATGCCCGGACGCTGCCAGAATCACTCCATATCGTCATCACTACTATTGATCTCGAATTTAAGCTTATTATCTGCTGTACTTCGCTCTAGAAAACTTGTAGTCTTCAAGTATCAAGCAATAAAGTGATAAAACTTCATAGTGGACGTAGGCAAATCGCCGAACCACTCTAAATTATTGTCTTCCGTGCATTTTACTTTTCTGTGACTTGGAGTTTTTGTTAGATAATCCTCATTTTCAATTTGATTTCTTCATTTATTATCTCTTCAAAAACTTCCGAAGAGTGTTGCCCAATTTCGGTGCAAACAATTACAACCTTCAACACTTTTACTAGAATTTGAATTCCTTGAATCAACAAGATTAAACCTATATAGACCCTTCACAGCTTCACCGTGCAATAAAATTTCCTTGGTTAAAATATCTCTAACTAAACAATATTTAGGATAAAATTCAAAGTAAACATTGTCGTAACTTGCAAACTGTGATACACTTAGAAGTTTTATCTATGGAACCATCAATGAATTATTAAGATATAGTTTTCTTTCACCTTTTATGCAAGCAATTCCAGTGTGTGTAATCTCAATTTTGCCTCACCATTTCTCATGTGTATGGATTTATTACCTTTGTACTCCTTATTTCCTAGATTTAGATTGTCCAAATTATTGGTAATATGGTTAGTTGCTCCGGAATCTGGGTTCCAGTTTTCATCAAATGCTTGTTCTGGTTTGATAGTATCACTTTGATTGCTTGCTTTATTATTGTTCATATAACTGCTTGTATCTTGCTGTATTTGAGCCATATTTGCGCTGAAATTGTCATTTCTCTGATTATTTGAGTTTTGACCTAGAATGTAGTTCATGTTGAGTCTGAAATAACATTTTGGAGCAGTATGTCCAATTTTCTCACATATTTGGCACTTTGGTCTGTTGTTATTATTCCACCTTCCTCTGCATCTTCATCTGACAGATGGATTTCCTTTACTGTTGTATTGATTCTTGCCTTTATAACTTGCTGCATAATTGATAGACATGTCAGTATATATGGGTTTCTTGAATTCAAGCCTTCCTTCATGGGTTTGTAGAATAGAATGTACATCCTTAAGTAATGGTGTTATTCTTTGAGATAATATGACAGCTACAACAGCTTTATAATCTTCACTTAAACCACTCGAAATGATTAACACATGTCCAATGCTGGCAATTTGTGTCCCGCGGCTTCAAGCAAACCACATGTTGTTTTAATCTTTGCAAGATATTCACCCATGGTGTGATTTCTTTCCTGATACCGTGTGGTTGTCTTGTATGATGCATTACTTTTGCTGCTGACTGAAAATTAAAGATTCTTTCAACTGTTGACCAAATCTCATTTTCTGTTTTACTCTCAATAACTTGTGCCAATAATTTGACACTTATTGATGATAGTAACTATGAACAAATCAGACTGTCTTGTCTTTGAAACTTTATGAATTCTGAGTTGTTAACTGTTTTGTTTTCTTCAATAGTGATGAATCTTGGTGGAATTGTAATGGTGCCGGTGAGGAAATGTTCAAGCCCATATCACCTGACTGCTGTTTCAACCTGTAATTTCCAAAGAAAATAATTATATTCTTTTAGATAGACTGTAATCAATTAACTCTGTGGGTTAATGATGGTTTTAACGAGATTCTCTGTTGCAGTTTGATCAAAGTCAGATGTTGCTGATGTTGCAGAGCTATTGGCCATGATGCAGATCCGAAATTTTAGGGAGAAACATGGAAAGAAAGGCATTTCTGATCCAAGAATTGCTTATGTGGGTCCAAGATGAACAAGAATTGAATTGAAAGACTCCAAGACTCGGTTATGTGCAGCCACTAACCTAGATGATTAGTTTTTGATGATGGATTTTTCGAGCAAGGCACAATTCTTTGAAGTTTTGATAAGTTTTCTGATGATTTTTATTGAATTGAATTTGATTTTGCATCCTTGCAAGGAAGACTGATGCAGCCAGTTTCAATATGATGCTTAGGCATGGCACTTTTCTTCCCCGACAAGCACTTTCACATTCTTTAATCTCAAATAATAAAAACTTTTCTTGTGATGTTTTGTTGATACTTTTTCATTTGTCATTATACAAGAGTTGCTGTTGTATGTTGTATATATAACATCTAATACAAATAATATACTAATTGGGCGAAACACACAGCAGGCCCAATAAGCTACCTAACCTATCCGCTTTGTTCTGATATTATACCGAGCATCTCATTATCACAGTCATACTCTTACATTTCTTACATCCATGAAACTTCTGTTCAACATTCTTAATACATTCATGTCAAAAGACAAACATCAACACATATTTTATTTTAATTAAATGCTTTAAGAATTATTTAAACATCTCAAACCCATCAATTAAAATTACTGATAATTGTTCTTCTTTAGATATAGCTCTGGGTTCATATAAGGAATGTGCAATAAGCAATATGTGTGTCTACTGATATAACTTTTTATTTATTATGCAGCTGCAACACCAGTGAGCCTAGGTCTTTTCTCAGAGACGCTGCTTTCATTTGCAACATCAAACTGTATTTTCCTTTTGGACTCTGCCTTTGGTCCTCGTACGTAGTTTCTTAATCTCTGCAAATCTTTAGTTTGAAGAGGTTTTATGATGAAGTCCTCTGCTCCAATGTCACGGCACCTATGATTTAAAATATTGTACTCGAGTTAATGAAAATATACAAGTAATGTTTTGAAATATAGTTTTATTTTGTTTCGATCAGAAAAAAACAAAAACTTGAGTTTAAGAGAAGATGGAGACTGAAGGCAAAAAAATAAGTCATGGATAAGAAGACTTTTAGGTGGAATTATGTTTACTAGTTATCATGCTGATGCTGGTCCTGAACTGTGATGATCAATTTTCTTGATAAGATCTTCAGAATCTAACCTAATTAAAAATATTTGTCATATTACGCACTTGTTCAAATATTATTAGTTCAGCATATTGATCCATACATGCAACTGTCCATTTCTGTATTTTCTGTATGACCTCATGGGACCAACCAACTTTAAATTTTGCATCACTATTAACATTTATGAACATCGATTAGGTTGGAAACAAACTCATTATGTAACACAGTCATCAACACTGTGTTCATAACCATTAAAACCATACATTTCTAATCAATAATCTTTGTTTGTATAATAAGAAACGAAAAGCTTAAAACTTAATGGCTGAAATGTATGTTAACACTACAAAACTCACATGTACTTGTAAAATATCCATTATGATTTACAGGCACCAGTTGTACAAGAAATTGTTTGTATTTAGGTTAAAAAATACCTGGATATTCTCTGTGGTTCATTTTCTGATGACATAACAATCACGGGAATATATTTTGGACATTTGTGTTCCTGAAAATTTGCAGCAGACAATTGTAACATATTTGGCAATTATAAAGTCAAGATTAATGAAAAATTAGCAACAGGAAAGAATAGAATTGAGTACCTTAATCGCCTTGAGGAGGTCATAGCCAGTCATCTCGGGCATGCAGTAGTCTGTTAGAATTATGTCAATATTCTGCTCCTGCATGTAATTTAATTCATACATTTCAATAGTCTCAAGCTTTACATGAATTCAGGGACACGGACAATGCTCATGTATTAATTATAAACAAGAAAAACTGATAAACAACAAAGGTTCTTACATAAGCATTAGAGGATTGAGTGTTTCCAGTTTCTAAACCAAGAACTTGCATTGCTTTCTTACCACTGTCGACCGCAATCACTGAAAGGTAACATAAAGTAGAAATTTTATAACAGTTGAGGGAGCGAAAGTTATAGCACCATAGAAAATTGACGTATTCAGTGTTTGTTACTGGTAAAAAACGAAGAATCTGAATACCATCTATGAACCAATTTCAAGTACACCTAGCATACAATTCCAATCTTCAGGTATATATACAACTTTTTAAACTGTAAGCAGTGATAATATGGTCAATCGAACCTAATATTACATACACAACGAAGACTGCTAGAAGAAAGAAGATGAATGATACCTTCAAAAAATTCTCCACTCTTTTGAAGCAGTCTCTCAACTACGATGCGGTCAATAGGAGAATCATCAACAACCAAAACTTTCATTAACCCAGACTTAATATTATTGTTAGTAGTGATATCGGTCTTCTCTCCTTCTTCTTGTTTCTTCACTTTCTCCATCAAAAAGGCTTTAGAAAACAGAGAATATTTGAGATCAGTTTTAGCGAGAGAGCTGCTTATATTGAAAAAGAAAGGAAAGTGGGACCCATGCGATATCCAAGGTTTGTTTTTTGGTAGATTTTGTTGTCGGAAAAAGAATCTTTAATATGTAAACATGGGAATCCTACTCATTACACTGGCTCCTCTTTTGTTTCTGCACGCTGGTTAAATTACTCTTTTTCGACACACTTTCTCTCGTGTATTTCAGATAATCTGCAGATAAAGTTTACGACATTCAAAATTGAAATTGAAATTTCAATAGCTTATCGAAGATGTCTTTGCCACTTTCATTGGTCACACTCACAAAAGTAGTTTATATCTCTCTTTTATTTCAAAAGTCACGGATGTGCGTGTGCGTGTGTGTATATATATATATATATATATAAAATAAATGGTTGAAGCAAGAAATTTTATTAAAGAAAAGCAGGGTAATGAAATAGAAATGAAGCAGACTTTAATAACATAAGAAGTATGGGAGACCCCATCAACAATAATGCCGAGGTTTTCAAAACAAGGAGCCCGCAAAATAAATCAGTAGACCCCATCTTCTTCGTTTGCATATTCCAAAAAAGGAAGACTTTATTAAGGTGGGGGCGCTTATTCATATTGAATATGTTGATTGAATGTGCGTTTGAACCGATAACACCAACTATTTGAAGGAAACGCTAACCTCATGCGTGTGGGAATGGCTTCTTTTGTAATCATATGATGCAGACCTGTTTTTCGCACCAATAAATTAATCTCCCTCAATCGACAATTTATGCACTGTGAAATGTGGGATTAATCGTACAAATTTGTAGCTTTGTCCTCCACGTTTAATTCCAGATTCGTATGTTTCCCAAATGGCATCCAGCCGGTCTGTCCGGCAAATCGTTTCTTGAAAGTTTTGTAATGACGATTATGAGAAGTTTTGAGACTTGAAAGTTTTGTAATGACGATTATGAGAAGTTTTGAGAATATCGATTTTGATCGTAGATGATCGTAGCGATTTTAATTGGTTTACATGAAGTATTGTTATAACCGATCAATGCATGCTTGGTAGCCTAACATGCACCGGTTTTGGTAGTTTTCAACTAAAGTAACATTACATATATCTTTATTAATAGTTGTAATATCTTTGATGTCACCTTTTTTTGGTGTCGGCGTGAACTATCAAAAATGCTCACCCACAGTATTAACAGATTTTAATATTCCTTAAAAATATGATCTAACAGTTAAACTTGTCTCATAGTAACAAACCTTAATATCTCTTAAAAATAGGATCTAACAGTTAAACTTCTTTACGAATTCAAAATGTTCATCTACACTTCAAAATATAATCTAACAAATAAAAAAATTCTTTAATTAACTACAAATTCGTTGTTTGTTAATTAATAATACAAATAAAATTCAAACTAACAAAAAAAATAGATGTTGTAACTTAGAAATAAAAGTTTAAATTAACCACACGTTATTTCAATGTAAAAATATAGCTAAATATTTGTGCAAACCATTTTTTCTTGAACACGTTAATCATATATAATCAATAGAAAAATAATTCATGCGCAAGGCACATAATATTATCACACGCAAAGCGCGTGCTCTAACGCTCGCACTGATAAAGTGTGTGTGTGTGAGACCTACAAATGGTTTACTTAGTTTCAAAAAAACCATTACATATATTCTTATATTTTATGAAGATTAATTCTACAATATAATTTGTAACGACCCGGAATTTTGGTCGTTTAATTTTTAACGTTTAATTCATTTTTAAATGTTGAATTTGAAATAAAAATTAATTTTGAATATGGAGATTTTGGTTGAATTAGTTAAATGGGTTAAAATTTCAAGTTTAATGATTAATTTGATTTGGTAGATAGTAAATTAATATTTGAAATTGGGTAAATATGAGAATCTGGAGTTAAAAGTGAATAAAAGTGATTTCTAAGTTGATTTAAAACTCTATTTGGATTAGAGTGATGATATTGGACATCTGGATGGAATTAAAAGTCGGTAAGTTAGAATTTGGAATTTTATATATTAACTTAATAGTGAAATTAATATATTATGGTAATAGTGTAAACAATGGAATTTTTATTTAATATAAATTGAAATGATTTCTAATATGGGTATAAATTCGATTTGAAATATAATGGAGTTAGTAAGTTTTAAAATTTGAAATTTTAAATGATTTCGACGATTTCGAAAATCGCTCGACTCAATCGACGCGTTAAAATAGCCTTCCGGGGCATAGTCTCGGAATTCGACGAAACCAATTTCATTGAATTCATAATAGTTTGTTATTATCGGATTAAAATTTCGTAGCGTTTGGAGTTACTGTTTGATCATACGGGATAGAAACGCGTTGAAATTTATATAGAAAATTTAATATTTTAGTTCGATTTGAAAAGCTATCTTCCACATACGATCGAATTAGGCCTCAAAACATGTTCCAATGTATTCGAAATAGGGGTAAACCATTATAAACGCCAAGTGGCACGTCTCGATTGGAGTTCGTTCGGAAAAGCACGTAAATTGTGAAAAATATATTAATATAATATGTTTGTACGCGTGTGTGTGTATATACGCGCGCACACACACACCCTAGGAACAATAAACTTTAGACTTTGTAAACGCGGCCTCCGCTCTATTTTCAATGGCCAAAAGTTTATCGTCTTCCGCCTCAAGTCTCTCTTAATCCATCGATTTTCAGAAGGAATCGCCAACAGGAAAATGAAGAGCTCGATGAGCTTTACAAGATCAACGGTGGAGATCAATCATCGTCGACAATAGAAGGAGCAGGAAGGCCTCGTTTGCACTGTCGTTAGGGCTTAGGATATGTCAAGTGCTTTCAGATTTTAGGCGATGGTTGAGCTCGTGTGGGCGCATGCGGTGGCATTGGCCGATTGAATTCTAGGCGATGGATGGAGGAGCGGTGATCGACTTGTTGATGGTGACGATGGGTTTCACGCATGCGATGTTTGCCTGGAAGATACGAAAGAATATGGAAGGGACAACCGTGATTGCAGATTTGGATTTGAACGGCCGCGATTTTTCAAAATAAAATAAAGAAAAGAAATCTATTTGTATAATTTATATCCAAAACTTTAAAAAAATTGTATATTTGTCATACGAGGTCGGAATCGGACGAAACAAGCGGCGACGGAATCGTAACGACGAGCGCTACGTGCTGGGACAAATCTAGGGATGACTGGAGCAAGTTAATTTTAGGTTAAATCGAACGTGCTCGATTTAATTTAAAATTGGAACGTTTGGAAAATTTAAAACTCAAGGTGAGTTAATCTCACTTAATTTTGGACTGCTGGTATTAATTTTAAGTAGTTAAAATTGATTAATGATTGATCGATTGGATTAATATATTTTTATTAGTTGAATGTGATATTATATATAGTACTATATATATTGGAGTGATGGATATTCCCGCATATATATAGCAGATGGACACTATGTGCCCCGTATAATAGCAGAGCGGAATTGGTATTTTTATGTTATATTAACATCTGTAGGTGTGGGGAAACAAGTTGGAGGGATCCAACTGGATTCCTCAAAAATGTTGAATTTAATTTCATATATAGTGATATGTTATTGTGTTGAATTAGTCTGTGGTGGATTATTATGTGATTAGAATTGATTGGATGTTATGGCAGTTTGGCATAAATTTTGGTGTTTTAAAATACTAGAATTGGAAAAGAATTTTAAAGGGATTTTTGAAGTAAAATATTTACATGGAATTTTGGGTTGACTGATCTGATAAAATAATGGTTTCGAAATTTGTACTTACCTATTTCGGGATATTGTAAATAGAGATTTGGGGATAAAAGTATATAAAAGGTTTTTGTTAAATGATAAATCCTTAAGCAGTGCTTGTTTAAATATGAAAGGTTTTAAAATCGAGATTTTCAAAAGATTGAAAGGATAGAATGGAATTTGGAAATAAGTACAAAATTGATTATACGGGAGTATAAGTAAGAATTTTCAAAATTTACGGAATGAAACTAGAATCGAGGAATTGGGCTTGTTGTAAAAAGAGGATTTTGATTATCAACTAGGTAATTTTTAAAAGCGTTAAAAATATTTTAGAAACTAGTTATTTGATTATTTTAACTTGTTTAAAGCATATTTAATTACTAATTTGTAACCTTATGATGATTGTTAAAAATTTATTATTATTATTTAAGAATTAGTCGGCATTGTTGTTTTAAAGATAAATTATTAAATATTAATATGGCTTTGTATAATAACTTTTTTATAAGTATATTTTCTCAAATTAAACTTGAAAAATTATTTTAGAACTTATAAGCGTTATTTTAAGTATTTTTTTAAATAAAGTTTCGAGAAGTAATAGTATACTCATGTGGCATACTCGGAGGCAATGAGTGCCTACTGTTAAGTTTTGAATTTCTCTGGGATATAGATGTAACCATTGAGCTGTGAATCCATGTTGATACCACAGTGGTACTTTCCTTGTTATTTTAATAGGTTCAATATTTTGAAAGGGGTAATTTGTGAATGTACTGAATTCGATAAGATAAGTACATGCTTTTGGGTAAAGAGATTTAATTTATTTAAAATTTAAATTAAATAAGACTTGGAGTTTTTCAGTGGGAAAATGGAATATTTGGTTGATTGGTGGTTTATTTGATAGTTAAATAACCGATTATCAAATCTGGACCCAAAATATAACTTTGGGAATATCTAGAAGGAATACGATAATTATATGATACAATTATCACTCGCGGTGCTATACTGTACGTATAAACTCATTTCACTCTTCTAGGATGATGATAAGGAAATCCGTCCACTAACGGTTAGGAGGTGATCTCCAATCTTATCTTCGTCTATTTATTTCCTAAAAAACCGGGGTTTAGTTTACCGGAAATATCGAACGATGTTTCGAAGAGACCGAGATCGGATAAGTTATCTGAAAACCATTTCGATCCAACGAGTACGTTTTCGAAATGAAGACAAGAGCATGGAGTCAAAGATGGAGGAGTGAAGTGCAAGGGCTGATCGTTACTAATCCTGAGGATGATTCCAAAAAGGATGTAATATGAATAGCATCTTTGGTTCTATTCGAACCCAGGACGGACTTATATGGATGAATGCTATCAGTACATTGTCATTGGAGGACAATGAGCATTTTAAGTGAAAATTTCTTAAAGGATAATTGCAGCCTCTAGCCTCATCCATTGGGAATGACTAAAAAGCAGAGGAGATGCAGCAAGGCTAAGTGGGTAGCACCCAATTAGGGTATGTTTATCACCTTTCTTGGCACCCTCGGATATTATTACTACGATACATGGAAGGAGCTCGGAAAAGGTAGGAACACTCGGGTTGGTAGCATATTCGGTATATCCAGGTTAGGGATAATCAGATCTTGTGTAGAGGGGATCCCGATGTGGTCCTCGGTACACTGTTTCTAGACGTGCACTGTGATAGGTGATACCCCAGTACCTAGTCATTCGTATGGAATCCATTCTCCAATAAGTGTCATACGGTTTTGATTGTGCCAACTATGCTGAAACCTGAGATGCAAGCATTTCAGATATTTGAATAAGTACTTATACACTATTATAATATTAGATGATTTTGATATGAAATGTTTTGGTTATCGTAAGGTAAAAACCCATCGTGTTTATTTGTGGCGAGGTCTTACGAATACCTTTGATTTTCAAAGGATTCTGAAAATTTTAGTGATTCAAATTGAGTGTGTTTTCTCACGCTGGTTTTCCAGGCTGACTCGGGTGTTATTTTCTTATAATTCTCGGGTCAGACCGAGTTTTCAAGCTCAGGTTAGTATGCTATGAAGCTCAGGAGACGAGCTGGAGACCGAGGTGTATTCTCGTACTTGTTTTATTCCGCTGTAGTGTTTTGTTGAAATTACCAAAAATTATTAGGGCAGATTGTTATAACTGTCCAGATTAGTAATTATTGATTTGTTTACTCTGATGTGAGATATGTATATTACATTTTTTTATTTGTGTAAAGAACTATTTATAATATATATTATTCAGTTCGTTGTGGGATTCTTTTTTTGTTTAGTTTCTTCTTTCTTCTACCTACTTTCTTTTCCCGGAACAATCTGTATTTCTGGCACTCGATCGTTCGGCATGTTATACAATGAGTTTATTTATGTCGATTTTCGAGAGTCGAAAAGGCGGGTTGTCGCATAATTTGTGGGGACATGATTGGAAAAAGGTTATAACCCCTCAAATCACCTTAATTTAATGGGTTAAGCCATGAAAATTACCTACACCTGTTTTCACTAGTTTTATAACCAACACCAACCGGTATGGAAAAAAAACTTACAAGCAAGGGAGGTGATAGCACCTGAAATACAGAGCAGTCCAAAAAAGTCAAAACCAGTATAAACTAAACTCCCAAGCAAGCTCTAACTGATGGGCCCTCTTTATATATTCATTCTAATATTTGTGAACTAAATGGTATATTAAGTAGAAAGGAACATTTATTTTATTACCTTTACAAATGACATTACAGGGTGGGAATTATTTGGTTAAACCAAATAAACTAATCGAACCATTTTATTTTGGTTAGTTTGGTTTGGTTTTGAGACTGGATTGGTTTATAAACGATCCGTAAAAAAAGTTAGTTTGGTTATTGGTTTAACCATGTTAACCGAACTTTTATTATATTTTTAAAATTATCGATGTTATAATAAATTTTCTAGATTAATTTAGTGATCCAAATAAATGTTACTTATCATATTTGTGTCAAAATTACTTTTAAAAATTACAAGAATGATAAATAAGAATACTTTAATCATATATTTACGTTTTATACCAAATTACAATGAATATTCCAAAAATACATTATAAAACATTTTTAGCTCGGTTAAATCAGACAACCAACTGAACCAAAAAAACTTAATTTGGATAGTTTTGTTTGGTTTTTATTTTTATTAGTTTAAATTCGGTTTAACAAATTCCATCATCGGATAAATCAAACCAACAAACGCTTACCCTAGACATTATACACATGTTTGCTCAGTGAGAACTAAACATAAAGCTTTGATATGTTCTTGAAATGCTTGATAATATATATCTCAGTCTTGGATTACATACATAAGTTACAGGTTATTTTTAACAAACTTAAGAATGTTGAAACAATCACCCATGAAGCATCATAGGTTGGGAGTGTTACATTTAAACTTTCTTAAAGTTGGAACAATTACAGAAAGAAACTTTTACCGCAACGATCTGCCTTTTAAGCATCAAAAGTCGGCACCAAATATATCTACGATATTCCAATGTCGAACATCCAATCATTGGAAAGGCATATTGTTCGGGTAAAATAAAAAGAACAGACATGGAAAATAGAGTCTCATAATGGAAATGATAACATTTAACAAAATAAAGACAGTATAAACTGGCATTTCAATTGCTGGAAAGTTATAAATTTCTGACCTTACAATTGCTGATAGGTATATATTATAATATAGTGGAAAATAAAAATATTGTGGAAGTGAACATCCAACTCTTCTACCTGAGCTCCATGTCCCACCAATGACAACCTGGAAAAATACTCGGTCTAATCCGAGCTTTGCAATAAAATAAAACCTGATTAGTCTAGATAACCAACGTGAGAAAACTCTATTAATATGATGAATATTTAATAATTCTATGAGACAACATCACTAAACACATAACATATTTTTAACTCACAAGAACAACTTCCAAACATGAAAAATTGGAAAACAAACCAAAACAAAAATCCAAACAAGAAAGGATGAACACAAACAAGATCAAAATCCAAACCTAATGAATGTACACAAATAATTAAATTCTCGATGCAATCAAGAAAACAATTCAAAGATTTGAATCAAATAAGGAAAGAAATTTTGATTATGTAATTTTCCGATAAGGGAATCAATAGATTTGATTTTTGAAGTTTTTGGCCATTTTTGGTTTTACTGGAAAGTAAAAAAAAGGAGAAGAAGGGAAACATGAACGTTGAGCAAAAAACTAGAGAGGAAAGGAACATGTGAAGTTGCCTAGTTTATAAACAAATTCAGTTTCTCACTTCAATCACAAGTAAACTAAGATTCTAAGTTAAACAAATTCTCCAAACCATCATCATATCAACATCTTGTCGATTTGAATTTTTTTGAATTTTCGATTTGATTTTAAAAGTGTTTTAAGAATACAGTTTTGTAGTACTCCATTACCCAATTTTCCATCTGCGTATGAACCGCAAGTAACTGAAGTTAAAAAGATCGTGCAACACAACACGACACAATCACAAATCAACAATAAAATACAAAGATTATTTTATTCTATAAAATTTTCAAAATACCATCGTTTGCCATAGAGTACGTCAAACAAAAATATAATTATTTTTCAAATTAAAAGTTACGGAAAAATTCTATAAATTCATTCAAAAATACATCAATAAAAATTAAGTCATTTTATCTACAATTGATTTTCTTATTTATTCGAACCATTTCTTATTGTAAATAAACTTACAAAATGAGTTCACTAGCATTGCTTATTAATTAAAAGGAGTTAAATAGGATTATTAAATCCATTTAATTAATATTTAATTCGTAATTCAAATATTAAATAATCACCATATTTGAATATAAATTATTAAACTCCAAAACCAAAATAATTAAAACTAGTTTAATATTCAAAATCAAGATGATAAAATTTTGAAATGTTACATTCTCCCCTTTTAATAAAATTTCATCCCTGAAATAATCAGAGACAGAAAATGTCACCAAACTCTTAAGGTTTTTAAAAAACTATTAATAAAAATGAGTTATTAAACTCTTAAAGTTCCTTAAATTATGGAAAATTTTGGCAGCACCTTCTTTGCACAGATAGATTCAAAAAACTGCACCTCGTCACAGTTGGTACAAATCAACAAAAGAAAGCTAAAACCAAGTGGCCTCCTATAACTGGGGCATATAATTATCAATTAATTTCCAATATCTAAATCAACTACGTACCTCTTTTGCATTTGATTTTTTCCGCAAGCAACTATGATGACCCACCTTTCTGATCCCCGAGAATGACAATTAATACATCATCAGTATTCGTGTGTCATTTCCCAAGCACTTGAAAGATAATTTGCCTTGGGGTAAAATAAAGAACAGAACAAGACTGAATACATGAACCTCGCATCGAAATGGTTACATATAATGATATAGTACAAGGGTTACTCCTTATAAGGAGTTATCATAGTTATAAAAAAAACACTACATCTAATAGATTTCCAGCTGTACATTCTGACTTTTCACTTTTAAGATACAAAATATGCCTACATAATCATACAGGCTCGGGCAATGTTTGCAACAGTTCAAAAAAATCAAAAAAGTATCCGGCTGGGTATGGCTCTGATACCTTGCCGTGACACCCTACCTTGGGACTCACATTAACAAAGAGTATTACTGGGTAATACTATCTGCTAATGCAGAGAATATGGCTAGATAGGAGTGACCATCTATAGCCTTGTCTTAAATATCTATTGAATATGTCAACAATGCCATATACATTTTTTTCTATTTCAAGTGGATCGACATATCCAATAAATACCTAATACAAAGCCATAGATGGTTATAGGATCTATCAGAAAAAAATACAACAACTTGAATGCAAAACACATCACAAAAAAATAGATCATCACATATATATACATATACAGATACATAACAGAGTATACAAAATGATACGATGCTAGGATTATTTGTTCTGAGAGAATTTTATATCTTCGACGTACAGATTCTTCTGCTCAGCTATCACTTGTTCTTTGAAATGTGGGCTGTAACGACCCAGGATTTTTATGAATTTAAATTTATAATTTAAATGAATTTTTGAATTTAAAATTTGTAGAATTAATTATAAATGGAAGCGAGTTTCCTCAATTCAAATAGAAAATATATATATAAAGTCATATGGATTTGAAATTTTGTATATATGTGAATATATATGTATATATAGAGAAATATAAAACAATAATTTTTAAAGTAAAATTTATGATAAATATTTAAACAAAAAATAGAAGTAAAATAAATATTTGAGTTATAAATAGAGATAAATTAGGCAAGTTAAAAAGTCATTTCAGAAAATAAAATTGGTTATGTAAACTATAAAATGTAAAATATACACATGAAACAAATTAGTTAAAAATTTAAACAATATATTGACAATAGAAATTTATGTTCATATACAAGCAAAACATTAGTATAAAAATAAAATAATATATGTATGTACTTTGGGAAACTATGATTGTAAATATAAAATAAATCTTATAAAAATGTACATAAGTTTGAAATAATTTTAAGTAAATTAAGTATTTAATAATATAAGTTTAAAAATAAAGGAAAGGTAAGATTTTAAAACTTTGTTTAAGTATAAAAGTGTGTTTATACTTGAGTAAATTTTATAAACAAATAACTGTAACTAAGGCATAATAAATAAAGTAAGTAGAAATAAATAAGTACAAACAAAACATGAACACTTGAAACAAAACAGGTAAAGTAAGTATAAAAATAAATTATATATATATATATATATATATATATATATATATATATAAAGGCTTGCATGAGTAAGTATGCAGCAAAGTAGTAAAATAAAGTACTCAAGCAAATAAACATTCAAAGTAAAGAAATACAATATAAAGTAGGACAGTAAGTTTATATTTAAGTATATCAACATCAAGTACATGAGCAAAAGCAAGATATCAGCCACCCTATTAAGAAGATAACTCTGCCTTATTTTTGTGCCAAGAAATGAATATATATTTGTACAAGCAATTAATGCATGACCTTATAGCACACCATACCACATCATCTCAGCCACGATTTGTTGTTCAAATATATCACCTGTAGCTTGTTTATTAATATTATCATGTACAAGCAAAAGGCATATCCTGTAGACTTGTTTTTATATCAACTTCATATGCATCATCTTCTTATACTCAGTCTCATTCATTCGAACTGAAAAGAAAAGAAAAGAAAAACTGAAATGAATATTATTTCAGAACTAAAACAAAATTATCAAAACAATAAACCCAAAACCAGAGATCAAGGGGGGAGTTTTAGCTTGCTTTGTTTTAACAAACCAGTTTCACATTTGAAGAAGAACTGTTCTTTTTTTTCCTGAGAACAAAGGTGAGTAACTCCAAAATCTAAATGGTTTGAATATATTCATCTGTTGCTTGTGAAGTCTGAGACTTGGGTTACTTTGTTTATGCATACATTTGGATTTTCTCTATGTTATAGATATGGGTATGTGAATATGCATGTATATATTGGAAATCACCTCTGTTTCCTTGGTTCAGAGCATCAAGCCTGTTCAAAATTCCAATACTTAATCACTTGATCATTATTACACTTTGATCTCAAGACAATACATGTGTATTTAAGAAAGGACTATAATTTAAAAATAAATTTCAGATGAAAAAGGATATACAGTTGGAAAAAAAATGATTTTTTACAGAGAACATGTAATATCTTGATAAATTCGAATTTCATGAAATGCTAATTAAATTTCATAACCTAAATCCAAATTGCCAAATAGGATTTTCAAACCAAAAATGGTGATTTTTAGTTAAGTATTCAACGAGCCATCCCTTGTTGATCAGAAATCATGTTTTGATCAATTTCTGGCGATCAAATCATCTTTGGATGTTCAGATTTGGGTTGAAGCAGGTTTGAACGTCATGGAGTTTAGGAAAATTGTCGAAAAAAATATCTGTTGCAAGAATTTGGAGTTTGAGATACATATAGGGTTTGGGTTCCAGTTTTTTTTTGTTCTGTAAAAAAATTGATTTCGCCACCGTAACGTGATCGAGTGACACGCGGCTTTGCGAGAAGGTAGAGGGGAGATGGATGAGGCGTCGGCCGGAGTTTGGTGGCTTCAGGTGGTCGAGGCATTGAGGACGAGGCGCGTTGTCAGGTTTGAGATGGGGGTGGCTTTCGTGTTTCAGGTTTTGACCTGATGTTCATATTTGATTTCCAGGTTTCGACTTTGATCTCGAATCCATTTTTGAATCAACTATGGAGTTTTTCGATGATTGGAAGTTGAAGTGGGGGGGACCGTTGACCTGTACGACGAGGCAACGTTGATTGGAGAAGATCACCGAGGCGGTGCACGTGCACGAGCTCGGTCTTGCCTGGATATGGTGATGCCTGGGTGTTTTGTTTTCTTTGTTTTTCTCTCGCGTGTTTTCTCGAGTAGCTCGGTAGTTGACTCGAAGCTTTACTCGAGATTTTGAGGGGGAGGACTCGAAGACAGTGATGGAGAGCCTCGGGTAGATTGCATGTTACAGGTTTGAAACCTGTAAGTTTCAAACATTTTAAAACTGGGTTTTTGAAGTTGTTTAAACTAAGTAAAAAAAAAATCTAAGTTTAAATCTGGAATCTAAATTTAATATGTATTTCAGATTTGACATAAATGGAAGTTTTTAAATATAAAATGAATTAAGTAAATTTTAATTGTTAAAGTGTATTTTAAAATTGATTTGAAATTAGATTTGGGTAAATGATTAGAATGAGGGTAATTTAACTCTATTAATTAAAGATCTTAACTGTTTTGACTAATTCAATTACCTACATTTCATTTAAATGAGATTTAAATAATAAATAAGAAATTTAAGGAATTTCATTAAGAGTCAATCAATTAAAAGGATAAATTTCATAAATTAAGAATAAATGGTAAATTAACTTATGATTGAAAGATGGTTAATTAAGGTTAATTAACTATGTAATTAACTTAAGGTTAATTAAATTTTTGTAATTAATTAAGGATTAATCACTCATTGTAATTAATTTTGGATATTTTGATTTAATTAAAGTTAATTAATTTAGTTTAATTAATTTAAGAAAATCATTAGATAAATTGGTAACAAGTAATTTGTAATTAATAAATCAGAATTGGATAATAAATTCATAAGTAATTAAAGAGTAAATTTATTAAAATAATTAATTAAAAATTTAATTAATTATATAATTGGTTCAAAAGTCAATTTAATTAATATGATTGATTAAGAATAATTTAATTAATTAAAGTGTTGATGAATTAATTTATATCAAATGATTTGGAACTAATAAATCAAAATTGGATAATGAATTCATAAGTAATTAATTAAATTTGAAATAGCTTGAATAAATTAGGATTAAACAATTGATTAATCTTGCTTATAAATGTTTATTGAATGCTTGACCTTACTTATGAATGATCATATTATATGTGATGCCTTGAATTGATTATCCTATCTGTTATATGATGCTTTATGATTATCCTGATTTGTGTTGTGATCTGTGATGTAATTTATTATCTGTGATATATAAATCTGTGATCTGTGAATGAAGATAAGCGTTATAATTTATATCGCTTATCAGATATATTATTGTATTTGATCTGTGATGATTTAATGATGTTACACTATTGTGTTAAAACCCTGGACCACACCATACACACACAAATATGGATTTCACGAGGAAATCGGTTAAGTCACAGATGTTTGAAATAGTTTTAAATTTGAATTTTTAAATTCAAATGTTTTGGAAATGGAATCAGAATAAATGTGAAAAGCTTTTGGAATGGAATTTCAAAATAAAATTTATTATTTTTAAATTACTTGATTAAGTTTTGGAATTTAAATAATTTGATTTAAATTTAAATTCAAGACTTGAAATTGAATTCTATGATTTGAAATTAGGGACTAAAGATGTTATATTGGTTATATAGGGATTAAATCACTTTTAAGTATTGTTTTTGGGAATTTGAATTTAACCCAAGGATTTCAACTCGTATAAATGAATCAGATTTCCAAAATGAAAACTGTTGTTTTCAAATGATAAACACTTTTAGATAAGAACCGAGATTCCAGTTAATTAGGGGAATTTCAAGATTGAATAGAGAAATGATTTTCCTAAGTTATGAATGAATTCTTTTTGAAAGCTATGAATTAAATCTGTTTATTTTTGACAGATTTAAATTGATGATTTGTTTAAATCAAATTGAAATGAAATTGTTTTGAAGGTTATAAGTTAAATCTTTGATTTAAAGATTTAACGAGTTAATCAAATTGAAATGAAAATTGATTTGGAAAATCTGTGAATGAATCTTTTATTTAAAAGATTAAAATGTGAAAATTGTTTAAAACCGTTAAAGGTTGTGAAAATGAATCTTTTTGTTTAAAGATTGAAAATGGTAATTTGTTAAGCCATTTGAAGAAAAGTTTTGGGTAATAAGTTGTGACTTAATTGAAATCCCATTATCCATTTGTTTTTGAAATATCGTGCTCACTATTCGGTTTAACCGGGAAAGGACCTTTGTGTCGTATAACCCATTCCGAATATTTGATACGTCGTTATGGATAGCATTTGAAGACCGGTGGTGAAGACCGGGTATTTGCGAAAGCGATAGGATGACCTATCGATTGTTTCTGCACCGAGTCGCGCCGGTATAGAAACTCCCTAAGTGATGGGAAATCCGATCGGGATTGTGAATATCCGGATTGCAAGGACTTCTTTGTAAGTGCCTTCGGTTCTGTTCGAACCCAGAACAGACTTGTATAGATTGTATGTCTAACATTACAAATTGAGATATAAAGCCGATTTCTTTCAAATATATTTCTGTTGGTGGCGGAGAATTTATTCTCTTAGCTTAACACCCTTCTCTGAGACGTACGAGCTCAGAGGTTATATAGTTGAAGTTATCAGCGATGTATTCCCAATTTGGTAATGTGACATGCTGAGTGTTGCTGTGAAATGATCATTGTGTTGATTATTTGTGATAGGATCATTTATTTGATCGTCTATCTTTGTGATCATTTCTATGATCATTTGTTGACCCAAAGCACGGCTTTTGTATAAAGTGTGTTTTTGTGGACGAGACTTCGTCGAGCCTCACACCCCGTGAATGGTCAAAACAGGAAAGATGCGGCAAGGTTATGAGGGGTAGCGCCCTTTAGGATATGTGCATTTCCTTCTGGAAAAGGGTGGTATCATGGTATGGAGCCCAGATACTTACTCATGTTGAAACACTTTATTATTATGATTGTGTGAATTGATTAGAGAGCTCTCGGATAAAGGTCCTAAAGGACCGGGGGATGACATATTCGGTCAGTTGTTACTCAGTTAGGGGTAACCCGGCCTTGTGTTGGTAGAGATCCGGTTTGGTTCTCGGGGACGTCCATCCAGAGGCGTTCTCATGTGGCAATGGGAAGTTCCTTGGCCTGATCATTCGTTGGAAATCCAAAGAAACAATACGAAACCTTGTACGGTATTAGTTGTAGAACCTGCCATCTAATATGGTAGCTATAGTAGGCATAATATAATGGTACCTATGCTGGCTAAGATTTATATTCTACTTTCGAAATGATTTGTTCTACACTATGCACTAGTAATAATATCAAATGTTTCTTTTTAATGCGTATCAAGCATCTTTGACTAACATAAGAAGAAATCTCCTCCAAGTCTGCGTTTGCATTGTGTGTGTGGCAGGAGGTCTTATGGTAGTCTCATTTTTAAAAGCATTGCGAATTGACTTTAAAAATATTTCTTTGAATGTTTTAAAAGATAAACTGTTTTTGTTGCTCACACCAGTCCCACGACTGATCCGGAGTTTATTGTTTCTTTCCTAAACTCTGGGTGCTCATTATTTTCTACACGAGCAGTCTAGAGTTGGGTTTTTCAGATTGTCAGGTTTAGTAGATTATCTGGAGTTAGTTCAGTCTTTGGACCACACCAGTCTTGCTTATGCTAGGTGCATCGTTATTGGGGGTTCGAGCTATTGCTGGATTGATTCTTGGAAGTGGAGTTGCAGTTTTTGGAGTACTTCGTTGAAGACTATCTTAGAGTTATATTGTTCCACTACTAGATGTTATCTATCGTTTTATTTTCCACTGCTATTTTATTGTATCATATCTCTGATGTATATTGATATCTATTGGATCATCTGTTGTATCAGATATTGTATCAAAGCTGTGTATCAATGTATTATTCTTTTATTCCGCTGTGTTATTTACTTAATGTTGTTATAAGCTCCGGCGAATCGGATTTGAACGGTCGAATCTATGGCATTCGAATACGATTTGAAGTATGGATGTCGATTTTCGAGCGGGCAAAATTCGAAACGTTACATGGGCCCATAACCCATAGAGCATCAAAGACTTCTTGAGTTATTTCTTAAGATCAGACAACTAAGGAGTCGTCTGCTCGATCACCGCCTTCAAAGAACTCTAAACAAAACCTCTAATTCTTGGACAACCTAAATATAATTGAGTAGCCGAAAGTTTAGGGAAAATAAACAACTCGGGTCCGAAAAAATGTCTCGTATGAGTAAAACTATGAAACAAAAGGAAATTTTTTTAAACAATAATATGTGGAACCACGCCGTTAATACGAAATGGGTTAATTTTCTCCCACATAAACAACAATCAAACATAAAAAAAATGAAATGAACAATAGGGAACAAATCCAAATATAGATGATATGTACAATTAGTATAGCATTAAGGCTTGAAAGAATAGAAATAGTCTGAATAAAAATCCAAAATGGATATAATGGATAAAATACGACAACAATCCAAAATCGACAGAATGGGCTAAATAAGATAACTGTCAAAACTCGATAGGATGGGAAAAACCCAAAATTTAACACCGCGAATAGTGGTTGACTCCTCCCATTGTAATTAAAGAAAACATATTCAAAAGTCCGAATCAAATAATGAAAGGAAAATTCTCCAAAAATGACTAGGAGGGTGCTCCTCCCTTACTGAAAGTATACCTCTAGAAATATACTTAAGAACTCTGATGGCTCTTGGACATGTCCAAGCCGGACTCCGCCAACGGTTATGTAGAATCCGAGTATTTCACATCTCAATGCATAAAAACCAACTTTAATCTAGAGTGGATGTGAAAATACCCAAATGGGAGCAACCCCACATAGTTTGGCTTCCACTCACTTTTTAAGTTTAGTCATTTCTGACAAAAGATAACAAAACTCAAGTGAGCAACACATCGTCTTAGAATGACGAAATGCAAAGAAGGCTGAGGTAACCGATGGTCGAGAAACCAACTATCGAGGATATAAAATGATCGTATATAGAAATCAAGTCTTGTGCACTTATCACCGCTCATTGAATTCTAACTTGTATGATTTCTTAGTTAACAATAATACCGAATAAATCAAGATAATGTTAACTCAAAGTCACGTCTCACGATTATTCTTAACTTTCGAAATAGCGACGAGTCTACTTCTTCAACGTTTAGTGCTAAGTATACAAATAAACCATTCCCGTATAAGTAAATCGCTTTATAGAAATTAAGTCATTTCTATAAACAAATCAAACTTTTTTCTTTTTAAAACTCAAATTCATGTTGGCCTCACATTACAAGTATTAACTTTAAAATACTTTATTAAAAGAGTTAACTAACTTCAAAGCATTAATTTATTATTTAAAAGAGCTTTTAATTTATTATTTAAAAATACTTTGTCTTCAATATTTATTATTTAAAAGAGCTTTTATTTTAATTATAAAAACTATTATTTGAATATTTAAAATTAATTAACTATTCTTAAATTAATGTGGTTAAATTTCGGTTCGTTACACTCTCCCCCTTCGTCCTCAAAATTTACCACAATTCTATCACAAAAAACAAACTATCCTAGAAATACCTAGCACATTAATCAGATGTAACTTATCTAGCAAAAACTATTATGATATAAATCTATGTGCAACCAAATTCAAAGAATTCCCTAAAATAAAATATTGTGCATATAATCATATCAAAAGGTAAATTTAGAACTAAATACCCGGGCTCTTATATTCAAAAATTTATTTTCAAATTTATTCAAAAGAAATGTGTTAAAACCAAAATGGAAAAATAACAATTATAAGGGGGTCCTCCTAGCAAAAACATGTAAAACTCTAGAATCAAAACAACATGGAGCATCCAGTGGTGTTCCAATTCCTCCAAATACAACAGCTAAAATGAACAATTATTATCTCTTTTCCAATGTTTCTTTCCAAAATACATTTTCAAAAGCACCAGGATTTAAGTCCTAATGAAAAATAATTCAAAAACCTTGGTTTATAAAACTTTTTTTGAAATTATAGACTATGGTATATAAGACCACACAATCAATCAATCAAATTCAATTAAGTAAAATCAATCAAATTTCGCAAAGGATTACACTATCAATCATCCATAAGGAAAAGAAATCTAAAACTCGGTATTATTTAAAATGTTAAAAGATTAATTACAAACTCCTAACTTAGGTTCAAAACTTTCTTGATTGCCCAAAATATAGATAATTATTTAAGCGTAACATTCTTTGCTCATTAACCTTTGTTTATTGCTTAGAAGATTATTCAAACTTACTTAGACAAATTGAATGTTATACTCTAACATTATTGGTTTCTTGACTACTCTAATCTGTCTAAATCACATAAATTTGCATTTAATATTTTATACAGTACCAAAATTGTTTATGAGTTGTTTCATAAATTTTCATCTAAGTTTAAAAATATTTTATAAAGTCCTTTCTTTATAAAACACCAAATAAAAACTTATTCCACTTTATTTACTTGTATAATACCCTTCTGAATCCTAAGTGTAACGACCCGGATTTTCTGACAATTAATTTTGAATATTTAAATGGATTTAAATAATGGAGTCTGAATATAAATTAATTTTTGAATATGAAAATTTTAGTTGAAATTATAGAATGAATTTAAGTTTCAAATATAGCGATTTATTGTAATAAGAAATTGGTGAATAATTGAAAATGAGTTAAATATGAATCAAAATGATTTCTAATGTTGATATAAATTCTATTTGAATTAGAATTGAGTTAATTTAAAACTGGAATTTTAAGTAATTTCGTCGATTTTGAAAATCGTCGATTTAATCGACGCGTTAAAATAGATTTTGGGACAAAGTCTCAGATATTGATGAAACCAGTTACATTGGATCCATAATATTGTATTATTATCGAATTTCAGATTTCAGAGTATTTAGATTCACCATTTAGTCATATGACCTGAAAACGTTTGGAAATAATTTAATTTAAATTGTCGATTTAAAAAGCTGTCTTCCACATACGGTCGAATTGCGGCTCGAGGCTTGTTCCATTGCATTTGGAATATGGGTATAACAATAAGAATGCCAAGAGACAAACCTATATCAAGTTCGATATTAAATATCTAGATATTTTGGAATTTTTAATAAATTTTTTTCGATTTAACTTCTCAATACCTAAAATTTACTATCAACCGACTTAGTGTGTGTACGAAAGCCGCCCCTTCCTTTTTAAATCGTGTATATCTGTTTTCCCCTTCTTCTTTCTAATTGAAATCGAAATGAATCAAAAAAAGAAAAGAAATCAATACAATAAAAAATTCAAATCAGAGCATCGCGATAGTCAAGCACGCAAGCGAGGGGAAGGCAGATTTGCATAATGGCTGAGACATGGGGATTGAGTTGTTCGACTTGAGGGTTGCATGCGCAAGCAGGCGATGCAGGATGGCGGTGATGGCATACTCGAATTTGATGGTTGGAGCAAGCTCAAATTGATGGCAACGAAGTGGGAGGCACTCGCGTATCGATAAGGCGACGTTGGGTGATCTTGTGGGTTTGCCGCAGCCAGAATACTTGATGTTCACTAGAGAGAGTTGCGAATTGTAGGCGACGACGCGCGCGTAGAGTTGCAGGCGTAGGCAGAGGAGCTTTGTTCGTTGTAGTTGTGTGCATGCAGTCTGAGGAAGAAAAGGGCATAGAGGTAAATTAAGAATTGAATTAAAAGATAAGATGATAATTTATTTTATGAATTAAGTAATTAATTAGATTAATTACGATTGTAAACAGATAACTGAAAAATTCAATAACCTTGTTATTCGAGATCGAAACCGTATGAAGCCAGCAGTGTTGGATTCATAGGGATGTAGGCTATATTCTGGAACTGGTTTGGAATTTTTCGAAGCCAGTTGAGATTTTAGAAAAAAATAAAATCAAGGTGAGTAAATCTCACTCAATTTGGTTGACTGGTTTAATTTATAATTATTAAATAATTTATTGGATGATTGGTTGAATTGATATAATTCATTATCAGTTGAATGGTATATTATACATATGAGTATATATATTAGTAGTTGGATATATATTCCCGCCGACTGGAGCGGATTAGACACTCCATATAATAGCGGATGATTCTATATTACCACGATATTCCGCCTCGAAGCAGGATTGATATTTTATGTTATATAACGTCTATGGATGTGGGGAAATAGTTGGAGGGATCCAACTGGATTCCTCAAATATATTGATTGTTTTTCATATATAATGATATATGATGTGATTAAATAAATCTATTATGGATTGTTATGTGATTTGATTATTGGATGCTATAGTAGCACTGACTAAAATTTTGAATTTTTTTAATACCATGAAGTATTATTTTTTGAATTTAAAGGAATTAAAAGGAGATTTTGGATATAAAAATACTTATATCGAAATTGGATTATTTTAAAGGAAATTAATTTGGATAAAATAATAAATTGATTTGGAATTATACTTAACTATTCGTAAAATGTTTTAAAAAGAGATTTAAAAATAAATTATATACAGGATTTTAAGTGATATTTATGTTTTATAGAAAAGAAGTTGAAATCAATATTAAAAATAGATTTGAAAATATATGGGATTTATGAAGAAATGGATTTATATAATGAAATTTTTAAATGAGATTTTTATAAACAAGTGATACTTAAAAGGGGTTTATAAATTTATAAACGATGTTTATAAATAAGGGAAGATGATATCAGTTGATAAATTGGGAATATAAATACAAAATATGAATTTATATCAAGATATGGAAATCGTGTTTGGGAAAAATAGTGGATTCTATTTTTGAAATGTGAGAATGTTTAGGAAATCGAAATGAAAAAGATGTGTTATGAATCGCGAAGGGTTCATAAATTGAAATTTGTTATTGGAATTTTAAAAATATTTTTTTATAAAGAAGTAAGTTTTGTTTTAAAAAGTAAAATTTTATTTATTATACTATGTAAATCTAAGCTATTAGTATTGAAATATTTTGAAAAGTAGATTATTCTAATATTTAATATTTATTGAAATGAATTCATATTTTTACAATAAGCTTTGTAAATCAATTAGTTTATTTAAAAATGAAGAATTATCAATGTTTATTTAAAGTGTTTTAATATTTTAAAAATTACTTAAACATGTTTTAAAAATAAATTATTACTCTTTAAAAATACTTATTTTATATGTAAATATATAGTTTTGAAATGATTGAAATTTATTTATAAACCCTCTCAAGATTTGTAAATGGGGTTTTATTCAACGGATGTGATTTGATAAGAGAAAATTTTATAATGGAATTATTGAAACTTAAGGAAATTTCCAAAGTGTTTAAATACAAAAACTTTGAAAATGGATTAGAATTCGTAAAAGAAGATAGAAATGGATAGTTGGAATTTGTAACAACCCTGTATTTTGTAATTATTTTATTGTATATTTTAATTCTTTTTTATGTAAGATTTTGATTTAAAAACTTATTTTACTTATTTGAAATGATTAAATTTATTATTTAAATATAATCTTGATCTTTATATGAGTTATAATTCCAAACTTGTGTAAGTTGAATATTTGCCTGAAATGCTGATTTTGGTCAAAACAGTCAAACTGTGACTTTTAACTTAAAATTTTAAAATTTTAATTTTTTTTCTTTTATTATGAAAGTACATAAAATTCTAAGAACACCACTTTTCGTTTCGTTGAATTTGGATGTAAATTGTGAAAGTTATACCCTTTACAATATTGTGCGTATATAGGGTTATTTAACAATGACTATTTTAAATTGTATAAATTACTTCTTCTTTGTTATATTTTATTTTAATATGTGATAATATGTTACATTATGTATATTTTGACTTTTAAGTATTTTTAAAATGATAATATAATTTTTCTAAAGTTCATTTGAATTTATTTCTAATTTTAAAAGCCTAGTCTACAATTTTAAGCCATTTTCTTAATTTAATTATATATAATTAAAATTTATTTATTTATTTTACGCACTCACTTTTATTTGCTGTGTTTTACTTTATTTTATTCATTTTACATGTATTTAAATTAAAGTAAATTTTTCCAAAGTGTATTGAAGTTATTTCTAATTCTTAAGTCAAGTTTTCATTTTCTGTGCCATTTTTCTTATTTTAATCATATCTAATTAATAATTAATTATTAATATTTTGTTTATCTGTTATATTTTCGAATTCTAACTGAAATTTATAAGTGTTTTCAGTTATTTAAGATGTATATGACTATATATAGGAAGTTTAAAAGGTTTGAAAGCAAAGAAACGTAAAACCGTTTTAACGTTTCTTCTTCCGTTTCTTTTCCAATTAATAGATTTAGTTTCCTTTGACCGTCCTTTTTTTTGTAGCTGTGCATTTCTTACCTCATTTTTACGTGAAAACATTCCTCTCCACTTCATTTTTCACGGCTAGAAAGGTTTGGTAATGGCTCCTCTTTTCCTCTTCTTTTTGCTCTTCTTTTTCCATTGTTTTCTTATATTTTGCCTTGTTTTCTCATGTGTATTGCTTGGCCTCTCCTCCATAGCCACGACCACCACCTCCTACACCTCTTCCCTTCCATCATCACCAGCTACCCCTCTGGTCTTGACCAAGGCCGAGCCCACCATGGTGCCAAAACTCCAAAAAAATGCAACAATGCCCTTGAACAATGCTAGTTTGACCACCTTTGCCTCATCTCCTTCAACCACCACCTTAACCACCACCATAGCCACCTCCACCACCTCTGACCTGACCTCCACCCTCTGCCACATCACCCAACACCCTCTGGAAATCAGACCATGACCAAGCCGTGCCCATCCATTGAAGCAAGGTCCAATCTATCTTGTTCATTTTGCTTTGTATTTCAAAATTGTTTCAATGTTATTTTATGTTGAATGTTTATATATTGTCTTGTTTGTTTTGTTTTGGGTTGTTGATACAAAATCATATCTTGGCTATCTTTCAACTCAAATCAAAAGTCTTGCAATTGTGCTTGTCGTGCCTTTGGAGTCGTGCTTGTATGTTGTTTTGGTCTCTAGCTTCGAAAAAAGTGAGTCTTTCTCACTCTGACATTTATACTTATGAAAAGTGAATTGATGACAAGTGTTTAGTAATAAAAAATGTTTATGCAAGTTAATGATGATCATATGATATGCTATGACATGTTATTACCATATTATTACCATGTTAAAACTGTTAATTTTCACCTGACATCTGATATATGACTGTACATTGTGATATTGACCTTGTTTATATTATTTCTGCATATGATCACACTGCAAGTTCCCTGTTAGAAAAAAAATGTTATGGGCTGAAATGATAGGCCTGAATGGTTTTTTTATTTTTCATTTTGACTTGGGATTGCGGGTTTGAAATGATAGAACCCAGATTTTTCTTTTTAAACTGCGGACTGAAATGATACATATCCGTATCACTTGACCTAGGTTAGAAAACTATATACAGACCCATGGTTATTCTATAAAGTGTTTTGAATATTTTTAAGTATTTTTAAAATATAAATTTATGAAATTTGATTCAAATGGATTGTGAAATGTTTTAAATAAATAAATTGTGATTTTTCTATGCGTTAAAAATGTAATTTATGAATGGTTAAAATTTGATTTGTGAAATATGCCCTAAGTTTGGAATGTGGAATTTTGGTTAAAATGATGTTTAAGCTATATAAATAAAATGGACTTTAATTATGTTTGTAAATTGGTAAATATGATTTTTGATTTAAATCTTAATTTAGATGATTTATTAAAGTATTATCGAACCTTTCTATGAATTTAAGTGGTTGAATAAATGACTGTTGAAAGGTGAAATTTTAAGATATAACTTGATTGGAAAAGGTGAATTTGGTTTTAATTAAAGGTTTAAGTTAATTAAATAAAAATAGGAAATTTGGTTAAATTTTTGTCAAATGAAAATAAAATATAAGTGTTGAGTTTATTTGTCGAAATGTGAAGAATTGGAAACTTTTACACTTGAATTTATTTGGTAAATTGTTGAAATTGGACTTAGTTATATGAAATTTATTGTATAAAAATAATATGTCAAATGATATGTTAATGAACATTTAAATGTTAAAAATGAATTTTCTAAAATGTTTATTTGTTTTGAATTAAAGTTATTTAATTACTGGAAATACAACAAAACCTAGAATTTACTCTTAATGGCATTCAGAAATGCTATGGTTTCTGAATTGAACTAAAACTGTGAAAAATGAGCTATTACAGCAGGTCTGAAATGCTGTAGTTGTTGTAGTTGAACTTATAGGCTAATATTGAACTCAGGTCTCTTATAGCATTCTCTGGAAATGCCATAGTGGTCTGCAATCTTTGCTGAAATCAAATAAAACCTTTGTTTTGAAATCTGAACTACCGCAGCACTTCTGAAATGCTGTCTTTTCTGTTTTGAACTATAATTCAACTAAAAACTGAGTTTAAACAGCAGTTTTAAATGCTGTCTTTGCTGAATCAAAGTGTTTTCAAGTATAACTTGTAATAGCCTTTTCTATATGCCGTGAAATGCTGAAATTGTAATAATTATGGTTTTTGACTTAGCAAACGAACTCAGAATGGTTTGGAACTTTGAAAATTGAATACTGGACTTGAAAGTATAATAATTACACTTTTAAAATGATTTTAATTGAATTAAATCGTTGAAATATAAATCATTTAAAGAGTGGGTTGAATCGAAATGAATGAATGTTATCTTTGAATTTAAAGGATTTTAAAGATACGATATTTTGATATATTAAATGATTGAAATGTGGTTTCAAAAAGATATGATATTTTGGTATATTAAATGATTTGAAACGAAGTTTTGAAAGATATGACATTTTGATATTAAAATGTTTTGATAATAAAAATGGTTAGAAATGACTTGATATTTACTTTGATAAATATTTGAATTGAAAGATATGGTATGATGATATATTTGAAATGGTTTGGAAATGATTTAATCTTTATTTTTGATAAAGATTTGGGTTGGAATGATATTTTATTTTGAAGTATAAAATATGTTTTAAAGTTATAACTACGGGTTATAATAACGGTTGGTTGTTAAAGAGACCGGGATCAGATATTGTCTTATAGCCGGACAATACCGAAAACCACTTTAACAACTGTGTACGCGGTGGAGATTCCAGAATGAAGTAGGATGGTGGCGACGTTCTCGAGGTATATTACGTGGACCCAACTCCCGTGAGTTGGCATATATGACTAAAACAGAAGCTATACCGGGCTACACAAAGGGTCGCACCCTTTCATCGAGCATGCTCCATCGGAAACCATTCTATTACTGTTGTGATTCGATTCGGTGGCGCCACTTTGATTCGGGGGTATTGTTCGAGGTGGGCGGAAGCTGCTGGCTTGCCGTCACCACCGGTCCGGGAGTGCAAACGGTGTATCCACCCTGGCATTTCCTTGCGTGTCGTGTCATATCCTTATATCGAGCCCACTACGATTTTGATTTTAAAGATCCGACCGCGTTAAGGTTCACCATCCCCTTAACTCTATTTTCTATATGATTATACTTTACTGATTAGACACTACCGTATATAGCGTATATTACTACATAGTAAGTAGTTTAACGGATCCTTAGAGGATGGGCGGTCCCAAGCATCCTTTAAGTTACTGATGCATTTTGTTGCTGTTCACTTGAGTTGATTTACAGTTTATAAGTATTTATGTCCTGACTCGAGGGTTTTGTATTTTTCTTTACGCTCGGGTCAGATTGATTGAGTTAGCATTCAAGATTCACCTTCGGCATTGGAGCTTTCCTTGAAGATCCAGCCATCTATTTTGTTTCAGTATCCAGTGGTTCAGTGATGTATCTGATTTGTACCTGATGTATCATGTTACTCTTCTGTTGTATCTTATTTAACTCTGATGTATCTTATATTTTATATAGTAGCTTCATGAACTACCATCTCTTTTTCTTCCGCTGCATTTTTATATACTCTGTGTCTGAGATCTGTGATTTTTATTTACTGTATATTCTGAGGTTTGCCTTTATTTACAACATGGTATTTTGAGCAATTCAATTCCGGCATGAGTGTCTGCCTATGCACTTATAATGGATGCGAATGGTTGAAAATACCGGCTTGTTACAGTTGGTATCAGAGCTTTGGTAGCTCTAGGCAAAACTCAGCATATGGAGTGAATGTATTTACAGAATCACTTTCATTCGAGTTTGAATCTCTCCCATTTGACTCGATTCCTTTGAATTTTGGAACATTCCCTACGGTTCCAAAATCCATTCGTATCCCTCACTATTTATCTTCTTTTGACTCTGGAGCATTCCATAACTCTGCTTCGAATGATCTTTTTAGTGAGTTGGCGGTCACGCCAATTTCAAATTGAATTGAAAAAAAGAAGGAGGAAAACTCCTTTACAAATTAGCATCGATTCACCAGAGATTTATATCTATCCTTGGTTTAGATGCTAATATCTTTTGTTATTCCAAACTCTAACTCTCGAGATCGAATGTAGATTTACCCTAGAAAAATCCACATTGATCTTATTCTTTAAGTCAAGGTTGACCCGGTTAAGGTTGCCCGTGATTTATTTAAGTTAATCCACCTCCCTATTTTGTTATTTAATCATCTTGTCTTTTGTTTCCAATCTATTCTTCTAAACATTTTGAATTGTACTTGTATATCTATGTTTTGTTTTATATATTGTGTTGTTTGGGTTGTTGATGTTGATTTGGGTTTCCGATCGATTCGTCTGATCAACGCTATCGATAGGATTTCTAAAACACTTTGACAGAACAAACTGACACAATATTATTTTAAAATTAGGTTAATGAAATAAATTTTGATATATAAGTATATTTATGGAACTTAATGAAATGATTTAAATTGATAATTTGAAATGATAATACTTGATTTATCATTTATTGTTCTACAAATAGATCTGTAAATATTTGTTTATAAATTTATTTGGGAACTGAAATGAATTTAAAACAAGAATTTGAGGATTTAAATTCCGATTATTTCGAACTTTGGTTTAAAGTTTTAAAAGGTTGTATTATTTAAAGTATATTGAATAGAATTTGTTTTCAAAGAATTTTTAAAGGTTTAAAATTAGTGCTTTTCTCTTTGTCGCTGGAAAATAACTTCGGTGATGATCGCGACATCATCGACGTTCGTTTTCGAGTTTCGAAGTTAGGAGACTGTTCTGTAGTCTTGCTACAGCTTTGTTTTGGGAAATTAAATTGATTTGAATTTCTAAAATATGACTTGATTTATAATATATATATATATATATATATATATATATATATATATAGATATATGATTGAAATTTGATTTGACATATTATATATGTATATATTATTTCTTATCTCTAAATGGTCTGAAGAAATCGGAAATTTAATTCTTAAATTCTATTTTTAAAGAATAATTTTAATTATAAAAAAAGAAAATGAATTTTTTTTTGAATAAATGATTTAAGCTTGAAATGATTGAATTGGAAATTTATTTGTATAATACAATTGCATTCAAATATAACTTACCAAAATTTCAGAAGTTAAAAATGTAATTGGATAATATACGATATAAAAAGATTTTAAAAATAAAATTTGAGTGGTTGTAATAAATGTTATACACATAAATTTTAATTATAAAATGATTAACAGAGGTAAATATAATAAAGGGTAATTGAATGACTTACAATAAAATGATGTTAAAAGAACTAAGAATAAAAGAAAGTAGTTATAAAAAAAAGTGTAAATATATTTAACATGAGTGATAAATATATTGAGAGGAATAAATTTAATTTTGATTAGGAATAAAGAAGAATAAAATTTATTAAGTACATTGTGAGTGTAATAAATGATTATTTTTCAAACCCATGGTTTTAAAAATGGTTAATTTTAGATGATTGGATAATAAGATAATGAAATTTGAGATAGTTAAGATTTATCTAACTTGTGTAAAGATTTATTCTCTGTTTAAGTTGAAATTTCCATGCTTTCAAATTTATTTCCTTATTTTGTTTTCAAACTATCTTTTGGTTGTCCTTATCATCCTTATCTTGCTATAGGCTGGTATAGGCATCTTTCTATAATCTTTGATAACCTTTGGTACTCATTTGAATCTATTTTGCGTGCTTGAGTTCTTGATTTTGGAGAACCTTGGAAAGATCACCTCCACCTTGTAAAACTTACCTATAACAACAGTTATCAGGTATAACTTCAATCTTCTTGTCATCTTATCTTAATCCTATTTCACTCTATCTTTTCTGTGCCCTTCCATACCTCATTCCTTTTCGGGGACGAAAAGTTTTGAGTGGGGGAGAGTGTAACAACCCTGTATTTTGTAATTATTTTATTGTATATTTTAATTTTTTTATGTAAGATTTTGATTTAAAAACTTATTTTACTTATTTGAAATGATTAAATTTATTATTTAAATATAATCTTGATCTTTATATGAATTATAATTCCAAACTTGTGTAAGTTGAATATTTGCCTGAAATGCTGATTTTGGTCAAAACAGTCAAACTGTGACTTTTAACTTAAAATTTTAAAAGTTTAAAAATTTAATTTTTTTCTTTTATTATGAAAGTACATAAAATTCTAAGAACACCACTTTTCGTTTCATTGAATTTGGATGTAAATTGTGAAAGTAATACCCTTTACAATATTGTGCGTATATAGGGTTATTTAACAATGACTATTTTAAATTGTATAAATTACTTCTTCTTTGTTATATTTTATTTTAGTATGTGATAATATGTTATATTATGTATATTTTGACTTTTAAGTATTTTTAAAATGATAATATAATTTTTCTAAAGTTCATTTGAATTTATTTCTAATTTTAAAAGCCTAGTCTACAATTTTAAGCCATTTTCTTAATTTAATTATATATAATTAAAATTTATTTATTTATTTTATGCACTCACTTTTATTTGCTGTGTTTTACTTTATTTTATTCATTTTACATGTATTTAAATTAAAGTAAATTTTTCAAAGTGTATTGAAGTTATTTCTAATTCTTAAGTCAAGTTTTCATTTTCTGTGCCATTTTTCTTATTTTAATCATATCTAATTAATAATTAATTATTAATATTTTGTTTATCTGTTATATTTTCGAATTCTAACTGAAATTTATAAGTGTTTTCAGTTATTTAAGATGTATATGACTATATATAGGAAGTTTAAAAGGTTTGAAAGCAAAGAAACGTAAAACCGTTTTAACGTTTCTTCTTCCGTTTCTTTTCCAATTAATAGATTTAGTTTCCTTTGACCGTCCTTTTTTTTTGTATTTGTGCATTTCTTACCTCATTTTTATGTGAAAACATTCCTCTCCGCTTCATTTTTCACGGCTAGAAAGGTTTGGTAATGGCTCCTCTTTTCCTCTTCTTTTTGCTCTTCTTTTTCCATTGTTTTCTTATATTTTGCCTTGTTTTCTCATGTGTATTGCTTGGCCTCTCCTCCATAGCCACGACCACCACCTCCTACACCTCTTCCCTTCCATCATCACCAGCTACCCCTCTGGTCTTGACCAAGGCCGAGCCCACCATGGTGCCAAAACTCCAAAAAAATACAACAATGCCCTTGAACAATGCTAGTTTGACCACCTTTGCCTCATCTCCTTCAACCACCACCTTAACCACCACCATAGCCACCTCCACCACCTCTGACCTGACCTCCACCCTCTTCCACATCACCCAACACCCTCTGGAAATCAGACCATGACCAAGCCGTGCCCATCCATTGAAGCAAGGTCCAATCTATCTTGTTCATTTTGCTTTGTATTTCAAAATTGTTTCAATGTTATTTTATGTTGAATGTTTATATATTGTCTTGTTTGTTTTGTTTTGGGTTGTTGATACAAAATCATATCTTGGCTATCTTTCAACTCAAATCAAAAGTCGTGCAATTGTGCTTGTCGTGCATTTGGAGTCGTGCTTGTATGTTGTTTTGGTCTCTAGCTTTGAAAAAAGTGAGTCTTTCTCACTCTGACATTTATACTTATGAAAAGTGAATTGATGACAAGTGTTTAGTAATAAAAAATGTTTATGCAAGTTAATGATGATCATATGATATGCTATGCCATGTTATTACCATATTATTACCATGTTAAAACTGTTAATTTTCACCTGACATCCGATATATGACTGTATATTGTGATATTGACCTTGTTTATATTATTTCTGCATATGATCACACTGCAAGTTCCCTGTTAGAAAAAAAATGTTATGGGCTGAAATGATAGGCCTGAATGGTTTTTTTTATTTTTCATTTTGACTTGGGATTGCGGGTTTGAAATGATAGAACCCGGATTTTTCTTTTTAAACTGCGGATTGAAATGATACATATCCGTATCACTTGACCTAGGTTAGAAAACTATATACAGACCCGTGGTTATTCTATAAAGTGTTTTGAATATTTTTAAGTATTTTTAAAATATAAATTTATGAAATTTGATTCAAATGGATTGTGAAATGTTTTAAATAAATAAACTGTGATTTTTCTATGTGTTAAAACTGTAATTTATGAATGGTTAAAATTTGATTTGTGAAATATGCCCTAAGTTTGGAATGTGGAATTTTGGTTAAAATGATGTTTAATATAAATAAAATGGACTTTAATTATGTTTGTAAATTGGTAAATATGATTTTTGATTTAAATCTTAATTTAGATGATTTATTAAAGTATTATCGAACCTTTCTATGAATTTAAGTGGTTGAATAAATGACTGTTGAAAGGTGAAATTTTAAGATATAACTTGATTGGAAAAGGTGAATTTGGTTTTAATTAAAGGTTTAAGTTAATTAAATAAAAATAGGAAATTTGGTTAAATTTTTGTCAAATGAAAATAAAATATAAGTGTTAAGTTTATTTGTCGAAATGTGAAGAATTGGAAACTTTTACACATGAATTTATTTGGTAAATTGTTGAAATTGGACTTAGTTATATGAAATTTATTGTATAAAAATAATATGTCAAATGATATGTTAATGAACATTTAAATGTTAAAAATGAATTTTCTAAAATGTTTATTTGTTTTGAATTAAAGTTATTTAATTACTGGAAATACAACAAAACCTAGAATTTACTCTTAATGGCATTCAGAAATGCTATGGTTTCTGAATTGAACTAAAACTGTGAAAAATGAGCTATTACAGCAGGTCTGAAATGCTGTAGTTGTTGTAGTTGAACTTATAGGCTAATATTGAACTCAGGTCTCTTATAGCATTCTCTGGAAATGCCATAGTGGTCTGCAATCTTTGCTGAAATCAAATAAAACCTTTGTTTTGAAATCTGAACTACCGCAGCACTTCTGAAATGCTGTCTTTTCTGTTTTGAACTATAATTCAACTAAAAACTGAGTTTAAACAGCAGTTTTAAATACTGTCTTTGCTGAATCAAAGTGTTTTCAAGTATAACTTGTAATAGCCTTTTCTATATGCCGTGAAATGCTGAAATTGTAATAATTATGGTTTTTGACTTAGCAAACGAACTCAGAATGGTTTGGAACTTTGAAAATTGAATACTGGACTTGAAAGTATAATAATTACACTTTTAAAATGATTTTAATTGAATTAAATCGTTGAAATATAAATCATTTAAAGAGTGGGTTGAATCGAAATGAATGAATGCTATCTTTGAATTTAAAGGATTTTAAAGATACGATATTTTGATATATTAAATGATTGAAATGTGGTTTCGAAAAGATATGATATTTTGGTATATTAAATGATTTGGAACGAAGTTTTGAAAGATATGACATTTTGATATTAAAATGTTTTGGTAATAAAAATGGTTAGAAATGACTTGATATTTACTTTGATAAATATTGGAATTGAAAGATATGGTATGATGATATATTTGAAATGGTTTGGAAATGATTTAATCTTTATTTTTGATAAAGATTTGGATTGGAATGATATTTTATTTTGAAGTATAAAATATGTTTTAAAGTTATAACTACGGGTTATAATAACGATTGGTTGTTAAAGAGACCGGGATCGGATATTGTCTTATAGCCGGACAATACCGAAAACCACTTTAACAACTGTGTACGCGGTGGAGATTCCAGAATGAAGTAGGATGGTGGCGACGTTCTCGAGGTATATTACGTGGACCCAACTCCCGTGAGTTGGCATATATGACTAAAACAGGAGCTATACCGGGCTACACAAAAGGTCGCACCCTTTCATCGAGCATGCTCCATCGGAAACCATTCTATTACTGTTGTGATTCGATTCGGTGGCGCCACTTTGATTCGGGGGTATTGTTCGAGGTGGGCGGAAGCTGCTGGCTTGCCGTCACTACCGGTCCGGGAGTGCAAACGGTGTATCCACCCTGGCATTTTCTTGCGTGTCGTGTCATATCCTTATATCGAGCCCACTACGATTTTGGTTTTAAAGATCCGACCGCGTTAAAGTTCGCCATCCCCTTAACGCTATTTTCTATATGATTATACTTTACTGATTAGACACTACCGTATATAGCGTATATTACTACATAGTAAATAGTTTAACGGATCCTTAGAGGATGGGCGGTCCCAAGCATCCTTTAAGTTACCGATGCATTTTGTTACTGTTCACTTGAGTTGATTTACAGTTTATAAGTATTTATGTCCTGACTCGAGGGTTTTGTATTTTGCTTTACGCTCGGGTCAGATTGATTGAGTTAGCATTCAAGATTCACCTTCGGCATTGGAGCTTTCCTTGAAGATCCAGCCATCTATTTTGTTTCAGTATCCAGTGGTTCAGTGATGTATCTGATTTGTACCTGATGTATCCTGTTACTCTTCTGTTGTATCTTATTTAACTCTGATGTATCTTATATTTTATATAGTAGCTTCATGAACTACTATCTCTTTTTCTTCCGCTGCATTTTTATATACTCTGTGTCTGAGATCTGTGATTTTTATTTACTGTATATTCTGAGGTTTGCCAAAATTTTATTTACAACACGGTATTTTAAGCAATTCAATTCCGGCATGAGTGTCTGCCTATGCACTTATAATGGATGCGAATGGTTAAAAATACCGGGTTGTTACAGAATTATAGACAAGTGTGATCGATTTTGGAAATTTTAAGGGAAATTAATTAATGGATTCCGAAACTTATAGAATTTGTTATAAGTGAGTTAAGGGATTTACGAGTAAATTGTCAAGGATTTGAGAAGTATGAAATAAATGGAATATTTCCTAAGTATTGGACATAAAATGATTTGAAAAAAATTATACTTATAAATATTTTCCTAAGTATTGAACCGGAAGGGTTTGAAATATTTTTACTAAGAGATTATTATTACAGAAATATTTTCCAAAGTATTCAATTATAAATGGAATTGGAAAAAATATATTTCTAAGTGTTGATATGGATTGAATATCTCGTTATGGATTTAAGTATTTGAAATCATTTTCAAATATTGAATATACTGGAAATTTTTTGAATTTATATCTTCGTAAAGATGTTTGGAAATGAATGTTTTGAATTTTTTTATAAAATGGGCCTAATGACTGCTCATATGTGTTCTTTGATATTCATATAATCGACAATCAAATCTGGCTAAATTTGTCAATCATTTCGAAGAGACCGGGATCAGATTTAAATATCCGTAGACTACTTCGATCCAATTTGTGCATTATGAATTACGATATCTCAAAGACAATGGAGATGCTGATCTTAGAGGAGATTCGATTTGTTCAGACCCAAAACAACTTTTATGGATGAATGCTATCATTTTCATCATTGTCTAGAAGGTAGAATTAGCATTCCTAGTACGAATGCTATTCTAAAGGTAAAACGTAGCCTCAGCCTCAAGCCTCATCAACCGGGAATGACTAAAACAGGGAAGATGTGGCAGGGCTAAGTAGGTCGCACCCAAGTAAGGTATGTTATCACTTTTCCAGATACCCTTGGATATGTTATAATTATGGATATGGTTGTGCATGGAAAAAGGAGCGCTCAATTAGGGTGGGAACACCTGGGGTGATAGTATATTCAGTACTATCCAGGTTAAAGGTAGGCCAGTCCTATGTTGGAAGGGATCGTTAGGTATGATCTTGGTATATTTTTTTGGAGGTGTACTGTGATGGATGTTACCCCAGTAGCCCAGTCATTGTATGGAATCTAATATCCACTATGAGCCTGTATGGTTTTGATAGTGCCTAACTATGCTGTGTACGGTTTTGATAGTGCTTACTATGCTGAAACGTGAGATGTAAGCATTTCAGCTATTTTTTAGTTTATTTTATATAGACACTATTATAATAATAGATGATTTTGATATAAAATGTTTTGGTTATCGTAAGATAATAACCCATCGTATTTATGTGTCACACGGTCTTACAAGGTACCTTTGTTTTTCAAAGGATTCTGAAAATAGTAATAATTCAAATTGAGTGTGTTTTCTCATGCTGGTTTTCCAGACTGGCTCAGGTGTTATTTTATTATAATGCTCCGGTCAGACCAAGTACTACAGATTTAGATTAGGATGCTTTGGAGCTTAGGAGACGAGCTGGAGATATCAGACGTATATCGCATACTTGATTATATTCTGTTGTGTGTGTCGGGCTGTACAGTCAGCACTGGTGAGGATAAGTTATGATAACTATTCATATTCATTTATTGATATTGTACTTGATGATTGTATGTATATTAACAGTTACAGATTATTTTGTATAAAAATCTGTTATTATATATTATATTTTGTTCCGCTGCAACTGTGAGATTTTGTGTATTGTTGTTTCCGTTTTCTTCTATCCTCTTCTTTCTTTTAGTTATTCGTCTTTCAGTACAATTTGTGTTGGACAAGTGTGGTTTATTGTCAACTCAAAGGGTACGGAACGGTAGGTCACTACACTAAGGGTATATACAAAACAAAACAAAAATTATTCTGCTTTTCATAATTTAGGTGAAGATCAAATCAAAATTGGGGCATTTAAAACTTAGTCAACCTCTCAACCTCCTTAACTAGAGTGTTAAGATGGACAATATTTATGGTTTCACTCAAAATAAAAAATAGTTTATACTACTTACATGTTTTAAACAAAGTTACGGTTTTAATACAACAACGTCTATTAAAACCTTCCTATCTTTTTTATCTTAAGATGTTATAATAAATGATGCTTGTGGACTATCCCAATAGCACCAATTAGTTTACACTACTTAGATACTTAAATAATATCCATGGTTTTGATAAAACAACGTTATCGAAACCTTCATATCCAGTCTAACCTATTTAAATCAGCGTTAAATTACCTCATTTTTATTTAAGGGTAAAATTCATTAATGTAAACAATCTCTTATAAAAAATACTTTTATTTTGGAAATCTATTCCCTCTTTAGGGAACTTAAAGACTAAATATCCAGATATAAATTACAAAATTCATCTTTCAAACCATACTACATTTTTTATGAAATAGCTTCAAACAATTTGTTTATTAAAACTCATTTTGGGTTCGTTCGGATTTGAATTCCTTTCGATCGTACAATGATAAAGAGAATAATTTACTACAATGTTCGCCTAAGCAACATTTGATCATCACTTAGAAGATTATTCAGATTACCACAAAACTAATCAAAATGCTTTCCTTCGAATTATTCAAAGAAAAAACATTCTACTTAAAATTTCTTTTCCAAAATATTTATACTTTAGAAATATTTCCAAATAATGCTGTTATTACTGTTCACAAAATCTTTTGAAATTATTTTAAATAAATTCGGGATTAATTTTTTCAAAAAATCTTTAAATGTTATTTGGAAAGACAAATATATAATGCCAAATTAAAACAAAGGGTCAAAATAAATGTCACTTAAACATCGTTTACTAAAATACCAAAATAATTTATACTTAACTTTATTTATAAACAATTCCTTTTAAAGGATTTTCTCATTTATAAACATCATTTATAAATATAAAACAATGTTAATCATTGTGGAGGACAATTTATAAAATTCTATTATTAATTTAAGATAATAAATTAAATTTATAATATCTTTTATAAATCTAAAACAATATTAACTACCCCAAAAGATAATTAATCAAATTTATAATTTTCTGTAATAAAAAAATTAATTATCTTTAATAAAATAGTTTATTACTTCCAAAACACTTTCATCAAATCAATTAATTGATTTTAAACTAATTTATCCAATCAATTAACCAACTTAAAATATTATTTATCAAAAGATTTACGAAATTCAAATAATCATTAATTAATGAATAATAACATTCAAATATCGTTAATTATTAATTTTCAAATATCATTAATTAAAATAATTAATTAAATTCAAATATCGTTACTTAAAATGATTAATTAAATTCAAATATCGTTACTTAAAATGATTAATTAAATCCAAATCTTGTTAATCAAAAAGATTAATTAATTTTAAACATCATTAGTTAAAATGATTAATTAATTTAAAAAATCATTAATCAAAATGATTAATGAATTTTAAACATCTACTTTTGGAAAAACGCGAGCTCAAGTTCAAACTCACATAATGGTTTAGGGATGATGTTTAATAAATGACGGTTCAACGGAAATTGCTATAACGATACTTAAACAGTTTAAATGGAATATCTATATTAATTTCAATTAATCAATCAAACAAATCAAACTATCATCCAAGAATTCAACAATAGTTTATAGCATCACATATATGATATAGTAAATTTGGATGTGGGTTGGTTCATATTTAAATAATTCTTCTTTATTATAACTAAACTTTCTCATATATTTATCCTCTGAACGTATTATCCTACTATTGAGATTATATTAAACAATTTTTTATTAAAAGTTTACTTTTAGTTTAACATTATTAAAAGATGACTTTTAACTTAACCCTTTTGTCGAACACCTTATAAGCAAACTGTGAAACTTAATTCATAAGTGGTTCGTTCCATTAGTCCCTAATTCCCATCTACTCAACCTATGTATTACTAAGGAAAATTCCTTATGAATTATTCAACAATAGTTAGTGCTCAAACTAGACGAGCTTAACTAATCAAATACTAAATGATAAAAATAAAATACCATCATTTCTAAATAATCAACTCAACTATACAACTATGTTAATTTTGAAAATCATTCTTACATATATAGCAAATATATTCCTAGGGAAAATTATTTCATTACCATTTTAAAACATAAATGTATTGGTAGATCTGTTCAAGTATTTAGGAATCTCTATCGATAACGTTGATAAGACGCATCGACCAGAATTCATATACCACTCAATGGATCAATCAACACAGTATAAAACATTTTTATAGTACTAAAAAATGCGCACTCAATACATATTTATACTCTCAAACTTATCCTAGGATTTTACTAAGAGAGTTTGCCCCACCAGAGCTTAGGAGTTCACTAAACCTAGGCTCTGATATCATCTGTGATGACCCACCTTTCTGACCCGTAGGAACGACACTTAACTCATCCTCGGTATTCGTGTGCCATTGCCCAAGCACCCGAAAGATAAGTTGCCTTGCGGTAAAATAAAGAGCAGAACAAAATAGAATAGATGAACCTCACATCGAAATGGTTACATATAATAAGTGATATAGCACAAAGGTTACTCCTTATAAGGAGTTAACAGAGTTATAAAAAAATACTGCATCTAATAGATTTGCAGTTACGCTTTCTTACTTTTCATTTTTAAGATTGAAAATACACCTACATAATCATACAGCGGTAATAAATAACTAGATAACTAAGGAGCCACATGCCCGATCACCAACTTCAAAGGTCCAAAGAAAACCTGCTATTCTCGGACTACCCAAATATAATTGAGTACCCAAGAGGTTAAGGAAAATAAACAACTCGGATTAGACAAAATGTCTGGTATGAGTAAAATCATGAAATCAAAGGAAGTGTATTTAAACAATAATATGTGGGACCACGCCGCTAACGTGGAATGAATTTTCTCTCACATAAACAACAACCAAACATAACAAAAATGAAATGAACAATAGGGAACAAATCCAAACATAGATGATGGGTACAATTAGTGTAAAATTCAGAGTTGAAAGAATGGAAATAGTCTGAATAAAAATCCAAATTAGATAGAATGGATAAAACAAGACAAAAATCCAAACTCAAAAGAATGGACTAGACAAGATAACTGTCCAAAATCGATAGAATGGAAAAAATCAAAATGGAACCCCGCGAAGAGTGGGTGACTCATCTCATTGTAATTAAAGAAAACATATTCAAAAGTCCGAATCGAATAATGAAAGGAAAATTTTCCAACAATGATTAGGAGGGTGCTCCCCCCTTACCGAAAGTATACATCTAGAAATGTACTTGAAAACTCCGTTGGCTCTTGGACACTTACAAGCCGGACCCCGTCAACGGTTACCGAGAATCCGTGTATTTCACATCTCAATGTGCAAAAGTGATACTAATCTAGAGTGGATGTGGAAGTATCCTAATGGAAGCAACCCCACATAGCTTGGCTTCCACTCACTCTTTGGGTTTAGTCATTTTCGAAAAAGGATAACAATCTCAAGTGAGCAACATATCGTCTTAGAATGATGAAATAGAAAGAAGGCTAAGGTAACCGATAGTAGGGAAACTAACTATCGAGGATATAAAACGATTGTGTATGGAAATTATGTCTTGTGTACTTATCACCACTTATCGAATTGCAACTTGTACTATTTCTTAGTTAACAATAATACCAGAAATGTCAAGAAAGTGTTAACTCAAAGTCATGTTTCATGATTATCCTTGACTTTTGAAATAGCGACGAGTTTATTTCTTTGACATTTGGTGCTAAGTATACAAATAAATCATTTCCATATAAGCGAATTGCTTTATGGATATTAATCCATTTTCATAATCGAACTTTTTTCTTTTTAAAACCCGAGTTCGTGCTTGACCTAACGTTACAAGTATTAGCTTTAAAACACTTTATTAAAAGAGTTTACTAACTTCAAAACATCAATTTAAAAAGGATTTAATAACTTGAAACATCCTTATTACATTGATTAATTAACTTTAAACTTAATTACTCAATTTGATTTTTGAACTTCAAATGTATTTAAATAATAAAAAGGATAAACCACATTTAAACCTTATTTTTTTTTTGGCAAGGCTAGCCGGTTTTATAGTGGGCCGTCCACTTTTTATTACGAACATAATAAAAATTTGAAGTACAGGAGTAAGGTAGAGACACCCTAACTGCTAAAAGAAAGAAAAAATACAGCACAGGAGTGTGACAGACATGTCACAGCTACAATAATCTACAAACAGGTCTAAGTCTCCTCCGCAGAGGTAGAATCGCCAACTACAATATCCACTTCGGAAGAATCCAGAGAGACATTCCCATGAAGACCAATAAAGGGGCGAAATAGGAGGGCAATTGACGGATCATAGATCTCGGCATCAGAACAGTATATAAAGGATCGATCCCAGGTAGTATCAGCAAGCATAATAGAATTTAACTTAGCATATGAACCGTCCATATCAAGAACCAAGGAATCACCAGACTGCCTATAAAAAAGGCAACGAAAGTCTAATAGATCAGCAGAAACATATCTAAAATAGGAATCATCCACAGGGTTGAAACGCATATCAGAACAACGTTCAACCCAACAGCTCTCAGACTCAGCCCAAACAACTGTCTGAGGCAGTGCATGTACCGGGGCATCACCGATATCCACAAAAACATCAGCAGGAACAGAGCACGCAGGAGGGGATGCAGGCGGAGAGATACAAGGCAGCATACCAGGGTCAGAAGGAGGGACAGCAGAAGGAGGAATAACTATCTTGGGAACCCACTTCCTGAGCGGAGGCCGAGGCAGAGGAATCTTTGGCGCAGCTGCGGAGACAACAGAATGGGAGCAGGCAGTATCTATGTGGCCAAAGGAGTGACGGGAGGAACAAATATGCGGGACCCAACCATAGCGAACACGGACATCGACAACATGGCCAATGGCAAGCTGAACTAGAATAGAGGAAGGGAGAGGCCTATGAGGGGTAATCTCAATCAGAGCCTTAGCATACATCAGCTTATACTTTGATTTAACTAGTAAAATATAATTAATTTAATTTAATAATTAATTAATCATCGCTATTTAAATGAATAACGAAGTTAAAATATCCTTGTTACTTTGATAAATTCACTTTGAAACTTCATAAATTAAGTTGATTAATTAACTCCAATAACCATTAATTAGAAAGGATAAGTCACCTTTAAAACATCATTAATTCAATTAAGTAATTAATTAATTTAAATATAACTAAATAAATAAATAATTAATTCTATTTATTTAAAAATGATTTATTAATTATAAACATCAATAAAGGAAAGATTAATTAGAGTTAAATAAGTTGATAAGTTTTAAAAATCATTTATTAAAAAGATTTATTGATTTAAAAGCATCATTACCAAATTGGTTAATTAATTTTAATCCATCATCGTTGAATGGTTAATTATCCTTAAACATTATTAAGTAAAATGAATTATTAAATTTAAACATCATTAAATAAAATGATTAATTAATTTAAACAATCACTACTAGGTAATTAGTTAAATGTAAAACACATCATTAAGTTAAAATTAGTTAACCTTAATCCTTATTAATTAAGTAATTGATTAAATTAAATAATCAATATTAAAATTTACTTTTGGAAACATCATTAATCAAAATATTGCTTAACTTGTAAAACATTTCCAAGCACGAAGATGTGGCCAAACGGTTTCGATAAATGGTGATTTTCTGAAAGTGTCGATATAACGATTATCACTATACGGGCATTTCGACAGACAAACTTATGACACTAGCCATACAACCAAACATCACATAGCAATGGTTTATGCACAGCACAAGATAAATAATGATGATATAAATGTAGTAAGTATTTACTAACAATTATATAAACTTTAACTACCAACTTTTCATATAGCTAACCATATGCTCACTAACTTTCAAATGCAACAACTTTTCAAAGCATGAAAAAACAAATAACCAAACCACCGCTTCATATATACAACAAGCATTCATAATCTATTAACATGAACATTAACATAGTATAAGCAAGGTTTAAGAAGGCGTATTTTTACTCACCGAAAGCTACCCAAACTCTCACTAACTGAAATCACAAATACAGAGTAGTCTCAAATACGAAGGTAACCGACAAGACTGAACATAAACTGAAAACAATTGGAATAACTGAATGCTGAATCGATATAAGAAAGATCTTCAAGAAAAGCTCCAAGCTCCAAAGGTGAGTCCCAAATGCTGTGACACTCAGTTTGACCCAAGCATAAAGCAAAACACAAAACACTCGAGTCGAGATTAACATTCTTATACCAGTAAATTCAGCTCAAGTGAAATGTTAACTGAAATACAAAATAACTTAGAGGATGTTTTGGATTTCCATCCTCTAAAGATCCATGGAACTATTCACTATGTAGTAATATATGCTAGTATAACATGTCTATCTGTAAAGTATTATAATAGCGTTAAGGCATTACTCATATCCCCCTTAACACATTTTAGATATTCTCGTTGGCTATACAATACTGTAAGCTCCACCAAACCGGTGGTTTACGCAGAGGGCACTCCATAAGTACGGTACAAAAGAAACTCATAGAGGTTGTGATAAGGCATGTGACAAAGCATACGAGGCAATGCTTAGGGTAGGATACTGCCGTTTTGTGGATCCGGACTGGTGGTAAAGCATAGCAGCTACTACCGCTCACCCAAAACACACTCCTAAAATCAAAGGTGCACACAATCAAATCACAAAATAATAGAATGGTATCAAAAAAATATGCCCGATCGGAGGTGCGACCTCGCTTAGCCCGGCATGGCTCTTGTTTTAGCCACATCAAGCCGACTCGCGGGAGTCAGGGCTGCGTTGATACCTCATATTAAATCGTCGCCAAACCATCCTACTTCCTTCTGGAATCTCGCGCATGTACACAGTTGTTAAAGTGGTTTTCAGTATTGGTAGAGAGTATGACAATATCTGATCCCGGTCTCTTTAACAACCACACGCTTATTTCATACCATAGTTGTTTATTTCAAAACAGTTCATACTTCATATCAAAATATCATATTTATTTCAAATTCATATCACTTTTGAAATCATATTCACTTTTAAAATCATAACCATAAAATAGTTTAAACCATCGTATCAAAATGTTCGCATTTAAATCCATTAAATCTAAATCATAACAATTCCAATTTAAACAGTTTAAATATTGGAAATAGTTGATGTATTGAAATAATTATAATTTAAAATAGTTTACAGATTATTATAGTTTAGATATTAAGATATTTCATATTTAAAATGGTTTATAAATTTAAAATAATATATTAAAATAGTTTCAAATTAGAATTGGTTCTTTCAATTTCATAAATCAATTCAAATTCCCATTCAAATCATTTAACTTATATCGATTTCAAATTCAGGTTTGAACCATAATTTAAACCCTTCTAATTCAATATATTTCAAAGTCCAGATATTCAACAATTTACAATAACTCAATTTGATAAATTTCATTTATATTTCCAAGTTCAACATAGAATTTTTATTTAAATTTGGAATTATTCGCTAAATCATTTTTAATAACATTTAAATAAAATCTCAAGTTACAAATTTAAATCAAAATTAAACATCTGACTTGAATTATATTAAATTTGAAATTATTCACTTAATCACCCTTTTTATAAATATTTAAATAAAATCTCAAATTACAAAATTAAATCAAAATTTCATATTCAGTTGTAATTTTATTTAAATTTGAAATATTTACATAGTCACGTTTAATTAAATCGGGTTATTAAGTTATAAAAATCATGTTTTTAAAATCTTAAAATAACTCTTATTTAAATTAAAATAAAAAACATTTCTTATTTAAATTCAATTATTAACCAATTAGATCACAAATCAATTCTTATTTAATTTATTTTTCTAATCTTTATTTACTTAAGTTATTACCAAATCTATTTTAAAAATATTAATAAAAATTATGTATAAGTATATAAAAACATATTATATATATTTGTTAAACTAAATTCTATTAAATTAAATCTTATTATTAAATATATTTATATTAAATCTTATTTTATATATTTAAAAAAAAAATTATAAATAAAATCTTAAAATTTATATTTTCAAAACTAACTTATAAATTTAAAATTTCTAAACATATAATTAAAGAATCTAAATTTTACAAAATAAAATACCTTTATATTATATTTAAAATCAATATATATTAAAACTCATATATATTTTCTTTCAAAATCTTGGAAATCATTTTCAAAAATAGAACAACGGTGTCCGTATATAATTTTCTATCCTATGATCAAGCGTATGGATATTTACCATTTCAATCCGTAATTTAAATATTTTACGGGTATATATCATTTCACCCCGCAATCCCAAAATTCACATTAAATTAAAATCACTTGGGTTTATCATTTCAACCTATAACGATTTTACTTTAATATATAAAATCGTTCGGGTATGTATCATTTCAATCTATAGGGAATTTTTAAACTAATAGGGAACTTGTAGAGTAAGAACATATGATAATAATATAACATATTAACAAGATGCATATATCATTAGTAATAAATTAAATATATAAACAACAGGTATGGTGTCATATATTATAGGTAAAAAATTGTATATAATGACATATCATATTTAACAATTAAATAACTTAACAATTCAGATTTAACAGCATATTCAAATTATTATTTCATGTAAATTAAATTTACGGAATAAAAAATGTTAATCGTGAGTGATTGCTCACCTTTCGAGGCTAGAGAACAATGATGGCGAAGGCAGTGACACAGACATGCAAATGGATATGAACATAAGCAAGTCAAAAAGCGATTGCGACAATTTTGGACAATTGTGTGACAAAAGCAAAGCACGATGGACTTGATTTGATGCAGATCAATTATATAAGTGAACTTATATATATATATATATATATATATAGCTATATATTCTAAAAATCCAAAATAAAGCACTTAAAAATAAAATCTTTATAATATATAATATATATATATATATATATATATATATATTTGAAAATCAATATTAAATTTAAAACACATATAAAATAAACTCTTCATACATATTTGAAAACCAAACTCATATATATTTATATATACAAACCAATATATAACTTATATACATATTATATTTTGAAATCAATATTTATTATAAAACCAATATAAACATGCTTTATTACAATATAGACATAAACTCAACAGCTTTAAAAACCAAATATATATATATATATACTGTAACCAACGCATAATGTAACTACATTTGTACGGTCAAACATATACTTATATAAGATTATATATGGACAAAAAGATCTTATACCTTAGAAATAACTATATATATGTTTAGATACATATACTTTAAAAATTAATATTTAATACACAATATATAGCCCTTTCAACACAGTATATATATATATACTTATTAACAAATTTATGTATTAAATTTAATACAGAAGCAGGTAAAATAAACATACAAGGTTACAAACTTTTATGCACTTACTATATATATTACTAAGGATACAGTTCCAAAAGGCTCAAAAAGTCGAAGGCGTGTCAGGTTTGCATGGCATTCAAGTTGGCTAGGCTCGTGTAGCGGATGGGTTCTCTGGCAATTGCTGGGCTGTCAGATGGGGTTGAGTGGTAGGCAGTGGCTGTAGCTTGGTGGTGGGAGGAAGGGCATGGGTTTCAGGGAAAGATAGGAGGCGGCTTGGCTCATGGAGGTCAATGGTGCGGCGCAAGGTGTAGCAGGGGTCAAGTCTATGTGATGGGGGCCGGAGATGGGTGTTTGGTTGTTCAGTTGTGCTTGGGCGTGGGGCTGTTACCCGTGGAGGTGCAGGCAGGCTGGGCGCAGATGACGAGGAGGCCAAGTAGCCTGGTCGGTGGTTTATGGAGAGGTGATCACTAGTCGTGGAGAGAAGGTGACGGGCTCAGCAGTAGAGTGGGGAGGCTGAAGAAGTCTGTGACGGCTGTCATCTCGGTTGAAGGGTGATGAGGTGGTTCACGGTAATGTGAATGGTGAAGCAAGGGGTGGCTGTTATTAGGTGAGACGGATTCAGGCGTGGTGGATGCGAGGTGAAAGAGAGGGGAAGCTGGTGGGCTGACTCCTGGTTTTGAAATGCTTTGGTGCCTGACGTGGTGCTGTTCTGGTGGCAAATGTTGGGCTGGGGAAGCGGTTTCGTGAAAAATGAACAAGTAGGTAGAAGATGATATATAGGAAATTTATTACTATTTATTTATTTAGGCATTAAAAGAATGAACCAGCACATATCAAGGCCAAGACCAGGGGAATGATAAAAGTCATAGTATTGAATTCTGAAAATAAATAAATCGGATGGCTATACACGGTAAACAGATGAAAACGCATATGAAACAAAAAATCCAAAATACGGAACCGATACGTCAAATCATTTTGTCAATTTCGTCTTGTACCAGACACCGAATCACAGAAATGAATATATTATAGACATCAGCACGACGAGATGAATACAATGGTACATAGGTATCAGCGATACGACCATCCTATCAAAAGTCGATATTTAGCTACCAAACTGTTGCAAATTCGACGAAAATAAGATAAACAGGGCTAGAGAAGTCCAAATTTGAAGAAATGAATTATGACAGCTCACTTGGAAAATGATTTACACTTTTATTATATAAAATATTCAGATTTCAAAAATATTTTATTTCCATCAATTTAACTGATTTAAATTGAAAATTACACAACGGAACTAACTTTAATATTTCCCAATAAAAATTTACCATTTGCTATGTTTAAATAGACATATTTCAAATATTAAATTTTCATTTCAAAATTTTATTATATATTTTCAAGAAAATTTAGTTAGTTACGTTATTAAAAATCATTAAAAAAATTGAGTCGTTCCATGGAGTATTTCATTAGCATCCCTACACTTATTTTGTTCTTACATAATTCAAAAGAGAATCATGCGGACAGAAGAACAATATACCGGCAACATAAATAATATAAAACCATATGCAACTAAAGTACAGGGAATACTCTGTAATAAAATGAATACTAAGCATCTAATCTTTTTAAAGGATAAATTTAAAACTAAATGCCTAGGATTTTATATTCAAAACATATTTTCAAATTCATTCAAAGAGAAATAATTCAAAATCACATCAATTATGACAAGGAAATGACTCCTCCTACCTAAGTATGGTATAACTCTAGAATCAAAACAACATGGAGCATCCAGTGGTATTCTGATTCATCCTAAAACAACAATTAGAGGAAATAAATATACCTGGCGAGTCTTCCAAATTAGAAAACCCTCAATCGCCCAGCTTTAGTCATAACCAAAATATTCGAAACATCACTTCATAAAACTCTTTTCAAACATCCCGAACATAATAATAAATCACCGAAGTTTTCAAAATAATATTAATATTTCTTTTAAAAATTCTTTCAAAATCACTTTTCAAATGCACCTAGATTTAAGTCCTAATACACAATAACTTTATAAACCATGGTATATAAAATCACACTATAAATCAAATAAAATTCCATAAAGGAATAAACTACCACTTGAAATTATTTAAAATGGTATATAAAATCACACTATAAATCAAATAAAATTCCATAAAGGAATAAACTACCACTTAACATTATTTAAAATGTTAAATGAGTAACAACCAATATATATAAATTTTTCTTAGGTTCACAACTTTCTTAAGTGACACAAAAAGTATAAAAATATACTTAAGCCCATATGATGTATATAAATCAGCCATTCATGATATCTGATCCGACCACTTTCTCAGATACACATGCTTCACTTTCGAACTAATATCACTCACTTGACCTCCCTAGTGGGGACTCTGATTAGCTTCCTTAATCAGTGACCTCTGTTCTATTTACATAGCCATATACAACCTCAGTATCATATCAAGAATCTGAATCAAGTGTTCCCTAATAATAATCAAGCAAGAAGTCCTTTTCCAGACTGGTGTTAATCGCCTCGAAGTTATGTACTTGAATCCTAGATCAAAATCCATGCCAATAAAATTATCTATATACAACTTACATACTTAATCTTATTGGTTTCTTAACTACACCAATTTTTTCTAGATCACTTTCATTTTTATTTATAATATTTCATTCAATACTAAAATTATTTATGAATTACTCTATAAATTTTCACCTAAGTTTATAAACATTTTTTTTTATAAAGACACCTCTTTATAAAACATTAAATTAAAAATGTAGTGCACTATTATTTACTTGTATAATTCTCTTCTAAATCCTAAAAGTATATTCAAAATGTCAATGTTATTTTATTTATTTATTATTTTTTCAGAATTCAAATGAAGGCCCAAACAAAATATAGGTCTTTAATACTGAGTCAACTACTTCGATCATTTTACTTTAGGGCATTCTAAGGAAATATATTTATCAATCGGGCTATTAACCATCAAATAATTAAAGAGGCTAAAATATTTAAACAAAAACTATGGTTTTAAATAACCAACACTTATTAAAACTTTCCTACCCAATTTAACCCATTTAAAATGTTGATTAAATTTTCTTTTTTCTATCCAAGAGTTGCAAATTTCATTCATCGAAACATTTTTTCCAAAAATACCTTTTATTTTAAATCAATTTCTCTTTAGGGAAACTTAAGAATCAAATATTCAATTTTTATTTAAAAACCCTGTTTGAGATCAAACTATATATATTTCTATATATGTAATAGCTTTAACAATTTATTCACCACAACTCACTTTCGGTTTGTTTTCTTTCGAACTTATTTAGATTGTACAATAGTAAAGAGAATAATTTAATAAGTGCACCACAAAGTTCACTAAAGCAACATTTGTTCGTCACTTATAAGGTTATTCAGATTACCACTAAACTAACTGAGATGTTTTTCCCGAACTATCCAAAGAGATGCATCCAATTTAAATTTCTCTTCCAAAATATTTATGCTTATAAATACTTCCAAGTAATACTACTATTACCTTTCTTAAAATCCCTTTGAAATTATTTCAATCAACTCCAAGATTTAAATTCAAAAATCATTTTTATATCACATTTTGTAAACCAAATTTATACAGAATTTCCTTTACATATAATCATCTCTTCTTAAAATAATTCTCCTTTATTATAATAAAATTTTCTGAAATATTTATCCTCTAATTGTTTTTTCTTCCCATTTAAATTACGTTAAACAATTTTTATTAAATGATAGCTTTTAAGTTAGTATATTCTCTAAACACCTTATAGTCAAATTGTGAAACTTAATTCATAAGGGGTTCATTTTAATGTACTTACAATTATCAAAAATAAATGATCATAAACTAGTCTAGCATAAATTAACAAACAATAGTCAATACTCCAAACTATTTGAGCATGACAAATTAAATAATACTGATAATAAATAATTTTTTCATAACCAAACAAACATCATAAATAACTACACAAATTTGAAAATTATTCCTTTATATATAGACTGTATAATGACTGGTAAAATATTTCATTTATCAATTTTCAAATATCAATATAATGAATGTTTGCCTTGTTCAAGTATTTTGAAATCCCTATCGACACCGTGGCTTCCTAAGTCTCGACTAGAATTTATAAGCCACTCAATAGAACAACAAACACAACACGTTTTTATAGAAGTATTAAATACGCTCTCATATATATAACACTCTCAACTCATTCTAGGGTGTCGCTTACCCTATCTCTAACGAGCCATGCCCTACCGAAGCCAATGTTCTCACTTAACCTTCAGCTCTAATACCAAATGTAATGACCTGCCTTTTTTACCATCGAAATTCGGCACCAAATAGAATAGACAGGGGAAATAGAATTTCACAACGGAAACAACATATAATGACATAAAGATAGTATAAACTACCACTTTAAGTTACAAAGTACATCATAGTTAAAAACAAACCTCATTAGCTAGACAGTTATAATTTCTGACCTTATAATTACTGATAGGTATATATAATAATACAACATAAAATAAAAATATTACGGCGGGTAAACATCCAATTCTACTCCGTGAGATTCATGTCCTACCAACCACAACCTAGCAAAACACTCGTTCTAAACCATGCATTATAATAAAATAACATTCAGATCAGTCTAAAAAATCAACATGAGAAAACTCAAGTAATATGATGAACATTTAATAATTCTGTAAGATCATGCCGCTAAAACGAGTTTTTACCTTCATACACGAAGAAATGGAAAAAAATCCAAACAAACATCCAAACATCCAAACAAGAAAGGATGAACACAAACAAAATCAAAATCCAAATTCAAAGGATGGACACAAATAATTAAATCGAGAAGGGCTTTAGACACTTATTGATACAATTAAGAAAAAAATTCAAAGATTTGAATCAAATAAGGGAAGGAAAATTTTCCAACAATGACAGGAGAGTGTGTCCCCCTATGGAAGGTCTACCTCTAGAAATATACATAAGAACTCTGATGGCTCTCAGACACGTCCAAGCCATACCCCACCAACCTTGCCGAGAATCTGAGTCTAAATGCATATCACTAAATCCCATCTAGAGTAGATGTGAAGATACCCCAATGGGGGTAACCTCACATAGCTTAACTTCGACTTGGTCTTTGGTTTTGGTCATCATTGACAAAGAATATCAAGGCTCAAATAAGCAAAAAATCATCTTGTATTGATGCAACACAAAAGAAGAAAAGATTAATTCCAAGTTTAGGATCGAAATAAAGAGAATGAATTTATCCAACATGACTAGGAGACCGCGACCCACTGCACCGAAAGTATACCTCTAGATAAAATACACTTACTTGCCTATGCCAAACACATAACGCTCTCGAGAACTTCTAAGACGGACCCTGTTAAATCCAAACGCATTTGAATATACTCACATCACCGCATGCATGCTATCAATACTTCTGTAGATAAATATGAATATACCATAATGGGTGTGACCAACACGGCTTGGCTCCTACTTGCTCTTTGGTTTTAGTTTTCCATGTGTTGGATGCCAATGCTCAAATAGAGTGACAAATCGTCTTAGGTTGACAAAGCGTAAAAAATGATAACAAAATCGATAGTTAAGAAATGATTAATCAAAAGTAAATGAATTATTGTATGTGGGAATTAGATTGCATATACTTGTCACCAAAAATGAATTGAGATATAAAACATTTGACTCTTACTTGTGCTTGATTTTAACGTCACGGATATTGGTAAAACACTTTAAAAATGCTCCTTAAAAATATTATTTTAAATGGCAAATTATATTTCTAAGTGTATTAAAAATATGAGCTAAAATCAATTGTCATTAAACACTGATGACACAACACCAAACTGCTCATTTTGTAACACTTTTCCGCTTTCAATTTGTAACGGTAATAACCGTTATAAATTTATAACAGTTATTTCCGTTACAATCATTTATCACGATTATAACTGTTACTAAATCTGGTAGTTTGGTAAATAATTAAAAGCAACATGGATAAGAGTGTCATTTTGTTTATTATCAATACTCATCTCTTTTTCACGCTTCTAAAATCATTTTTCACGCTTCTTTCTGTAAATAAAAAATTCAAATCTAGGGTTTTAACCCCCTCCGTTATTAAAAGTTCGCATCCCCTCTTTTCACCTCGCCAGAACCGAAAACCTGTATCTCGAGATCAATCCTCTCCATATCGGCAGCTGAGCACATCGTGTCCAGGCTTGGCAACCATCACCTTGCCGGATCTGAATTGCAACCACCTTCGAGTTAGCAACAGTTTTGGGAAGTGAGCCGATTTAGGTTGTAAGGCGACCCTAGATCCGAATCGCAACCCTAAGCGAAGTGATTTTGGGTGTGAGGCGATTTGGGAAGTGATTTAGCGTTGTTTTCGCTTGGGGAATTGGAGACTTAATTAAGAACGAGAAACGAAGTTTAGGGAACTACAAATTTGGCGCGTTCATAAATTTTATGGCAACGGTTGGTGACAAAAATTTTGTAAGGTTTCCAGTCTCCAATGGCAGCCTCCGAGAACTCTTCTCCCCCGCTATTCCAGGCTCCGCCGTTCATCCCACTTGCCCCAACTGATCTCTGTATGCTGCAAAATTCAGTTGCTGTAGATGGTAAGGGTTTTGATCCCGTGATTTCAAATGGTAATTGGAAAAGGTGACGTTCTCAACAAAAGAAATCAGATCATTTCAACCCACTAGATACTCAACAAAGACGCACCATTCAGGTAAACTACATCTGGGCGAAAATTTTACACATCTGGTATGCCTCCTACCCATCCAGATTCTCTTCATGACACTATCCATTCTTACAATCCTGAGTCGCATCTGTTCCGGGGTTCTGCAGTGCCTGTTGTCGTGGATGTTTTCAAATTGTCAAACCCTATCTCGAACCTTTTTGCTGCTTTAGTTAATTCGTCGTCTATTGTTATCCCCCTATCAGGAATTTCCAATGTCTTTCCTTCATCGCCAATCTCAAAATTTGTGCAGTCTGGTGGCAACTGGGTAAACACTGAATCCAATATTCTTAATAGGGAGGCACGATCTGTTATGTTGAATCATGAGATATCGTTGAATGATTCTGTCGCACATAAGTCTGGTGTTGGGCTTATCGTGGAGGAATGTTTTACATGTGATGCCCCTGTTGATACCAGGCCGAGCTTTGTCTCAGCATCAATTCCTCCACGTCCTGAATTGGGTATTACTTCAGTTTCTACAAACATTGTCACTCTCTATACTGTTGAGTTGAACGAAGGAATAGTTCCGGTGGTATATGGTACTGGTTCCACTAGAATTAGTGAAGATATTGCAGGGAAACGTAATTCACATGTCTTTGCTGTCAGCGATATTGCATCCAGGCAGCCTATTTTATCTGTTCCTATTCCTTCTATAACTGAAATAAGAAATGATAATACTAAATTGAAGCCTGTAGAGCTAAATTTTCTTTCATTCATTATTTATAGGCAATTAAATTTAAAGGAAGAAATTGAAGCCTGTAGGATTATTCTGCATGCTTTTTCAACATGTTGCAAGAACTTTTCATGTTTTTACTGTTTATTTTTGCATGTTTATAACTTAGATGAACATAGCTGTAGTGGATTAGCTATTGTAGATCACAACCTAACTGCTACGATGTATATAACAGGTAATTGTAGGAAAGGAAACATATAATATCAGCTGCACATCAGAAGATATGGAGGAATTTATTAATGGTCAGTCGTGTTTAATTTTTTTATTCAAAGATAAAAGTAACATTTACATTACAGATCCATTATATTTGTGTCTGTTAGTGCATTACTCCTTAAATTACTCCTTAAATTACTTCTTAAAGTAACAATAGTTATTATCCACTCAATTACTCCTTAAATTACAGATCCATTATATTTGTGTCTGTTAGTGCATGTATGCATACCAAGAGACTTGGAAATGAACTAGACTGGGAGCATATGTAGCTGTTGATCATGAACAGACTTCAATTACAACATGTATGCTCCTATATAAGTTTATAAAAATAATCAAGTTTATCAAATTAAACAAGTTTGTAAAAATAATCAAGTTTATTAAATTTAACTAAGTTACCTTTGTTTTATGATTATTAAATTATATTATAAAATTACAACCATAAATGCTTTTAAGTATTAATTATTGTCTTTTTGATAGTAATTCTTTTTTTCCTTTTGCAGCTGAGATAGTCATCATGGATATCACATAATTTGGCAGAGAAGTTTCAGGTATATCCACAACTACAAAGCTTTTGTATATAAGACATGACTAGTTGTGATTGTTCTGTTTATGTAGCAGAAATGTTGCTCTATGTTACCACTGAAATAGGAATCAAAATGTTGCTCTATGTTGCTCGTGCTTAGGAAGTAGACATTTCATTTTATATTTTCTATTAAATATTTGGTATGACTGGTTTCTAATTTACATAATATATAAAAATTTATGTACATTATCAATCTGATGTGGTGATACAATGGTTTGTTGTTATAGAAAGATATTCAATCTAAAAATTCATTCTTATCTTCCTCGTTCTTTTTGCAGCATGTTTTGTTTCCTTTAAAGAAGATAAATGAAGGTTTATCATTTTACAGCGTTTGGACTAGCCAAAATGTAAAACTGAGCTACAAGAAACATTTCTTAACATTTGCATCAGAATCTAGGGGCGAAAACTTCTTCTTCCATTGAACATAGGTTCTTCTTTATTTATTTTTCGAGCTTGATGATTTTATTTTTTTGGTTTGGATTATTGGTTTTTAACAGGGAAAGCTATTTTACAGTTGGCTTAAAAATGCTAAAGATTGGGCTATTTTCGTAGTAGATTTTGGGGAACTCCTTTGCTATTGTGAGTTAGTGATGATGGCTTGGAAATAGATGTGATTGGTTCGGTTGTTGAACTTCAAATGGCTATCCGATGAAAAAGTAGTGTGACAACTGACAAACAAATTAAGTGTGCAACTGATGCATGAGCAGGAACAATGCATTGAGTAGCCGCGAGCGGGCTAAAGGCTGCATCTATGTAACTGGAGCATGTAATTGAAGTACGTGCAGGAAGGAGCTAAAGCAGACAAGTAGTGAAATGCTGCACCGATGAATGTACAAGCCATTTGGCAGAGGCTGGGCATGCAGAAGAAGCCTGATGAAGTTCAAGGCCGAGAGCATGATGGAGCAACTTTCAGAAAGACTAGTTGGCTTAATTTGACATGAAAAAATAGTATGTGAAGACAGAGCACAAGAAGTAGCAGCAAGTGAGAGAACGGTGTGATGCTGCTGATAAACGGTGTGATGATGCCTTTAATTATGTATGATGAACTTGTGAAATTTGATTTCATACTCTTTAATTATGTATGATGAACTTGTGAAATTTCGAATCTTCCTTTAATTTGTTGTCAAATATTTGTGCAATTTAAGTTGTATGTTTGGATGCTTAATTGCTTATTGTTATTGAAATTCTGTAATTTTTGATATGTATGTACGTACTATATTATAATAGACAATTCTATAGTGTAAATGCTAGCAAAAATGCAGCTCTACATAGTTTTGTAGCTGTAACAAACATATTCGTTACTAAAGACGAAATTTATAACGAGCATAGTCGTTACTATTGATGAAATTTGTAACGAACAAGTGCGTTACTAATGATGAAATTTGTAACGGAAAATACCCGTTACAAGCCGATGCAACTAATAACAAACTTTTTCATTACAAAAATTTAGATTTCTAATGGGTAGAGGCCGTTATAAATATTTGTAACGACATTCCTCACGCCTGTACCGCTCACGACTATATCTGTTATAAATTTCATTTGTAACGACTATATTCGTTACAAATACACCTTTTTGGTGTAGTGTGACTTTGAACCCAAAACAATTTACACTTGGCTTTACTTTTTTAAACAATCATTTTTAACGATTTCCTCATTTATAAACTATTATTTATAACAATTTAAAGAATATTTATTAAAAGTAATAATAAATTTAAAAGCTTTTATTAGTATTAAACAATATTAAGCACCCTGAAATACAATTGATGTAATTCTTTATAAATTTAAAACCACATTAATTATTCTAAAAGACCATCAATGAAGTTATAATCTTTCTATATATTATAAATAACATTAATTATCACGAAGGATAATAAATCAAGTTTATAACCTTAATAAATTTGAAACAACATAAATTGACCCGAAAGGCAATTAGTTAAATTTATAATCATTTATAATTTAAAACAATACTAATTATCTTGAAGGATAAAATTAAATTTATTACCTCTTTCGTAATTTTTTAATCAAAACTTAACCTTTGTTGTCGAAATTCTAAAAATATTTTAAAATATAGTTAAAACAACTTTCAAAGTGCAAAAACGTGACCAAACATTTATTTTGTGGAAATACAAGCATAAGCTTAACACACACAAGAGTTTAAGGAGATAATATTTCGTAAGTGATGGTATATCGAAAATTAATATATGGACACTTACACAATTCAAATAGTATATCACAATTTTTTTTGCCAAACATCAACATAATGAACATAAGAATATAAGTAAAATGCATGTAGTGGTAAACTAATGAAGGCGAGAAACCACTTACGTCTCTATACCAAAGTCACATATACATACAAACATATATATGCATTTCAAAGTCTCCCATAGCCCATAACGACCTATTCGCTATGAAAATGCTCTGACTTCTTCCTTTTTGTCCCCTACAACACGGTGTTATTTATGACATCTACTATCAAGCAGGAATACAATTTAACTAAGGAATCAAATAATGATAATCTTTTTACTTTACAAGCATAGAATGGTGATTTATTCTGCTCGGTGATGTCCAAATAACCTGTTCGATTTAATTATAGAAGGATGGGGTTTTATTCTACTAAATAAATATCCAAAACGAAGTATAACTAATGCTACTATGTGAAACGTAATTAAATTTAATTACTATAATTTTTGTTACCAATTTATACTTCATTGAAAACTATCATCTATAATTCGAGCACTCAGCAATAATCTATAGTAACCCAGGCATCATATAGTTTATTTAAAGGTGAGTAAACTCACCGAAATTCCAACTGAAGTTTTTGGGTTTTGATTTTTTCTTATTCCAAAATCCCACTGGCTACAATTTTGATTAATTCAACTCCTAAGCATAGAAAACGTACCTACGAGTCCAACACAACTAACCGCATCCAAATACGACCTCGTATGAGCAAGATATTAGTTTGACTAGCTATCGATTCAAGTAAATAATTAATTTACACTAATTTTATTTAATATTTAATTGCCCCTATAAATACGTCTTCTCCAATTCATAACAACACCCATGTATACGCTAATACATTGTGCATGAATAAGACAACCGCCTCCTTCCATCAACGTAATACCCACATCCACTCCATAAAACCACACAATGTTAACCCCTATCAACTCCTTTTCACAAGTGTAACTTCTCCAACCCCTCCATCATCAACTCGATCCACTGCACGACGACACGATCGAAACACCATACACCCAAAACCCTAAATGACGCGATGATCCAATAGGAGTCGCAACCTCCATAACTTCCACCATCGACTCCCCCTTCCTCAAGGAAAAAGAATCCATATACCATTTTGCCTAAATCCACCTAATCTCCTCCACACATAAACCCTAGGTCATTGTCAAAATATCGAGCAACTCAAATTGATGCCGCTCCTAATAAAATACATATAAGCCTAAAGCCCTTGTCAACATTAGCTCAATGAACTTGGTTTTATAATTTTTCGATGCTGGAATTAATAGATTTTGATTTTTGAAGTTGTTGGCATATTGGGTTTTATTGGAAAGTAAAAAAAGTAGTGGGATGGAAATGGGAAAGTTGAATAAAAACAAAGAGGAAAAAACATGTGAAGTTGCTTAGTTTAGAAGCAAATTCACTTTCTTATTTTAATCAAAAGCAAACGTAAGATTCCAAGTTTTCCAATCCATCATCCATCACCATCTAGTCAAGTTGATTTTTATTGAATTTTTGATTTGATTTTAAAAGTGTTATGAAAATAGAGTTTTGCGGTTCTCCACTACCCAACATTTCGTTCGTGTACGAACCATAAACAACTGAAATAAAAATACAACCGCGCACCACAATGTGATACGATCACAAATCAATAATAAAATACATAAATTATTTTATTCTATGAAATTTCCAGTATACCATTGTTTGTCGCAAAATATGTCAAACAAAAATATGATTATTTTCCAAATTCAAAATTATGAAAAATTCTATAAATTCATTCAATAACAGGTCAACAAAAATCATGTCGTTTATCAAAAATTGATTTTCTTATTATTCGAACCATTCATTATTGTTAATAAACTTGAAAAATGAGTTCACCAGTATTGTTTATTAATTAAAAATGAGATTTGAGCAAAGATAAAAAATTTAGGAAATTCGATTATGGAAATTTATATGATATAAAAATAGTGAATGATTATTGATAAAATATTTTGGTATTAAATATATTTGATGCAATGAATTATTAATAATGGCGATTTTGATTTTGGATTAATGTTGATATTTTAGATTTTAAATTATCTTTAGAATAAGTTAAATGTGGTTTAGTAATTTCTACAAAGTTAAATAAAGGTATATAAAGAAGTTTTGGAAATTATTACAATGAAGAATAACTTTTATTTAATTATAGAAGCTAATAATTGATTTTTACAAAACGGGTCAAATATTATAATTTTAAGATAATTAATTTTTAAAGAGATAAAATTGTGAAATATAATTTCTTTAAGAATAAGCAATGTTGGGTAAACACTGTGAGAAGCGAACATGGTTTTGTTTGGAATTTGAAGTTATTTTAATTAGGTAAAAAAAAATTGTAAATGGGAATGAAGATAATAAAATGAAAAATAATTTATTTTGGAACCCCAAAGCCCAAAACCTTATTTCATTTGCCTCCATTTCTCTTGAGAATTCCATAATCTTCCATTCCTTATATCAAAATTATCTCTACCTTATTTTTCATTATCCTTGCATCTCATTTCCACCTTCCTAAAGAAAAAATAATACCTTAACCTCCTCTTCAAAGTTTCATAACAACCGAATAAAAAACCAAAATTAACGAAGCTTAAATATAAGCTCCTTAACGAGGATCTACACCCTTAGGATCGATCAAAATTGGATTTTGGACATGTTCGGAGTTAAGTGTAAGTTTATGTTAGTTTCACTAAACAGAACATGTGAAGTTTGGAGGAGCTATAATGAGATTGAAGATAGTCTTTGGTTGCTAGTGCTAATGTATGTACACTTTGTTTATGCTTCAAATTACTTTGAACATTACTTTTTGCTTGCTCTATTAATATACCATATTTTTCACTGCTAATTGAACCTATCAATGTGAATTTGAAAACTCATGTATACTGTGTATTATGTTGCTTGAATGAATTTGGTTGCTAAAATAAAGTAGAGATGGTAGCATAAAACGTCTGTTTGATTTGGCCAAGAAAGAGGAAGAAATTGGCGAAGTCTGGAAAAACACGACCTAAGCAATCGAACCCATGTCATAAGCGGTCGACCTCTTTTGAACTATGTAGTGGACCGCCAAGGCTAAGCATGGAGTAGTGAAGCTCCAACATTCGACTATGTGTGCGTGCTTTTTTTAATTTTTTTTTTTCAAAATTTGACATTTTCCAAATATGATGTTAGTATTTCGAAAAATTTATTATCATTAAAAAATATTTAATAAAATAATTCAAGATTTAAAATAAATATAAATTAGTTTTGGTATATAAAATTCATTTAAAATCCTATTTAACTGTGGTAAACTCTGGAATAAATTCTAATAAATTTTAATTATCTCTCGAAACTGTATTAATGATTTTTCAATATGAGGAAGTTATTTTTAATTATATGGTTTAAATCCTTATTTTTAGATTTAAATAAATGGATGTATTGTATTTTAACTAACAAATAATATAAAAGCTTTTGAAACAAATAAACCTATTTTTCTATAGTTACAATCTCTTTCCTAAATAAGTTATGTGTGTTATTTGACTGTATAATCTGTGTAATAAGGAATTTGAATAAACAGAGTTATAATACCATCTAATATGTGAAGTTTGGTAATATTTGTTCGATTATTTTCTGGACTTGTTATATAGAATACTACCGTGAAATTTGCGTGTAGTTTACGAGTATTGCATAAACAAGCAAGTAACACCAAGTAGTATGGGACACATGAACTGATATTTGTTCAGTTACTTTTTATAAGTAAAGATCACTTATCTTTATTTGCATGGTTAGAAAACGGGTCAATGTCTAGAGGAATGGCTTGTTGTGTGCATACTATGCTTGTTGTGCGCTCGCCATATATTATTACGTTTTGGTTGGTCGTCCAACTTGTGATTAATTTGAATATGTCTATTGGTTGTATATCATATCTGCTATATGCTATTGTCGTGCACTATTACCAGATAGGCCAAAATCCATCATAACGGTTGATTGCAGGGTCGCATCCTGAATCCGTGACTTCACCTTTAGATTATATTAGCAGTGTGCTCATGTTTGTTGTGAGCTTATATTGCTATATGCTTGTACATGTTGTGTGCTTATATTCTATGTGCTAGTATGCCCAACAGTAAAAAAGCCAAGTAGTCTGTTGCCGTTGGACAATAGGCTAGTGACCATGCATAGTATAGGCTTCTAAGATGCTACGACATGCAGATGGACATAGTGTCACGATGCTTAAGAGTAATTAAGGCTATATAAGCAAGCTATATGCAGCAGACTCTTAGTGTTGTGTTGTATGAATACCAGACTCCCATATGGATAGCGCATGATTATATGGACACATTACATTATTTTATTTATACCTTATCTAGATAATTATTCTAAGAGATATAAGCCACATAACCTGTAACACTCCAAAATGTTTAACAATAAATTGAACTTCTTATAAAGGCAAAAATGTAATTTTACGTTAAAGAATAAAATATTTTTTTTACAAATATTAGAATTACGCCATGATACTTATTTCATTGCGTCCAGAATGACATTTACGATTAGAAAACATAAAAACTTATTCAATTTGATGAAATGCGTCAGCAATAGCAGGCATTTCCGTAATTTTCCAATTCAAAAATTAGCCTGGAATCCTTAGTTTTCAACTATAAATATATGCATAAGGCATCATTCTTCTTACTCTATAACCCTAGCCTCTGCTTCTTAATAGTTCTCCATACTTTTCTCCTTCCTTACGAAAAATTCTCATTTAAAAATAAAATAAAAGTGAATTAGACAAAAAGAGATGAAGATAATTATAGGAAAATAAAAAGAACACAACAACCAAAGCTTAGGAATCATGAGGAGATGATTCGCGATGACAAGATGAGGGAAAGCTATAAAGGTGAGTGAATTAATTAATTATTAGGATATATTGATTCATGGGTAATCAAATTTACTAATACTTCTAATGAATTTTAAAATATACTCCTTTTATTCCAGATATAAGTTCTAATCCAAAGCTATTTTAAATGGATTAATTTCGGTTGTATATAGATATGATGGGGAAATCCTAAATTAATATATTGTAATTGTAAATTAGGAATAGTAGTTACAACCTTGATTTTTATTAAATTATAATTAGCTATGAATTAAATTGAATGATGGAAATGAAAATATATCTTAATTTCTAATTAGTAGGGTAATTATTAGGAAAGGATGAAAGAAAATATTATTAAATTCATATCGAAGGTTGTGAAATTAACTTTTTACTTAACATATTTGGGTATGATTTAGTTTAGATAAATGAATAAGTTTAACACCCTTTATTTAACCTTAAATTAGTTCTATAATTTGAAAATAAGTAGAGATTTTTTTTAGAATTACTTAAGTTGTTTTAAGTAAAAAGATGTAAAATATACGTATATAATCGTGAAAGTTAACAGATTAAATTGGGTAAATTAAAGTACAAATTATACCTAAAAATAAGCTGCAAACAAACCCTTAAATCTATATTTGAAATCACAACGAAGACAACCTAAATAAATTAACTTTAAAAAACTAGAAAAAAAGTCAGACATATGAATTTTCGAACCCGACATCTAAATTAAGGGTTAGATGTCTACCCTTTCAGAAAATTCTAAACATAAAGAATTTAGTTTAAAATAGGCACAATTTGGACATCTGAGTCAATAATCAAATGTTTGAGATTGATGTCAGACTCTAAGAATGGGATTCAAACTTTTGAATACCTAGGGATATATTTTGAATTTATCAAGTGTCATACGTCTGAGGTGTATATTCAAATGTATGAATTACTTCAGCAAGCCCAGTTGTTGGCGTCAAAATTAGCCACTAACACCCAATTATGTAAAAACACCAATATCCAATCCAATCACAGAAATATAAAGGAAAATAAATGAAGAAGAAAAATTTAAAACAATCAAAAAGCAATAAAAAGAGACAAAATTTATAGTGGTTCGACTAACTCCTGCCTATGTCCACTCACAAATAATCCTTTTTACTACACTAAAGTTTTTTTACAGTTACAATCCGGAATCTAAGAATAGAATTGGCAGAATGTAGCCTAAGTTAAAGATAAAAGAGAAGTAGACAGAAATCCTCCTTTCTATGCCATACCTACTGTATTGATAGAGGAAGACATGCATGGATCGAGCTGAAATTTTGACAGAAGGTTCGAAGACTAAGTCGAGGCCTAAAATTTACAAGCCTATCAAGGCCCATAATAGTGATCAGTAACGATCCTTATTAATGCATCCAAATGGGCTGCAATCCCAATGAGTGGTGCCTTATGATGTTAGCTACCCGCTTCTCAAATTTCGTGCAATGCCGATGTACGGTTTGTGAAATATCGCATTTCTTATGAAGTAGTATTGCTTGAATTTAGATTTATGCTGATTCCTTTAGAGGGATAGGTACCGATCCCCCCAGTCTCTTCCAATTGCCATTCGATCCCTAGGAGAGCTTCTCCATGTTGTATTATGCTAAGCCTTCAAGTTTCATGCTAATTGGATTAGCCGATCCTTAAGGAGGGATAAGTATCGATCCCTCTAGCTTGCTTTAAATGATATGCGATCCCTAGAGGAGATTCCCCATGTTGTAATTAGCTTGTCCTCTAAGTTTCATGTTAACTGGATGTGTAGATGTAGATATATTGATCGATCTTTGTTATAAGTCAGGTTTATCCGTTCCCAAAGAGGAAAGATGGTCGATCCCTATTGAGGGACAGATGCCGATACCTCCAAACTTATCCAAATGACATGCGATCCCTGGGATAGACTGCCTGGGGTCCCCTCTTCCTATTTCCAATGTTTTGCTTCAATCTTGATAATCATGAAGTCCGTTGAGTTAAATCCATCGTGTACTAGCTTGCTTCCCATCTTGATAATCACGAAGTCCGCTGAGTTTAATCCATCGTGTACTACCTTGCTAAAAGGAGGGTTAACACTTTTCTCCCCTCCCCTCAAAACATTCCTTGCGATAGAAAGGTGTGTTTTAAATTGCCATAAATCCAAAATCCATAATCCATTGGTAGTTGTATTTCCCAATCCAGAATCCAAATCCACATTCTCTCCGGATTATTTTGTTTGAGTCCGCATTCATCCAAAGCTAAATCCATTGTTGTTTGAAGCTGATATCCAAATCCATGGCCTCCCCATGTTGTCCTAATCCAAATCCTTGATCTCAACGGATCCTTGCCGAGCACAATTCATACTCGACGACCTAAGTAGGCTGATCCATCACGTTTGAGCGAACCCACCTACCCCCGCCAGGCATAGTCCATACACGACGACCTTCCTTAGATCCTTTCGAGCACAATCCATGCTTGATGACTTGAGTAGGCTAATTCACTGCGTTTGAGTGAAGCGACCTACCCCTTGTCAGGCATAGTCTATACCTGACGACTTTGATCTCTCCGAATCCTTGTGAGTAGGCCGATCTACCTCGTTCGAATGAAGCAACCTACCCCTTATCTCGAATAGTCTATGCCTAATAACCATGATCTTTCCAGAGCCTTGCCGAGCATAATCCATACTCGACAATCTAAGTAGGCCAACCCATCGCGTTCTAGCAAAGCGACCTATCCCTTGCCAGGCATAGTTCATAACTAACGACCCGTCTTATCTATTACCTTGATCCAAATTTAAACATTCCTTAGTTTATTTGCCAAAATATTAAATAAGAGTCTGCACAACTAATAAAACAAAGTTCGAAGCAAAAAGAAGAATTTTTTTTCACAAACTCGAGTACAACGATTTATCATCATCTCAGAGCATGCATAGGGACCATCCTTGACCTTGTACATGTGTAATTGACTTAGCCATCCTACTGTAGAGTTTGTTTGTTACTTATTCCATGCCAACCTGATCAATTGATGACAAGTTGATGATAATGCCTTGATTCAGTGCCATTTTCATTCGAGGTGGATGGTGGCTGCTCCTGTTCCGCCGCCGTAGCCCGAGTCCTTACATATTGTTGTAAAGACCATTTCTCACATGTTCCACAATAATATCCTTCAAGTTCATACGGTCGTTTGTATTGTGGCCATCCGGGTCATGGAATAGGCAGCGCTTGATGTTCGATCGCATTTGGAGGGTTCCCTCCTTGTCGGCCTTCGATACGGAAGGCATCCTCGAGTATCCAGATATATCTGTTCTATGGTTTCATTCAATTCTGAGTAAGAAGAGAATTTGGGTTCCCTCTTTTGTCGCTTCAATCCATCGAAGCCATTATCCTTGTTATATTTATCCTTCTCCTTTCCCGAGCTTTCACCAAGCAGTTCTCCACCCTGTACCATATTAACTTCCGTTGCCTTTGTTAGTCTGTGAGATGATGGTTTTGATGACAACAAACTTAGAATAGATTATAAAATATAAATACTAACAATATAAGTTTAGATATATATGTATATGCAGGATTTAACCATGCAGGTAACAAGAATGAAGACTGTATAGTATAGAGATTCAAGATATCAATATTGAAGACTCATGAGTATCAAGATTGTCAAGAGTTCAAGTAATTTATTATTTTTTAATTAGAAATTTTGTTAAAACTCCTAGAAAAGCACTGGCATCTTAAAATCCAATTTATTCATGGAATGGAATCCACTTCGAGCCTGTTAAAGGGATGAAACTCTAAGTAGGATGGAACCTACGAAAAATCTAGTGGAACATTGTTTTGTATACACTAACTTTTTATTCAGAATGATTTTTCAAAATTATATCCTGTTTTCAAAATGATTTCAATCCCTTGCTTTTAAAAAGCATCAAAAACATCTATCCTGATTTCAAATACTTTTAGCCTCAAAATAATCTTGAATTTCAAAATCAAATTGTCCTTGGCTTTAAACTATATTTTAAAATAAAATTATATTTAATTTTTTAATATTTATATATTTAGATTTAAATATAAAATTATAGTAAAATTATATATATATATATATATATATTATTCTTTATATTTACTTATGTATTTTAATTATAGTCAAGTATATTTATAAAGTTTAAAATAGTTTTAATATAAGATAAAGTTTATTTTCAAAGAAAATCAAAACACCAAAAATCCCTTAAAATCGAGGATGTAATTATAAAGATTGTTTTTTGAAAGGAAATCCGTACTTGTGTGCGGGACTGGATGTAGGGTAACTCCGAACCAGTATAAAACCCAGTGTGTTCTTTCCTTTACTGCTTTTACTTTATATTTGCATCTGTGTTTGATTCTGTAATCATATCCGTGTCTGAATATTGCATACGTTTGTGTTCAAATTAACAAAAACTCAAAAAGATTTAACAATTCTCTAAAACACTATTCACCCTCCTCTATTGTTTATTCTAGCATTAAGATCCTTAATCCGCATTTCTCACATTTGGTATCGGAGCAAGGTTTTCAAAGTTTAATAATCCGATTTTTGAATTTTTTTAAAATGGCTATGTTTGTTAATACTAGTTTAGAAATATTCAGATCATCATTATTTTTTGAGTCTGCATATAATCAGTGTTCAAATTCAAGTTGTCTACCAAAATTATTTGATGCGTAGGAATCATGCTTTATGGCTATTGAGGAATCAATACACAACGGAAAAATTGTGCATATCAGAAAGGACAAATGGATACTCGATAGTGGATGTTCTAGACACATGACTGGGAATCCAGATATGTTAAATGATATAATATACAAAGGCGGAGGACTGGTTAACTTTGGAGACAATTCAAAAGGATATGTGATTGGCATCGGCAAAGTCGGTAACTCTAAAACTCCTATTATTACTTATGTTTTGCTAGTTAAAAATCTAAAACATAATCTGCTAAGTATAAGTCAACTTTGCGATATAGGATATAAAATTAAATTTGAAAAACATAAATGTCACATTGAAGATAACAATTCAACCATAATATTTGAGGGAGTTAGGAAAAAGAATATTTATATTCTTAGTATGAAAGTTTCAAATGATAACTTATGTCTTTTGGCAAGTACAAGTGACCCTTGGATTTGGCATAAGAGATTTGGGCATTTGAATTTCAAACTCTTATCTAGACTGTCAAAACATGATCTAGTAAGAGGTCTCCCTAAAATGAATTTTAAAGTAGATAGTCTGCGTGATGCATATCAATTAGGAAAACTTAGAAAAAGTTCCTTTAAATTAAAAGATATGGTTTAAACTTCAAAACCTCTTGAATTAATTCACCTTGATTTATTTGGTCGATCTCAAATTCTGTCAATAAATCATAGTAAATATGTTTTTGAAATTGTAGATAATTATTCTAGATTTACATGGACAATATTTTTGAAATATAAAAGTGATACTTTTGAATGTTTTAAGAACTTTACAAAAAGGATTCAAAATCAATTTTCTCTAAAAATTATAAGCATTCGTAGTGATCATGGTGCTGAATTTGAAAATGAAAAGTTCGAGGAATTCTGCAATAAAAATGGAATAACTCACAAATTTTCATTTCCAAGAACTCCACAATAAAATGGAGTAGTAGAACGTAAAAATAGGACGATTCAAGAGCGTGTGAGAACTATGCTTTCAGACAATAAATTACCAAAGAATTTTTAGGCAGAAGCAGTTGCTACCGCATGCAATATTTTAAATAGAATTTTAATTAGACCTTTAACTAATAAGACTTCTTATGAACTTCTTCACTCAAGAGACCTAAAGTATCTTATTTTAGAATTTTTGGAAGTAAATGTTGTATTTTAAATACTAAAGATAACTTAGATAAAGTAAATCCTAAATTCGATGAAGGTATCTTTATCGGATATTCTAATAGAAGTAAAGCGTACAGAGTATTTAATTTAAGAACTAAAACCATCGAAGAAACAATGCATATGTCATTCGATGAAAATTTCAAAATTTTTGAAGATTCAAATGATGAAGATGATTTAATTACTCAAAATCAAGAGTCAACTGAAAACAATAAGGAAATTAATCATCCTAATAAAAGGACTAAACTTTCAAAAGGTCATCCTATTGAAAATATACTAGGAGATACGCAATCTATAGTTAAAACTAGATATCAACTAAGTCAAATGAGTAATGTAGCTTTTATATCAACTATTGAACCCAAAAATCCAAAAGAACCATCAACTGATGATTAATGGATTTTGGCTATGCAAGAAGAACTAAATCAATTTACTAGAAATGATCTTTGGGAACTTGTTCCTAGACCTGAAAATAAAATTATAATTGGAAATAAATGGGTTTATAAAAATAAAATGAATGAATTAGGAGAGGTAGTTAGAAATAAAGCACGTTTAGTCGCTCAAGGTTTTTGTCAAGAAGAAGTTATAGATTTTGATGAAACCTTTGCTCCCGTAGCAAGATTAGAAGCCATTAGGATTCTACTTGCTTTCGCAAATCATAATAATTTCAAATTATATCAAATGGATGTTAAAAGCGCCTTTTTAAATGGATTTGTAAAAGAGGAAGTATATGTTGAACAACCATCACTTTTTGAAAATGAAAAATTACCTAATCATGTTTACAAACTTAAGAAAGCTTTATATGGCCTAAAACAAGCTTCTAGAGCCTAGTATGATAGACTAAGATCTTACTTATTACAATCAAATTTTGAAATTGGTAAAGTAGATAATACTCATTTTATTAAAAGAAATAAAAATGATATTCAACTAGTACAAGTTTACGTAGATGATATCATTTTTGGATCAACTAACTTTGAAATGAATGAAGAATTTTCTAAAATAATGACAAAAGAGTTTGAGATGATTCATATGGGTGAATTAAATTTCTCTTTAGGATTACAAATAAAACAATTAGATAATGGTATGTTTATTAGTCAAGAAAATATGCTAAAGACCTAATTAATAAATTTGGTTTGACTACTGTGAGTGGAAAATCCCCTCCCATGGGAACCAATGAGTACCTTAGTAAAGAAGATCTCTCGAAAGATGTAGATCAAAAGTTATATAGAGGAATGATTGGATCGCTACTCTATGTTACTGCTAGTAGACCTGATATCATGCATAGTGTTTGTCTCTGTGTAAGATATCAATCCCAACCTAAAGAGACCCACTTAAAAGCCGTAAAACGTATCATAAGATATGTTAAACACACTTCTGACTATGGCTTATTTTACCCTAAAAATGATTCCTTTGACTTAATATCTTACTGTGATGCTGATTATGCTGGTTGAAAATCAGACCGAAAAAGTACAAGTGGAACTTGTCACTTTTTGGGGGCATTCTCTGATTTCCTGGTTTAGTAAAAAGCAAAACATAGTTTTTTTTATCAACAACTGAAGAAGAAAATATTTATGCTGCTTCGGCTTGTTCTCAAGTAATATATATGCAACAAACTTTAAAAGATTATGGTTTAAATTTTTCTAAATCACCAATTTATTGTAATAATACTAGTGCGATAAATTTATCCAAAAATACTACTCAACATGCTCGAACTAAACATATTGATATCAGACATCATTTTCTCAGAGATAATATAAGTAAGGAAGTAATCACTCTAGATTATATCAATTCTGAGAATCAAATTGCTGATATCCTAACAAAACCTTTAAATGAATCTATATTTACTAAATTAAGAAGAGAATTAGGTATTTGTTCAATAATTGAAATATAAAATATAAATAAACAAAGCATAATTAAAATTAAATCAAAATAAATCAATTAATAAAAAATTTAAAGGTTCATGTCGACATACCCCTCAACCCATGTCGACATATAACATTTTTTATTTTTAAATTTTTTTCCCACCAAAATTCAAAATAATTGGTTATACATTACTCTCATTTTCGAAATTTTATTCATCCTTTTTGTTATTTCTCTGTTCTATCCTCTGAAATCAAATAATCAATAGCCTCCTCTTCAAAATCAAACAAAAATTCTACCTTTTCGTTTCCTTCTCGCACTTTTGGTCCATTTCAACGTACTACTCTCGCTCGTGTGAAAAAAATAAAGGATTCTCTAAAGGATGCACTCCAGTTGATGACTGAAATCCAAGTAATGCAACTTCGAATGGTCAAGGAACAAGAGAGGTAAGGCAAAATCCTTAGGAATTTGCAAAAATTTCTAATGGACAATCATGCTAACCCAATCTTGATTGAAGAAGACTCTTCAGGAGATCATGTATAAGAGGCCAACGAAGAAGAAGAACCCTTGGAAGATGTGCACGCGGAGGATGATGACAAAGTCATGTGCGTTGGAGAAGTTTGTTTTGACAAAGATGGGAATCTTGTCGAACAACGTGGAAGTTTCTGTTTCCACTATCCAAACTGTTCGATTCATAGATCTCCTATGTTCAATAACACACATTAGTTTCTTCTCTTTCTTTACCATTGTTATATGTTTCTTATTACGTTTCCCACAAAAATGTAAATATAACCATATGATTAATGAATAAATTGTATTCTTATATGTGTTCTTCCCTATTAATTAATATAACTATATGGTTATTATATACTTAGAATAGTTAGTAGTTTAGGATTAGGTTTATTATTAGATCTAAGTGTTGATTATTTATGATAGCACTATCATTATAATCACATGTCATAGAGTATTAGATTTAGAGGGAGTTATATAGTTTGGAGTTATATATATTAGAGTTAGTTTTTTTATTGATGACAAAGGGGGAGAAGTATAAAACATGGTAGTTAGGCATAGATTAAGGGGGAGTTATTAGGATAAAAGTAATATTTTATAAACAAAGGTTGTCATCATCAAAAAGGGGGAGATTGTTAGTCCGTGAGATCATGGTTTTGATGACAACAACCTTAGAATAGATTATAAAATATAAATACTAACAATATAAGTTTAGATATATATATATGTATATGTAGGATTTAACCATGCAGATAACAAGAATGAAGATTGTACAATATAGAGATTCAAGATATCAAGATTGAAGACTCATGAGTATCAAGATTACCAAGAGTTCAAGTAATTTATTATTTTTTAATTAGAAATTTTGTTAAAACACCTAGAAAAGCACTGGCATCTTAAAATCCAATTTATTCATGTAACGGAATCCACTTCGAGCTTGTTAAAGGGATGGAACCCTAAGTAGGATGGAACCTACGAAAAATCTAGTGGAACATTGTTTTGTATCCACTAACTTTTTATTCAAAATGATTTTTCAAAATTATATCCTGTTTTCAAAATGATTTCAAACCTTCCTTTTAGAAAGCATCAAAAACATCTATCCTGATTTCAAATACCTTTAGCCTCAAAATAATCTTGAATTTCAAAATAAAATTATCCTTGGTTTTAAACTATCTTTTGAAATAAAAGTATATTTAATTTTTTTAATATTTATATATTTATATTTAAATATAAAATTATAGTAAAGTTATATATTATTCTTTATATTTACTTATGTATTTTAATTATAGTCAAGTATATTTATAAAGTTTAAAATAGTTTTAATATAAGATAAATGTTATTTTCAAAGAAAATCAAAACACCAAAAATCCCTTTGGGATGTCGACATACTCAAGTACCCCATGTCCACATGGTGTCAGTTGAGTTCAAATTTTAAATTTCAAAAGAAGTGTCTATTCGTCATAACTCTTCACGAATGGACATGGCTGTTGTTCTTCTGTAAATAGGGGTTAGTTTCAACAAATTTTATTTCAGTTTTTCTGGTTTTTCACTCCTCTTCTTCTGCTTCCATATTTCTATATACATATTCTTACCATTACCCTACCGAAATCAACATTGAATCTAACAAGATTATCTCTGGTTTGATTCTCGATCACTATCTCAACAAGATCCTCAGTGCTATTCAGAGTTATAGCATTTTGTAATCAACTTAGCTAGAAAAAGTGTGATTGTGGCCTTGGAAATCAATCAAGTGAGATAAAGTGTGATTGTAGCCTTGGGAAATCAATTGGGTGAACTTATTGCCTGGAAAATCAAGTATCTCTACCCAGAGGATTGTGATTCTAAAGGGTGTACCTCGTTGCCTTGAAATCGAGGGTGTTATTGTAAAGATTTATTTTTGAAAGGAAATCTGTACTTGTGTGCGGGACTGGATGTAGGGTAACTCCGAACCAGTATAAAATCCACTGTGTTCTTTCCTTTACCGCTTTTACTTTATATTTGCATCTGTGTTTGATTCTGTGATCATATCTGTGTCTGAATATTACATACATTTGTGTTCAAATTAACAAAAACTCAAAAAGATTTAACAATTCTCTAAAACACTATTCACCCCCCTCTAGTGTTTATTCCAGCCTTAAGATCCTTAATCCGCATTTCTCACGGCCTCTTTATTAGCTTGCACATCCTCTTGTCATAGAAATCTTTCTGCTTCATGGTAGAATTCCCTATTATCCATCAGTGGATCCCTTATCAGTGATATCTTAAAATATGGATTATTTGCAACTCCTAGCACTACCACGATCAAAACCATTGATAGATCCGGTCGATCCATCGAAACTGCTGTCGCATTAAACATGGTTAAGAAATTCTTGAGTGATTCTCCTGCCCATTGCTTTACTGATGTCAACGTCATCACATTCTTGGGTCTCTTGATGTGAACCTGAAACTGCTTCATTAATCTTTCGGCCAATTCCATCCATGTGCCAATAGAACTGCTCTCCAACGATCTAAACCATAGCGTAGCTATATCAGCTAAGTACAGGGGAAAGCATCAGGATAGGACATCTTTCGAAACCCATTGTACTTCCTTGCGCCATATATACCTCATCATATGCATAGTTCGATCCGACTTTCCGCCGTAAGCTTCCAGTGGCAGTTTGAATTCTGGTGGATTTCTAACATCCCTGATATTAGGAGCGAATGGACTTCTATTTGCATCCTTCATATCCATGTTTACTAATCATCTACGCATAGCTCGCTTGTTCATCTCTACAAACCTATCATTGTCTTCCAGTGGTAGTCTCCCATCATCAGGTCCAAGCTGCCCTTAGAGTCTACAAGGGAATTCTGAAACGTATTCCTCTAGACGAGCATCTAAAATTCTGATTCACACGAAGATCCTTGGGATTAACGACAGATTCTCCAGCATCACGATCGACCAGCCCCGAAGGCATGCCTCATGTATTTTGGGATCATGATTCCTCTAAGACAGCCCTGGATTGTCCCCAGCTGCTCTGTTCCACTCCTTTATCCAATAGCTCCATCTCCATGCTCCCGGTTCTGATTTCTAGCAAATATTACCACCTCGTCTCCTTGATCCATAGCTCCAGTAGCCTTTATCATTCAAACTCCTTGGCTTTGCATTCTAGCAGCTCCTGTGGTTCTCGCATGTCCGATCTATTGGAGTAGATTTTACATCATCTCCACCTGTCTTTTTCGCATTCGTCTCTGCATAGCGTCCATCATTGTTCCCAATTCATCTCTATGATGCAAATAGATGTTTGGTTACTTCTAGTTCCTGAGGAATCCTCATGAATCCCTTCATGCTGGCTCTTATCCGCTACTTCTCTCCTTGTCGATTGTCTCACCATTACTCTAAATCCAAGCTCTTTAATCGGTTCGAAATCTAAACTCAAAATCCATGGGGGCTAGCTTTCTTAGTGAAAGTACCAAAATATTGGCGTCAAAATCGACCATCAATATCCAATTATGTAAAGCACCAATATCCAATCCAATCACATAAATATAAAGAGAAATAAACAAAGAACAAAATTAAAACAATCAGAAAGTAAGTAAAAAGAGACAAGATTTATAGTGGTTCGGCTAACACTGACCCTATGTCCCCAAATAATCCTTTTTATTATACCGAAGTTTGTTTAAAGTTAGATCCAAAATTCAAGACTAAAATTGGCAGAGTGTAGCCTAGGTTGAATATAAAGAGAAGTAGAAAGAAGTCCCCTTTTCTGAAGCCATGCCTGCTATATTTGCAAGGGAAGACATGCATGGATCAAGCTGAAATTTTGACAGAAGGTTCGGGAGACTAAGACGAGGCCACCCAAAAATTTCCAGGCCCATTCGGGCCTAAAATAAGGATCAGTATCGACCCTATAATAATGCTTCCAAATGGACAGTGATCCTTATGAGGGGTGCCCCATGATGTTAGTTATCTGCTCCCAAAACTTCGTGCAATTTCGACCTACGGTTTATGAGATATCGCATTTTTCGTGAAGTAGTGTTGATTTAATTCTTTTTTCGGCCGATCCCTCTAGAGGGATAGATACCGATCCCTCCAACCTCTTCTAAATGCCATACAATCCCTAGTAAATCTTCTCTATGTTGTATTATGCTTAGCCTCTAAGTTTCATGCCAGTTAGATAGTACAATTCGAGTTATTGGTCAATCCGTATTGTAATATGTTGCGAAGGCTCATTATAGTCGATCCCTATAGAGGGATAAGTACCGATCCCTCCAACTTGCACCAAACGATATGCGGTCCCTAAAGGAGCTTTCCCATGTTGTAATTAGCTTGTCCTCCATGTTTCATGTCAATTAGATGTGTAGATGTTGAGATATTAATCGATCTTTGTTATAAAGTCGGTTTTAGTTGATCCCTAAGAGGGAAGAGGGTCGATCCCTATTGAGGGATAGGTGCCGATCCTTATGGAGGGATAACCATTGATCCTTCCAACTTACTCCAAATGATATGCGATCCCTAAGGGAACCTCCCCATGTTGTAATTAGCTTTTCCTCTAAGTTTCATGTTAGTTGGATGTGTAGATATTGAGATATTGATCGATCTTTGCTATAAAGTCGGGTTTAGCTGATCCCTAAGAGGGAAGAGGGTCGATCCCTATTAAGGGATAGGTGTCGATCCCTCTAAACCTCTCCAAATGCCATGGTTTCCCCAGTGTAGATTCCCTAGGGTCCCCTCTTCTTACTTTCAAAGTTTCGCTTCAATCCACCTTGTGGCTGTTGTGTCATGGAGAGATCATCGTTGAGTTGTGTTGTTGAGCTGAATATGATTCGATCCCTCTTCTTTTACCTCTAGCTTGAGCATATGAACTACGATCGACTAGAAATTTGAAATATTGACTTATAAGGCTTTCGTTATCACTTTATATCAATTTCACCTTAATTGGGACAAAGATTAGGAAGCCAACTTGAATCCCCCTGATCATCGTCCATAGTCTCATTTATAGTCGATTATCGAGCCTAGCAATCTTTTCTTCGGGATTCCCATCTTGATAATCATGAAGTCCATTGGGTTAAATCCACATGTGTACTATCTTTCTAAAAGTCGGGTGAACACCAGTTGTACTTGGACCTCGTGCAGGCCGAGTAAGATGAATCGAGGAAATTTATTCCCACTCCTTTAACTTTAGAGGCATCCACGGAACTAAAGGAATTTGTGGAATGAGATGGTGAAGTATCATAGGGGATGGCTTCCTAGATTTACTTTTTACGAAGTTATAAGACATAGCATTTAATGTTGTCTTCAGTTCTACCACAATGGTATGCTTTAGAGCACATGGTACCAATAGAAGGTTACTCGAAGTCTTAGGGATAATTGGTATAGGCGTTATGGTGGTACGCCTGATGTTATGCATAGTTACGTGCACTAATGGGAGTTAATTGATGTTATTAGGAAATTAGGCCCAGACATTGTAGTGTATGCTCGTGCGGTGCATAAAAATATGATATCAAATACTAACGAGAGGTTACTTGATGTTTTTGAGCAACTGGGCCTAGTATTATTGTTTATACTCGGTGTTGTGCATAGGATAACAAACATGAGCAGGTAGGTTTCTCGATGCTTTAAAGGAAAGTAGGCCTAGGCATTGTAGAACAAGGTCAATGTAATTAGTGGATTATCAAATTACACAATTGGGACTCGTATTTAGGGTTTTTTTACTTACTTTAGAAGTTCTGTAGTTAATCATTAAAGATGTTTATCAGATTTTTAACATAATTAAGGTGACTATTACATCTAGTATCTGGTTGTAGTACCTTGTAGGAGATTCCTTAAATATATATATATATATATATATATATATATCTGTGTGTGTGTGTGTATCCATGTATGTATGTATGTATTTATGTATGTATGTATGTATGTATGTATGTATCTCTGTATGTATATGTATGTATAGTCCATAAAAACAAATACGCACCGTAGTTTATGTAGACCAAAATTAAGTTAATTATGTATGAACATCATACTTTAGCAATACAATTCATTCACCATACTTTGTCTAACCTGGTCCCCCTCTTTCCCATTTATACCAATTACGACTGGATAGATTAGTAGATATCTGTTGTGGACCCATCCTTGATGGAGGAGACCAGGCGATCAAAGCTATATTATTATAGATACTTCACATGTACCACATACTGTTCTATTAGTTATACATTATATTACTACCAAACTCTTTGTATTTGGCAAGCGAAGACATTTTTGTACGAACTAAATTTAGTTGAGACTGTTGTCTGCGTTGGACTATTTTCTGTATTTATATTTTATTTTGTTCACTATGAGATCTTAAAGTGTAGAATGTATTAAATTTTCAATTATCATAATATAATGTAAACTTTTGGAACCTAATGACTTGTGCTTCTTAGCATGGCCCGAGTTCAGCACCACTTCGAGCCTTGAATCAGTGTGTTAGGTGGTATGGGTTGTTACATTTGGTATCAGAGCCTATATTCAAGATTCTTTAGTGATTAAGCGACTATTAAGAGAATGTACTTTATATTTTAAAAAATCATTATATATATATATTATTATAACCCAAATACACCCACTATATTCCAATATTAATACTATTTAAGGAAATTTGTTAATAATCCTAAATCATAGGTAGTGAGAACAAGCAATCCACTTAGGAATGGTGCTAGGGAAGCAAATAAGGTTTTAGGCATGAACATTCTGATGTGGTTCTACTAGTATCTTTAGGAAAGAGGCCATGCCGTGCTTAACCTCATGAAGGACTCATAGTGCAAGCACCGGGTGTAGTTCCTGTCAATCCACCTGCTGCGAATTTCACAAAGCTATGTAGATACTTTTTGAGCCTAAGTGGGAAGCCTTATATAAGAAATTAATCTTTCATGGAGTCAAAAGGCGTGATTGCATACTTGTGAGAGTATTTTTGCATTGTTGGGCCTAATTGATGCCATTGGTGGTAGCTTTCTTCTTGGCACTTGCAAGGGGAGCTCTAAATTAGTGGGATATATAGTGGTGGAGGCTAATGAAGAAGAGATAGCCTGGGGAGATTTTAGAATGCACTTTGAGATGACGTTTCTTTCAATAGTAGAGCAAGGAGTACAGATTGAGAAATTTATAAATTTGCAATAAGGAGAGATGTTGGTGAATAAATATGCAAATTAATTTGATAAGCAGACTAGAATTGGATTTGACTTGATAAATGCCTCATATAAAATGGCTTTGAAATTTGCAAAAGGGTTAAGCAGCCTCTTCCAGATTTGACCCTTCACTACATTCCTATGGGAGCTACTTATGAAGGTTTGGTGGAGATGGCTCCGCTAAATACCATTTTTTGATGAGGTAAAAGATGTTCCCAAAAAGGAACGAAGGAAGCCATTCTAGCAGAATCAGTACAAAGGTGGATTGGGAGTTCAGGACAAGATAAAGAAGTAAGGAATCAGGTGTAAAAGATGTAATCGTACGACCATATGGTAAAGGATTATAATGTGAATCTCTCAAAATTAAAACGCCACAAATGCAACCAATTTAGGTACACGAGGAAGGAGTGTCCAATTGCACCTAAGACCTCTACCCATGTGGTTCTAGCTTATGCACTAGATGCGGTTACTAGCTCGAGTGTAGCTCTAGTTATGGATTAGGGAAAGTAGGTCATCGTAGAAGATGATTTAACTCCATATGATTTATCTATTCTCAATTTATTTCACATTGAGGCATCACACTCTTTTATTTCGAGTAGAATAGTAGATGAATTACACTTAGAAACTAGTATAGTTACAGACCCCATAGATGCATCAAACCCCGTTGGGGGATCAATTTGTTTATCCATGATTCGTATGGGCTTGAAATTGTATATTTTAGGGGTCGAATTTGATTATGATAATTTTTTTTTTGGGTTTTTATAGGTTTGGTTTAATCCTTAGGATGGACAGGATGGCTATGTATGGAGCAATATTAGATTGTGATGGGAAGGTTGTTTGGATAGGTACTTGTAGGCGCAGCCTTTGATAGAGTTAGGGTATGCCTCATGGGCAATTATGTAATTTGTTACATATACTTAACTCGATAACCAATCTTGTTCAAAATTAAAGGTGTCTTCTTTCTATTATATACTTGATATGATGTGTTATACTAATTAATTAACTTAGTTAAAAGCATATTAATAGAAAATCCATAAATATAATGTTTTATGATAGTAGTTACATGGTGTTGTAAACATGAGTAATTTATCATAATGAAATTAAACATACTATTTTAAATATTCCAAGTCAAGGTGTATCAAGACTGGATATCGATACATCCTTTGCGACTAGAGTACGTTACACTCTTTAAATGTTGGGCAGTGTATACTTATGAGTGCTGAGAACACAAAGCGGTAACACACTGATAGTTATTAGATAACTATGGAATGACTCATTTGATAGTTTTCTGTTGGTTAATATAACTAAGGTCAAATAGAAAATATTAATGTGAAAAAATTAGTTATCTTGATTTAAGAATATTACTGATTTTCAATGCTGAAACTCTCCATTGATTATAGTTAAATCATGGCATAGCGTCTATTCAACGACTATAGTTGGGTCGAGTGGTAGCATTGGAAGTGAAACACTATTCGAGAGAGGATTTGTCTCCTTGATAAAATGAGGTCAATATCATGGCCAACAAAAGCCAGCTCAAAATCAAAAGTCTCTAGCTAGAATAATTCGGTTAATAATAGTTGTTATTATTGACCCAAAAGCTTTGTGTTTAAACCATATAGTTAAATATGAACGATATTAGAATTTTGACCAGTACCAAATTTCATAGGTCCAAAGTGATACATTTTTTGCGAAGAAAATTAGTGTAACTAATTGTCACTGTAGGGTAACACTTAACAAAGAAAAATTGAAAAGCTATAAATTTTACCACAATTTTAAATCACCTGCTACATGTGTAAATGTTAATAATTGAAATGTTCGATATTAATCGCTGACGCAGCGGATTAATCAAACAAAACTTCAATCGATGGAATGTAGCAATCGGTGAGTTGAAGATACCAAAATGCCCAAGTTCGTTGATCCAAATATACCGAACTCTAGCTATCTCAAACACGTTGATAGCGCACTATACCGTGTTCAAAGATCTACGATTCTTCGCACGTTGATCTAGCGCACTAGATTCCGTGAATCGGCTTCTACGATCGTTGAATCGAGCGCACTCGATTAACCGAAAGAGGAGATAGGAGATTACACTCAACTACCAATTGGTATGAAAGCACAAAGCTAATAAAAGAGAATTTTATTCAAAAAAATCAACCACCACAAATGTACAACACACACCCCTATTTATAGAGTTTTCGACCCAGTCCCTAAGTCGGCAACCGACCTACGACTCAACTTAAGTCGTGACCGACTTAACACAAAGCGACTCAAAGATTCGCGACTTAGCACCCAACACAACCCATAGGTCGGTAACGACCTAAAATACAACACGACCCACAGCTTCACCGACTCATGACCTAACACCGGTACAACAAAGCACATATACAACACCTTCCTTTAGGTCGCTGCCGACCAATAGACTTTAGGTCGTTAACTCAGCTCCTTTTTTCCCTCTGTCAACCAGTTAGCTCGGAGACGACTTAAGCCTTCAACAACTTCTGTTCTGTTAAGTCGTGAACGACTTAGACCCGTGTCGTTAACTCGTTTGTGACTCATCAAGCATGAACGACTTATGCTCCCATCAACTCGCAGCTTCTTTTCTCGTGGATCTTTAGATCGTAGCTTCTCTGACTCGTCCCCCTTTACTTTGTTAAGTCGCGGACGACTTAGGATCTCCTCCTTAGGTCGTGAGCCTTGTTCCTTAAGTCGGCAACGACTTAAAGTTCTCAAACGAGTTAGCTCCGTAGATTCCTCCACACGACCTAGAGCGAAGTTAACTCGTGTTGCCTTCCCTTGTTGACTCGTACACGACTTAGGAGATTGAACTGAAGCTTCATTAACTTGTGAATGGTTTAACTTCTGGACTTCTATAGGTCGTGCTACATCATCCTCCCCTGGTTGAGAAAAATTCGACCTCGAATTTGTAAATTCTTCCTCAATAATCTCACCCCCATGATATGGAATTAAATGTTTGACGTTAAAAACATCAGAAGTATAAACATCATCTGGTAACTTTAATCGATAAGCATTCTCATTGATTTTCTTCAAAACTTCAACTGGACCAATTTTCCACGCTTTCAATTTATTGTATGTTCCCATTGGAAAACGGTCTTTTGTCAACACTGCATAAACCAAATCGCCTTCGTTAAATTCAACATTTCGTCGCTTCAAATCTGCAGACTTCTTATACTTCTCATTCGATTTCTCCAATCGTTCCTGAACGATTTTATGACATTCAGTCAGCTCATCAACAAAATCAACAGCTCGTTTAACTGTCCCCTTCGACTGTGGTACTACTGCCAAATCCAACGGTCCCCTGGGTAAATTTGAATAAACAATCTGAAATGGACTGAATCCTGTGCTACGATTCACTGCATGATTATGTGCAAATTCAGCTTGGCATAACTTCATGTCCCAACTCTTCAGATTATCTTTCACCAAACATCGTAACAAATTCCCCAATGATCTGTTCACAACCTCGGTTTGACCATCTGTCTGCGGATGATACGCACTACTGAAATTCAACTTCGTTCCCACCATCTTCCACAAACTAAGCCAAAAATGACTCAAAAATCTAGTGTCCCTGTCAGAAACAATAGATTCTGGTAAACCATGAATTCGATAAATCTCCTTGAAAAATAACTGCGCCACTCGAACTGCGTCCGCTGTCTTTTTGCAAGCAACAAAATGTGCCATCTTCGAAAACCTGTCCACCACAACAAATATCGAATCATTTCCCCTTTGAGTTCTAGGCAAACCCAAAACGAAATCCATGCTAATATCAACCCATGGCTTAGATGGTACTGGTAATGGCATATACAACCCTGCATTCGTTGCTGTTCCTTTTGAAACCTGGCAAATATGGCATCTCTCCACGAATCTTTCAACCTCTTTTCTCATCGATGGCCAAAAGTAAGACTGTGAAATCAACTGCAAAGTACGATCACGGCCCACATGCCCTTCCTCGTGTAACTCCTTGACAATTTTCAATCTCAAGCTACAGTCCGGTATACATAAACGATTCCCCTTAAACAGAAAACCATCAACTATCATAAATTCATCGGTACTCCCATCCTTCACTTTCTCAACATATTTCACAAAGTAAGGATCTTCATTAATCATCTCTGGCAACATTTCAAACCCCGTCACTTCAACCTTCATTGTCGTTAATAAATGACTCCTCCTACTCAAAGCATCAGCTACCCGATTTGTCACCCCTGATTTGTGCTTAACGACAAAAGTAAACTGCTGTAAATAAGAAATCCATGATGCATGTCTTGCTGAAATCTTATCCTGCCCCTGTAAATGCTTCAAAGCTTCATGATCAGTGTAAAGAACAAATTCCTTCTGAAACAGATAATGCCTCCAATGTTTGACAGCTTGCACAACAGCATAAAACTCAACGTCATATGTACTGTATCTCATCTTTGCCCCTGACAACTTTTCGCTGAAATAAGCAACTGGCTTCCCATTCTGACTCAGAACTCCTCCAATACCAACCTTCGAAGCATCAGTATGCAATTCAAACAATAACTGAAAATTAGGTAGAACAAGAATTGGTGCAGACGTCAACAATTCCTTGATCTTCTCAAAGGCAACCCCCGCTTCCTCTGACCATGCAAATTGTTTACCCTTCATGCAATCAGTCACTGGAGCCATCACGCTACTGAAGTGTGGAATGAATCTTCGGTAGAATGACGCTAGCCCATGAAAACTTCTCACTTCCGTAATCGTCTTTGGCCGTGGCCAATCCCTGACTGCTTCAACTTTACTCTGGTCAACTTGAATACCTTCTCCTGAAACAACATAACCCAGGAATAAAACACTGTGCGTCATAAACACACATTTCTTCGTAGCAGCATAAAATTGTTCCTCATGAAGAATAATCAATACTTCCCTCAAATGTAGAACATGCTCCTCTATACTCCTGCTGTAAATAAGAATATCATCGAAATAAAACACGACGAACTTCCCAATGAATGGTCTAAAGATTTGATTCATCACCCGCATGAATGTACTAGGTGCATTTGACAAACCAAATGGCATAACCAACCATTCGTATAACCCTTCTCTCGTCTTGAAAGCTGTCTTCCATTCGTCTCCAGGTCTGATTCGAATTTGATGATAACCACTCTTCAAATCAATCTTCGAAAATATAGTTGCCCCACTCAACTGATCCAGTAAGTCATCCAACCTTGGCATAGGAAATCTATAACGAACAGTAATCTTGTTCAAAGCTCGACTGTCAGTACACATCCTCCAAGTTCCGTCCTTCTTTGGTACTAATAATGCTGGCACAGCACATGGACTCAAACTTTCCTGAACTCGTCCCTGTTCCAATAACTCTTCCACTTGCCTTCGTAACTCCTCATGTTCCTTCGGACTCATTCGGTAATGTGGTCGATGTGGTAACACTGCTCCCGGAACAAGATCAATTTGATGTTGAATGTATCTAAGTGGCGGTAACTCCTTAGGCAACTCCTCTGGAAAGACATCTTCGAATTCTTTCAAAATTGGCTTTGCTGCTTCTGGAATTTCAACTTCTTCACTACTCTCTCTCCCAATCAACAAAAACACTTCTGGTTCTTCTTCGACTTCCTTGACAAACTCCTTCAAAGTCAACAGAGTTTTCAATTCCTCAATCTCTTCTAGCTTGCTCTCCTTCTGCTGTTGTTTCTTAGGAACCAAAGTGATTTTCGTACCCTCGAACATGAAACTGTAACTATTGGCACGACCATCATGTTGAACTGCTCTATCGAATTGCCACGGTCTGCCCAACAACAGATGACAAACATCCATATCCACAACATCACACCAAATTTCATCTTTGTACTTCTTCCCAATAGAAAAATTAACACAAGCCCTTCGACACACTTTCACTTCACCACCCTTCCTTAACCATGCTAGCTTGTACGGTTTAGGATGCTTCTCAGTCTTCAAGTTCAACTTCCTCACTGCTTCTGTAGAAATAATATTATCACAACTTCCCGCATCAATAACGAACTTGCAAACCTTTCCCAGAATAGTGCACGTCGACTGAAAAATATTGCTTCTCAACCAACTACAATCCTCCTCTTGCTTTGGTGTTAAACAACTTCTCCTCATCATAAGATTACAACCTTCATCTCCAAACAATTCTTCTTCCTCCTCAACATAAGGTGTATTTGAACATTCTGCCTCCTCACCATCATCCTCCTCAACTTCTGCAACCATGGTTCTCTTCTTCGGCTTCGGACATTCATTGCTTTTGTGACCCAACTCCTGACAATTATAACACTTGAACCCACTGCTAACCTTCGCCTTCTCAGCCTCCTTCACCACTGGCTTTGAAACAGGTTTAGGAACATTAGAACTTCCACCAACACCCCTTGCTTGACTATTGGAATTAGTAAACACACCACCTTCACGCCTTCCCTGCTTCTCCCAAGCTAACGCTTTCTGATGTGCCTCTGCAACGGATCTAGGATCGAACATATTAACCATATCCTGGATCTGCATTCTCAATCCCCCAATGAATCTAGCAGTTAGCTGTTCTTCCGTTTCCATAATATCATTCCTGGCAATGAGTTGGTAAAATTCATCAGCATAATCACTAACAGACTTTGTCCCTTGCCTCAGATTCTGCAACCTCTGGTACATAAGTGATTGGTAGTTATAAGGTAAGAAAGTAGATCTCATCAATTTCTTCATCTTATCCCACGATTCTATCTTTGACTTCCCCATTCTCTCCCTGGTTAGTTTAGTTTGTTGCCACCAACTTCACCCTTCGATTCTCCGGGACCTCCTTGAAATCAAAGATTTCCTCCACATTAGATAACCAATCGAGAAATTCTTCTGCTACCATTCCGTCTTTAAACTCCGGAATTTCCATCTTCATTCCCGATTCCCAACGTCTATCATCTTCAACATCCCGATAAGAATTTCGAACTTGGTCTCGATCTCGATAATGAATACTAGCCCTATCACCTTCTTCAACAAAATCAAAGGTACGTCTACATCGATCTCGACCATTATCATCCCTTCGTTCATGCATGCTTCTTTGACTACGTCTCTCTTCATCTCTATATGCTTCATTGTCAAATTCACGTTGACTTCGTCTCTCTTCATGTGCATAGTCATGATGATCTCTTCGTGATGAAATTGATGTTTCTCTTCTATCTCTACAAGAATGTGGCGATACCCTCCTCGCTTCCGTAACCGATGGCGAAATTCGGTTTCCTCCATGGTTCGAGTTTGGTGATCTCCTCCTTTGATTCAAATCATTCATCAATTTCTCCAATTTACCAATGCCTTCATCAAACTTCTCATTAATACGTTGTTCCATAAGCTCGGCTTCTTCTCGACGATACAAAGCTTCAACGTTTTGATGACGATTAGCTCTCCTTGGTGGCATGATTGAAAAACTTCACAAAACTTCAACAATTTGAACACAAAACTTCAAAGCTTTCACACAACTTCACAAGGCTCGGCCTTGATCTTAACTCGGCTTGTATGTATACGACTCAAGTAAGGTCGGCTTAATTTGACTCGGCTCAACCTCTTTAGCTCGGCTACAAATTCAAACACTTCAAACCTTGGCGCGCAAAAACCCAAGATAGATCCAAACAATTTCCAACTCCTCGATCCAAAATGAAATGGATCAAACACTCCAAACTTGATGCAACTTCAATATGAACACGATGAACAACTTCAAACTTTAAAAACTTCAAAAACTTGGCTCCAAGAATCAACTTAGCTATGATTGGCTAAGTATGGCTCTGATACCAAAAAACTGACGCAGCGGATTAATCAAACAAAACTTCAATCGATGGAATGTAGCAATCGGTGAGTTGAAGATACCAAAATGCCCAAGTTCGTTGATCCAAAGATACCGAACTCTAGCTATCTCAAACACGTTGATAGCGCACTATACCGTGTTCAAAGATCTACGATTCTTCGCACGTTGATCTAGCGCACTAGATTCCGTGAATCGGCTTCTACGATCGTTGAATCGAGCGCACTCGATTAACCGAAAGAGGAGATAGGAGATTACACTCAACTACCAATTGGTATGAAAGCACAAAGCTAACAAAAGAGAATTTTATTCAAAAAAATCAACCACCACAAATGTACAACACACACCCCTATTTATAGAGTTTTCGACCCAGTCCCTAAGTCGGCAACCGACCTACGACTCAACTTAAGTCGTGACCGACTTAACACAAAGCGACTCAAAGATTCGCGACTTAGCACCCAACACAACCCATAGGTCGGTAACGACCTAAAATACAACACGACCCACAGCTTCACCGACTCATGACCTAACACCGGTACAACAAAGCACATATACAACACCTTCCTTTAGGTCGCTGCCGACCAATAGACTTTAGGTCGTTAACTCGGCTCCTTTTTTCCCTCTGTCAACCAGTTAGCTCGGAGACGACTTAAGCCTTCAACAACTTCTGTTCTGTTAAGTCGTGAACGACTTAGACCCGTGTCGTTAACCCGTTTGTGACTCATCAAGCATGAACGACTTATGCTCCCATCAACTCGCAGCTTCTTTTCTCGTGGATCTTTAGATCGTAGCTTCTCTGACTCGTCCCCCTTTACTTTGTTAAGTCGCGGACGACTTAGGATCTCCTCCTTAGGTCGTGAGCCTTGTTCCTTAAGTCGGCAACGACTTAAAGTTCTCAAACGAGTTAGCTCCGTAGCTTCCTCCACACGACCTAGAGCGAAGTTAACTCGTGTTGCCTTCCCTTGTTGACTCGTACACGACTTAGGAGATTGAACTGAAGCTTCATTAACTTGTGAATGGTTTAACTTCTGGACTTCTATAGGTCGTGCTACATCAATCGCTGACCAAGTTTACACCTAAGAAACACACAACCGAAGTATTGAATATTCATTTTACCACTTGATTTTATTAAATTATAAATTGTTGTAAATTAATTAATATAATATTTATGAAATATTAGTTACGAAAATTTATTTGATGTAGATTGAAAAATATTAAATAATGTGTTTATAATATTAATAAATATATCCCGATCGATATATGATACCAGTTTGCATTTAAATAAGATTTAAAATTACACGGAATATTGTTTAGACTTGGACCAGATTTGAGGCCTATATAGGCATGATATTTTGGGCTATAGGAGGCTTGATTTGGGCAACCATATATTGGCAATCAGAGAGGATTTTGAATGATTAAAAGAGTAGAAAAAGTAAGAGAGAGATATGAGGATAAGATCCAATTTCGCTCTCTTGGCTTTCTATTTATATGCCATCTCTTTACATCATTTTCTTTCATATTTTCTCTCTTCTTCCTCAGTGAAATTTTCAGCCAGTGAATCTTTTCTCCAAGTCCCGAAAATACAAGTATTAAATTATACCAGTATACTCAGATTCGATCGTCAATTGTAAGATAGTTTGGGAGCTAGGAACTTTTGATTTGTAAATGGATTCAAAGGGATATTCAACAATTCAACTGTACGTAAGGGCTTTGGTGAAAGGTAATTCTTTGTTTTATTTAATTATATCATATTTATATATATTATTTATACAATATAATGTTAGATTATATTAGAATCTTGTATAACGAAATGTTGTTACAAATTGGTTGATTGTGTACATTATACATATAATTATTTTTGTATGCTCACTTATTTGATGCTCACGACCTGCAAATAAAAAAATCATATAAATAATATTATTAAATGATTTAAATAATTAAAATCCATGTTTAAAAGATTAATATTATATATATATATCATATGTTTAAAAAAAAATTAAAATTTTGTTCATGCATAAAATGCATTCGACAGCAAAAAGAAAAGGATTTTTTTATTTTGTATAAATATATTAAATATTTATTTAACCTAAAATTGTTTATGTAATTTAAATCTTTTTATTTATTTATATATATATATTACAAATAAAAAAAAATTGTATAACATTTTTACACAACATATATTATACATAACATTTTCAAAAACAATTGTATATATGTATGTATATTTAATTTTATACCTATTTTAAAATTTAAAATGCAATACAGAAAAGAAAATCATATAAGAAAAATTAGCTGAGAGCAATATTTTCAAAAATATAACTAAATAAATTTATTATTTTTATTAATATATGTATATATATATATCTAAATATACATATTTATATGTATTGAATAAACTAATTTAAAATAAAATAAAATATTATTTTATTAAATCATTTGCGACTTTCATCTTAAAATATACATATATGTATATATTACTAATTTTTTATTATTTATTAAATGTATACTCATAAATATAATTTTAAATGTTTTATATATAAATTTTTTATAACCGATATTTAATATATATATATATATATTATATTTACTTACATATATTATTATCATATAAATATATACACATTTAGACAACAAATCGAATACAAAGGGGGCTAATATTTCTGTTGCGGTATAAATCCAACAATTATAAACGGGTATGCCAAACCATGTACACATTATTCTATTGCATGTGTGTGCACACACATATATACGTATAAGATACATATATAATATAAAACCTTATTTATAAATTCCAATAAACTATTAATTTTAATTAATAGAAAAATTGGAGAAGTTCTAAATGAATTAGATTATGTAGGCCCATTAAAGATCCAATAATTGAATTTTTTTGAAATTTTCCCATTTGTCCCGCTACGTGCTGACCTAGTTCCAACAATGGTATGAGAGCCAAATAGCCTATATGGTCTAAATTAACAGTGTTAGGGCTAACTTATTATAGCTTACTCATATATTCGGGTGTCTAGAAAAACAATATCTAAAGTTGGATCTAGATAATCAAGTACTCTATCCTACCTGACCCAGCCCAAAATGATGAAGTAGGCCCAAAGGTGGTCCCCAATATAAAGGCCCAAATTGATTTAGACCTTGGGCTAATTTAGGAAATTGTTTTGACATTAAACTAAAAGTTTAGGTTTAAAAGTTAAAAGAAAAATATTGTGAATGTTAGAATATAGATTTCTAAATTGTTTTTAAAAATAAAATAAAAGTTATAAATTTAAGGTTAAATTTAAAATAGAACATATATTATAAAAGCTATAATACAATTTTCAAAGTTTGAAAATGTTATTAAATTAATTTCAAAAATATTATTTAGTAATAAGAATAATAGAATAAATGAATTAATTAAATAAGTTAATTAAGTATATATACATGTATATCATATAGTGATGATGTTATGTTGTCTTGATTGTTTAAGATAATATGAGTATACATATGTATAAAAGAATTCTCAAAACCAATAAAATTTAATTAAAATTATTTAATTTAATAAATTAATGTTAATTAATAAATTCAAATACACATATATGAGATATATGTTTATTACTATAAAGGTTGTAGCATATTAATTCAATATAATATGTTTAATTGAATAATATAAAAATATTATAATTGATTAAAGTGTTAATTAGTTGAATTAATTAAATAAGATTTAATTAATATAATGTGATACATAACGTATTATATAAGTTAAATAAAGTACATAAGTTGTATAGTAATAAAAATTATATAATACAGGTGTATAAACTAAAGATGGAATAGTAAGAATCCAATTAGCTTAAGGAACAAGTACATACTTATAGCACATATACCATGATTTCTGATGTATCCGACACTTAAATCACGAGGGTATTTTTTAAGAAATACATTGTTCCACAAGTTGATGTCACTCAATTAAATATATTAAAGGTTATGAATCTTTAATATAAAGTTGTATGTTTACCATTTATATTAATAATTTACATGCATACTCCTTAGTTGTTGAGGTTTCCTCAAGCTAGGAATGTTATGTGTAGTATTGCTAATATATAGACTTGATAAGGTGATATACTTATACATATTGATTGAGCTTTCCTCAAGGAATGTACAGTATACTTAGACCGCCATGAAATGGTGGGTACGAGTGAATAATCTCTTTTACCTATTAAGCTTTCCTCAAGGCAAAAAAGATATTAAGGAACCAGGGGTTATGATACAACAGATAAGGAGTTATCATCGTATATTAGAGAATGATTTGTTGAGATATCCTCAAGGTTAGAATCCTAAGATATACAAGTCCTAACACACACTAGTGAAGTCGAAAGACTTCAAACATAAAAGACTAGTTGGAGCCTTATTAGAAAAATAAAACGATAACATTTAACCTTTCTAATATCAATGAACATATGCTATATAAATTTATAATAATCTACATAAATTTATGCAATATATAATTGATAAGATGTTTTATCAATTGAAATATACAAATAAACCAAATTTAATATTGAAAAAGATATATTAAATATACTTACTAATAAATTTTTGCATGTTGATCTATGCAAGTGCATAATTAAGCAACCACTATACATGTTCATAATTTGTTCAGGTATGAGTCTACTTGCTCGAGAATGTGTACTATCTTCGATGAGTTTCAACTAAAAGCAATGCGAGAATATGGATATTTGATCCACATATGATCACATATAAATGTTACATGGTGAGCGATCACTATTCGTAATGCACGATACCTCTATAAAATTAGTTCATTGAAATAAGAAAGTAAACTATAATGTGAGATCATATATGATTGATAACAATAATGATCTTGTTGTGTTAAATATAACATTGATCAAAGGCTGTAAGATAGATTTAAGAATTCGATCACTAAAATGTCAGTTTGATCAGTTTACGTAAAGTGCAATTTATTTATGACCCTAAAAAGTTAAGAATGACTAAATGTACTTTCGTAAAAAGTAAGTTATGATATTGTAGTAAGGATTTCTTTTGAATGGTTCATTGGTTTAGAAAGGAAATTGAATGTATAAGAGTGGATGTAACCTCAGGCAATGTGACGACCCACCTCCTCAACCCTCAGAAATTGACACTAATACATTCTTGGTATTCACAAGCCGCAAATCCAAGTGCCAAAGAGGTGGATTACAGCGGTTTTAAAAGAAATAAAGATAGAATAAAATAGAACCTCACATCGTATATAAAACAACTTACAGTTATACATTTGGAAAGTACATACAATAACTCCTAAATGATTCATTAGAGCTATGGAAGGTACTAACCCAGCTGAGGATAGTTATAACTGCTTATCCCTTATAGGGGCTGGTGGATACATTATACATAATACAAATGGAATTAATAGATAACTTTCTATAAAGGACCCAAAATGCTCCACGCTCCTTCTCGGAATCCTATATGCCACCTAACTACTTGGCTGTCCAAAAAAATAGGACACCCAAAGTATAAGAGAAAAGGAAAATAAACTTCGGATTAGTCATGGGACTGGTGTGAGAAACTCAAAATATGGATATTTGAAAGAAAAATGTGTATCATAAACCACGTCATATATAAACACGGAATGAATTTTTACCTTATGATAACCAAAATCCTTACTATGCAGAATCTGGCAATATTATTTTTAATGACATTCTTTTGAAAACAACTTTTAGATAAATATACATAATCCTAGCCAAAATTGTTACATTATTATTTTCAGCATACTAAGCTCTACAATCAAGTCAAAATGCATTTATTGGAGAAAGGATTCCATATAATGGCAGACCTTCCATACAATACATCTCTAGAAGAATGTACCAAAGATTGACATCTTTAAAACCTCAGCACCTGCGAGACTAGTTTACCCGTAGACCTACCCGGTTAGGGATAGAATCAAATATGACATCATCTCGGTCGTAACTAACCTATCCGGGATCCCATAGGATGCACAACATACTCGACGTATAAAGAGTAATGTAGAAAGGTGATGATCATACCTTAATGGTTGTGAACCACATAACTTTACGGCATTCCATGTTGAAGCCATTTCCGGATGATGAGGCTCGAGGTAGCAAATACCTTTCCCGTGGCACACAATTTACTTTGAATGCCACATTGCTAATTCAATCACACACTATTTATTTCCACAAATGTACCAACTTTGAGCTTGTACATCCTAGAGAAGGATGTTAAGTATAAGAGAGTTGCCTCTTACACCACCAAACAGATGTACATTTATAAAAATCAATGTACGTGTATGTTAGAAATGCAATGTCAGACATTCATCTATGCAAGTTGTCCATGAACAGGACAAACTGAAGGAACTTTTCTACTACATTATATTGGGAACCACTCCTAGGATTGTCCACGAGCATCCCTTGCATCGAAGATCAAATGAAGATACTCCTACCATATATATGACATTTGAAATTCCCCTCGAGGGTCAATGATAAGCAGCCCTACATTAGATTTTCAAATTTATTACATTTTATGTCTTCATTTTCGAATGCATAAATTGGTTCGAAGTGGTTTTCGGATAGGAATCACCCAAACCGATCCTAGTTCCTTCAAACTAATCGTCAATAAAAGATGATAAGTTTGAACATGATTATCATTTCATTTATCAATATCTTTTATCAAATAACATATCTCTTTTAGGGATATAAATCTTTAAATCATATTCTTTTCCAGTTTATACAAAATCATTAAACCTCTCTTTAACTTTGGAAATACGAAATTAAAATCATCTCTCATAAATCACATTGCAAAACCTTATTGAGTAAAAAAGGTTGATAGAAATTATACTAATTCTACGCAATATCAATTTCTGCATTTAACCTTTACTATCCGTCGAAAACGATGAAATCACCTTTTAAATTGACATGAATAGTATGGATTCCCTCCTTGGAATTTAATACTAAGTATAAACAGATTATTGATATACATTCTAAGTTGCATTAAATTTGGAAGAATTAAATCTTTTATACGCGCCTCGTTTTTGACATTTCGACCATATCTATCACTGGCCCAGGAAAGAGGTCAGGTGCGACAGGGCACTGGTTGCTCCTGAACATCTTCTTATTTAAAGCACCCCACACCCAATCTCAGGAATAGAAAAATAAATTATAAAACATGCATATCCAGTCTTCTCGTCTGCTATTAGAGCCAAGATTAAATCATTTATTAATATCAGCTTTTCTTTTAACCACTTATTTAAACTCTTTAAAATAAATTATAAAACCTGCACATTAACTTTAAAATACTTAATTATTTATTTTAAAACAATTATAAAAGATTCGGGAAAGTGTACTTAAGTTTAAAGCCATATTTCAAAAGTTATTAAAAAGTACTGCAAAAAGTACTGCGAATAGTGTTTTAATATTTGATCAAAATGACTTTTTGATCATTTAAAAATTCAATTTTATAACTCAAATCCTTCTTAAAACATTTTAATATTTTTATAGAATTTATACCATATTTTTAAAGAATAAAAAATATCATTTCAAACAATTTTTCGCTTTGGTTTCCAAATTGCCATAGTGCGGTTATTTTAATAACTTGATTTGCTCATATTTAAAAATATACTTAAGGAAATCTCGAACATTTTTTTGTTTGAAAATTATGATTATAAGAGTTCATAAAATTCTTATTCCAAAGAATTCCGACTCTGATTCCTTCGTACAAATGGATTTAAACTATTACGGAGCGAAATGCAAATTACCATTATATGATGCGCCTATTTTAACTCAATTTTCACGTCCTTTCCAAACTTTGTTGAAACACTTTTAATTAAAACATTTTTAAATCATTTTAAACCATTTTAAAGAGGTTTAAAAATATCGTATGCACCATTTCATTTATTAAAGAAAAGCGATTTGCTTTGTGATATTCGACGTGAATTGTTTACACATCCATACAAACATATTATCACGTCCAAATATGGTTCATAGTCATAACAACCAAGCATAGTTAAACAATATATCATCCAAAATATCATAATATAAATAGAGTTTATCACCTTTATTGTATATTAGACTTATGGAAATGGACTATAGTTTCGCTACGATCAAATCCAAGCTTATAGAAATCAAGCTTGGGACCTTTGGATAGGCTCAGCCTATGCTTGCAAGTAGAGATGAGCTCAGCCAAGCATGGATATGGGTGTAGTCGTGAGATCTGAGTGGAGATGTGATGCAATAGGACTTAGTTTTGAGGTGTTTGGATAATACACACACACACACACACTATAATTTAAATTATTTTTTGCCATAATGTTCTTCATTAATTTCATAAGGTAGGAATCCATTAAAATAGAGTATAAAGAGGCAAAGAATTCTAGGAAAATGAAGAGGAAAATGTTAATGGAAGTGGAGATGGATAATGTATATATTAGAAAAAAATGTAAACTAAAATATCTTGATATTAATTTGCCAAAACATCACTCATCGATTTGCCTCCCTCCTCCATCACTTTGCACGGACGATGTATCCCCCCATGTGGCTACTCTATATGCATGTATTTGTGTGTAAGAGTGAAGTGAAGTTTGCATTTTAAATGTGAAAATAGCCTAAATTATTTTTACTATATATATATGTGTGTGTGTGTTTATATGTATATTTTAATGTACGTATATAATAGTGTATATATAACTATGTGCATGTGTATGTTACATATATCATAAGACATGTAAAAAAGGTTGCTACAATTTTGAACAACTTCCGTTTGTCAAACCATTGAAAATCAGAAAGCCGATTCCGGTCACATTTTCACTTATAAATTAATTTACATATAAATGTAAACAAAATTCGAAAACTAATTTCTTACCATTTTTAACTAATTAAAATGATCACATTTGATTTATAAAACCATATAAATTAATATCAAACAATTGTTTACAAAAACTATTGTTATAACGATAAAGCGATGTGAATTTTCTTGTATTTTCAAATCAAGTATATATCTTTATAAAACTATTATAAATGATTTACTGTTACTATACAACTAATTAAAATGATTTATTATAATTTAAAAACAACTATTTGAATAATTATAATAATTTTAAAACCTTAAATCGTAATTCAAATTCATATGTCAATTATTAAATACGATGCCATTATTGATGATGTCATAAATACATTTTATTTCCTAAGAATAAAATAAATATTTTATTTCATATACTTGTTTAAATGGATAAATAAGTGTATGTGTCCAGCTTTATGCATGACTTTTGACAATTATAGAGCTGTCTATTGATAAAACGAGTTTCGACCATTTTAATGATATTTCTTTAAAGTTTATATTTTCAAGTACTTATTCAAAATAAGATTACCATCATTATTGTTCAAAAAAACCATCTATGTTTTAAAAAGCTTATATTTCAGTATTTAAAAATAAAATATAATTTGTCAAATTGATAAATTTGCAGGTCGTTACAGACTCCCCTCCTTAAAAGAATTTCGTCCTTGAAATTACAACGCAAAACCTAAAAGTGTTTGTCCAAAATATTTATTTTTAAACTTACACTTGTACGATGTATATTGATCATTCGTATGCAATATATGATTTGATTTCTTATTTGAATTCACAGCATCACATCCGAACTGGTATCGATCCTTCGATTCACTAATGCGGAACTTTGATCAGGCTCGGAAGCTTTTATTTTCTTTGCATAGCTTTCAACTATGATAGAAAATGTAAGTATCCCACTACTAACCCTTATTAATGTTTGCCATCGAGGATTGAGTGATAAACTCATTTTGGATATCAAAATCTTATATCCAACTCTTAGGCCAAATCTTTGTATCTTTTCCAAAATCTTTATATCTTTACATAGTCTGTGTATAATGTACGTACTTTTCCAAATCTTTAGAAAAACTATGATTTAATTTCATAACTCTTAATCTTACAAAGAAAATTCTCCTTTCAAGCTTTGTTCCCTTTATCAAGAATTCTTATAAATTTTATTAATTGACTTGTATAATTGCAAATGAATGAAGTCGAAATAAAAGATCATAGTTATATTATACATCTTTACTTCTTACACCATCATTTCTAACACACTTAGTCATCCTTGAGTCATCCCAGACCTACTTGGGTACATAATAGAAGTTCATAATACAAATAAAAATGCATGACTAACCACAATTCCACTTTATCACAAGCCATACATATAGCTGCTGCTTAATACTAGATAGATATAACTAGTCTTCAATCACAATCTCAATCATCATTTCGAATCTGTTGCCGATGGTGCACTCCAGTATCCAAACTCCAATGAAACTTCCCCAGCGTCCTCATCCTTACTTTCTTGTTTGTCGTTAGCTTCATTTTTGTCTTCATTTTGCTATATCTCATCCTCCACATATGGTAGCCAAGGCTGATTCCATGGAACATGTCCAAGTCCGACTGGTACTTCCTGCAACATTTCCCCTTCTCTAATTCCTCCAATCCTTGCATTCCTATCTCCCTAGGATTCTCGAGTTCCTCCACAAGTTCTTCCTTAGCTTCCACTTCATCATCTTCCATATTATCCCAATGAATGTATGAACTTCTGCGTTAAATAACATGATCCCCACCCATCTCCCTTATGATGTTGTTGTGCACACTACCGTGGTTCGATTCATTTAATATTATATCATTCAGGTTCTCCTCTGGTTCAGACTCTTCCTCCGTGGGTTCTTCTTCCGGTTCAAAATATGAACCGGCGGGGTCAGTGGTCCTCCTTCCTTCTGAGGCTAAAGCTGCCTTTGCGTCACTAGATATTATGGTCGGATATGGAGTCCGATGAGGTATAAGCATTCCCACTTGGGTAACCATTTTCGTCTCTAGGAGTATATGGTTCATATTCATCTTCTATAGGTTCTTCCTTATCAATTGAAAGAATGATTAGATCATCTTTCGCACCCTAATTTTCTCATGAGGTTTCTCCTTTTGAATACTTCCTTTCGTATGGATTCTACAAATATAAACACAAATACTTAGAAGCAGACACTAAGTATTTATACTAACTCAACAAGTATACTGCTTTTCAATCCAAGGTTTGATCAATACTTAGGAAGCATATCAAGATCTTTATTAAAATGTTTTATCTCTTTCTAAAATGTTGTTTAAACATTATAACCGACTTTCAAAATCCTTTCTCAAAAAAAACCTTTTACATAAAAGTTCTCATTATCCAAATCTTAATTTTCCTCCCTATTCTTAATCCTCTCAATATGATTATTAAATATCTTATAATCATATTGTGAAATTCTAATCATAAGATGTTTATTCTTGATTTAACTAACTTGCTTTTAAAACAATTATCCAATTTATGACTTTAATATCATAACTAACTATATTTTCCAAAATATATTCTTTAAAATAAGACCTTAACGAAAATAATTTCATTTACCATATTTTAAAAATTCATTTTTATATATCATTAACAAATACACGCTCTTATATAATACTCTCAACTCATTCTAGGGTGTTACTAACCCTATCTCTAATGGGTTACTCTTCCTTGGGTATTACTAATCCTATCTTTGATGAGACTTTATCCCTATGAGGCTTAAATGTTTGCTTAACCTATGCTGTAATACCAAATAAGACGACCCACCTCCTCGATCCTTAGAAATAAACACTAATGCGTCCGCGGTATTTACGTGCTGCAAATCCAAGTGTTGGAGAGGCGGATTATCAGTGGTTTTAAAAGAAATAAAGATAGAAGATAGAATAAAATAGAAACTCACATCGTATTTTTAACATAGTTATACATATGAAAAGTACATACAATCACTCCTAAGTGATTCATCAGAGTTACGCTACGTAATAACCCAGCCAGAGAAAGTTGTAACTGCCTATCCCTAATGGGGGTTGGTGAATGCATCATAACAACAGAACTAATAGATAACTTTCTACAAAGGAACTAAAATGCTCAATGCCCCTTCTCAAAATGCTATATGCTACCTAACTACTCGGCTCCTCAAATAAATAGGGCATCTAGGGTTTAAAGTAAAGGAAATTAAACTCCGGCCAGTCATGAGACTGGTGCAAGAAACTCAAAGTATGAATATTTGAAAACAAAGGTATCTCATAAGAAAACACCACACATAAACATGAAATGGGTTTTGCCTTATGATAAACAAAATCTCTGCTATGTAAAAATCTGGTAATATTATTACTAATGATAATCTTTTGAAAACAACTCTTAGATAAATATACATAATCTTAGCCAAAATTATTACATTTTTAAATTCCAGCATAATAGGCTCTATAATCAAGTCCAAGGTGCTTATTGGAGAACGGATTCCATACAACAGCAAGGTAAAGGACTACCTTCATACAATACATCTATAGAGAAATGTACCTAGGATCGATATCTTCGAAACCTCTAAACCTTGTAAGATCGGTCTACCCGCGGACCCACCTGGTGGTGGATAGAACCAAATATGTCATCACCCTGGTCGTAACTAACCAATCTACATACTCAACATACTCAACATACAAAGAGTAATGTAAAAAGGAAATAACCATACCCAAATGGTTAGGAATCACATAGCCTTACAGCGTGCCCTCTTTAAGCCATTTCCAGGTGATGATGCTCGAGGTAATTATTACGTTTCTCGTAGCACATATTTCAATTTGAATTCCGCATTACGAATTCCATCATACACTATTGATTTCCACAAATGTACAACCTCTGAGCTCGTATGTCTCAAAAGGGGTCTAAAATATAGGAGAGTTACCTCCTACACCACCAAACAGATTTACGTTTGTAAAAATCAATATTCGTATATGTTAGAAATGCAATGTAAACATTCGCCTATACAAGTTGTTTAGGAATACGAAAAACTGAAGGAAAATTCCAACTACATCCTATCCGGAATCACCTCTAGGATTAGTAGCGAGTAGACCTTGCATCGAAGCTCAAATGAAGATACTACAGCCACATAATAAGATATGGGAAATTCCCACTAGGGTCAGTGACAAGCAGCCCAACATTCCATCTTCTAATTTATTATCGTTCCATGTCTTTACCTTCGAATGCGTAAATTGGTTCAAAGTGGTTTTTGGAGAAGAATCATCCAAATCAATTCCTGTTCTTTTAGAGATATAAATCTTTAAATCATATTCTTTTCCAGTATATACAGAATCATTAAACCTCTCTTTAACTTGAAAATACAAAATCAAAATTATTTCTCATAAATCATATTGCAAAACATTATTAAGCAAAAAGGGTCGATAGAAATTATATTAAATCTACTCAACATCAATTTCTGTATTCAACTTTTACTATCAGTAAAATAAAGGAGAAATCACCATTTAAATTTGCATGGATAGTACGATTCCTACCTTGGAATTTAGTACCAATTATAAAAAGATTATTTCTATATAATCCAAGTTGTATTAAATTTGAAAAAAATTAGAACTTTTATATTTGCCTCACTTTCGACATTTTGACCTTATCTATCCCTCATCTGGAAAGAGGCAAGGTAAACCAGAGCAATGATTGCTTTTGAATGTCTCCTTACTTTATGCACCCCACATCCAGGTCTCATGGATAGAAAAATCCAATCTACTCATCAATTTTTAGAGATAAGATTAAATCATTTATTTATAACTGCTTTTCTGTCAATCTTTTATTTAAACTCTTTAGATAAAATTATAAAACCTCCACATATTATTTAAAATAATTAATTATTTATTTTAAAATTTTTATAAATTTTTAGAAATAATACTTAAGTTTAAAACCATATTTCAAAAGTTATTAAAAACTGCTGCAAAAAGTGTTGCAAATAGTGTTTTAAAAGCTTATTTGTTCAAAACGACTTTCGATCATTCAAAAATTCATTTTTATAAATCAAATCCTTTTTAAAACATTTTCAAATATTTATTGAATTTATGCCATATTTTTAGAGAATTAAAAATACCATTTCAGAGAATTTATCGTTTTGGTTTCCGAACTGCCAAAGCACGGTTATTTTGAAACTTGATTTGCTTATATTTCAAAATCTACTAAACAAAATCTTGATCGTTTTTTTGTTTGAAGACTATGATTATAAGAGTTCTAAAAATTCTTATTCCAAAAAATTCCGACTACGGTTCCATCATGTAAATGGATTTAAACTATTATGGCACGAAATCACGAACTACTGTTACGTGACATGCTTATTTTAACTCAATTTTCATATCCTTACAAAACTTTTTCAAAACACTTTTTTAAGTTTATAAAATATTTCTAAATCATTTTAAACCATTTTACGAAGGTTTAATAATTTCATATACACAATTTCATTTATTGAAGAAAAGTGATTTCCCTTGTGATGTTCGACTTGTGTTAAACATGAATTGTTTACACATCCAAACGTGGTTCACAATCATCACAACCGAGCATAGCCAAACATATATATCATCCAATATATAATAATATAAATAGAGTTTCTCACCTTCATTGGATATTAGGCTTATGGAAACGGACTATAGCTTCGCTAAGATCGAATCAAAGCATATGGAATCAAGCCCGAGACCATTGGATGGGCTCGATCAATGCTTGCAAGTGGAGGTGGGCTCAGCCATGCATGGATATGGGTATGGCTTTGAGCTTTGAGTGGAGATGTGAAGTGATTTGCCTTGGTTTTGAGAAGTTTGGATAATACACACACACACACTGTATACTTTTAATTACTTTTTGTCATAATTTTCTTCATTAATTTCCTAAAGTAGGAAGCTATTAAAATGGAGTATAAAACGGTAAAAAAGCTTAGAAAATGAAGAGGAAAATATGAGTGGAAGTGGAGAAGGATGTGGGTATATATGGGAAAAAATATGAACTAAAATATCATGATATTTATTTGCCAAAACATCACCATTATCTCATCCATTTACCTCTCTCCCCCATCACCTTGCACGGCGGAAGTATTCCCCCTATATGGCTACTCCATGTGCATGTACTTGTGTTTAAGAGTGAATTGAAATTTTCTTTCTAAGTATGAAAATATCTTAGATATTTTTGTAATATATAAGTTTATATGTATATTTGTATGTATATATATGTAACGAATCACCCTTTCGACCCCCGAATGTCGACAATAATACATCCACGGTATTCGTTTGCTGAGCATCCAAGTGTTGAAAGGACGAATTGTTAGGGTGAATTAAAAAAAGAAATAGAACAAGGAAGAATGAATGTAATATCAAAATATCACAGCGAAACGATAACATATGATATCAAAGGAATAATACAAAGGTTACCATAATATAAAAATTTCAAAGTTATAAAACCTAAGTACCATCATCAGCCTTGACAGTTACAACAACATGTCCTCACAAAAGCTACTATGCACAATATAGTAATGCAGCAGAAGTAAGAATACTGCGGTAGGTGAAACATCCAACTCATCTTCTTGAGCTCCAATGAACGTTAATGAAAACTTGTCTTTCTCAAACTACTCAAAAGAGAATGCAAGGAATTCAGGGAAAACAAAAATCAAGCATCAGATATAAATATGGTATGAGAAACTCAATAAATTTGCGATCAACATATAATAGTACTTTTGAGACTGCATGGAATTCCATAATGATTACCCCCTTAGAAGAACCGCCATCTAATAGGTATATAAGGTGAGATAATGGATAATGTTCAAAGTGTGGAATATAAATATTATAACATAGCTGGAATAGGCACAATGGTTATATTCAACAACATATTAGGAGTATAATCAAATCCGATAAGGAACATTCGAATAATGGATTTTCCATTGAGATCCCTGCGGTCAAGCCAAAATCCAATCTCCTGTACAATGGTCATAAGCTACCTCCGAATGTTTTATAACTCTAGATAGCATATAGCATAAGGTAAACATAACCGGTCCACGTCTAAATATGTGATCCTGAATACCATCACTCCCGCGTGCAACATTGATAAACATACTTTAGTTCTGGAGTGATAATATCCAGGCAAACCCCAAGCTATGCTCCTACTCTATTTTTAGCCATTTCCAATGTCGAGGTCACGTTCGACATCGTTCACATGAGTCTTCATCACTAGAACAGAACATGAATCCCAAATTTCGATCCTCGCATCTTAAATTAATCACGAAACCACACATGGATTCCCATATTTCAATAAATCTCAGAATCACACATAGAGTCTCACATCCTGAATAGATTATGAATAACTACATGTGTTCAAGAACCTTAAATGGATCTCGAATCTCCATATATATTCACGTATCTCGAAGAGATCCACTTCTAAGATATAGAACATGTATCTCCGCCTTGAAGTGGTTTTCAATAAGTAAAAACTTATCAATCCTTGTCTCTTCAAGACCGAATCGATGAATTTGGTCATTCAATGATAATGATAGCGATCACATATGGAAACTAAGTCTCATATACTTATCACATTTCCGATATTTTAATCTCACACTATTCCTTGATTAAGAGTGAAGCTGATGGGTTAGAGCTCTATTGCTCATATCCCAACATGAACATCAGTCATAATTTTAATAGAAGACAAGCCTACTTCGTCTGCTTTTAGTGCTAAGTATACGAATAAATGTTTTCCATAAATGAGGAAACAAACAAGGCACAATCAAGGCACACAAAGCACGATCAAGCCACATAAGCGGCTTCTAATCCCCTTTTTATTTATTGATCTTTTATTAATAAAACCTCTTTTATTAGTAAAACTTCTTTTATCTAATGGAACATTATTTATAAATTTCTACTATTCATTTATACTCTTTCAATACCGCAGAACGTATCCATATGCTTGTCTTAAATGACATAAGTATATTCGTAAATTATTAATAAGATTTCTTACTTAAAACATTTGCTCTTTTTATGTGTCAAAAAGTATTCATATACCTATTGCAAATGGTATAAGTATATTAAGAAATCAATAATAAGATTTCGTACTTAAACCTTTACTTTTCCTACACTTCAAAATATTCGTTTAAAAGATCTAAGTACTTTCACAAATCCATTCGAAAAGGTTTAAGACTAATGTTATTTAAACATTGCCACTACAAACTCAAACCATTTCACTTATGCTTATTTTTAAATATTCATTTAAAGATCTATTTACATTCATAAATATAATCAAAAAGGGTTAAAAACGGATGCGATTAGCACATTGTCACAAACAACCCAAACAATTTTCCTACTTATTACTATCTTTATAAACCTTTGTTTTAAAGATCTAAGTTTGTGTTCAGTCAAGTTTAGTATGGACTAGTTAACTATCAAGTTCTAAAGACGGTTGCACATACAAATCACGATTTGTACGCTAAACTCATTCCGACATTCCAACTCAACTATTCCTCGCCCAAGAACAAAGCCCGATAGGTTAAAGCTCTATTGCTCCATTCCAACTCGACATCAATCTTAACTCTTATAATAGATAAGCCTACTTTTTCGGCTTTTAGCGTTTAAGCAAAGTTAGTACCTTTATTGGTAAGTAAACAACAAGACTAACATGTTTATGACATTTCAACTTACATTGTTCCTTGTTCAAGAGTGGAGCCAGGTAGGTTTGGATACTGGTTGCTCCAAGCCTTGCCAAGACACCTCATTCTCGAATCTCACAAACAGACAAGTTTACTCGTCGGCTTTTAGTGTTAAGCCTAGTCAATCACCTGTGCCAAAAATTATATGCATATATAATAATACTTTACAAATACTTGTACATAGGTTTTAAATATCTATGTAAAATATTACTTGAAAATAACTAACTAAAAGTAAGATTAAAAATATGTTTTACTTTTTGTAGCACTTTACTTTCAAAATTCATAAATAATTATTAAAGCTGTATTAGAACTTCTATTCTTTTTTCATACTCGAATACATTTTACATGAACTTCCATCAAAAAAATTTATAAAGAGAAGAAATAAGGAACCATTTAAATCATGAAAAACTAACCAAAACATTGCATTTTAAACACTTAAAACAATAAGTGATTTACTACAACATTTATAAGTGCTATTAAAAGTCCTTCTTAAAACAACATTGAAAGACACAATATTTGCAACTAGTTGTAACCACTAAAACAAATGATTTAAAACATGAAATTTTTATAGTAAGTACTACCATTAAAGTAATTAAAATATAGAAATAAATCCCTAAGAATACCGTTTCATTTATTTATAAAAATTCACGAAAAATAAGGGATTCGAAAGTGCACTTATAACGACTATTCCCGTTCCAAATGTTTCCAAACTTACTTCAATTTACATCACGATTTAAACTATTTAAACATCAAGTCAAGGCCATGCCACATGTTTAAGAGGGCAATAGAAGTGATGTTATACAATATAAAGTTATCATTTGCATCCAAAAGCAAGACGGGTCCAAAGTTATTAGTTAATGTCACTTTTTATATTATAATTCAAACACAATGTACATATACATAATATATACTTAAGAGATAGTGATATAACTCACTTAGATCCACACCTAACTCAATCACAAAAGTTCAAGAACCAACGAACCATCTCCTTCCATCAACACGAGCCTAAAGGTCCAACCTTTAGCACTTCCAAACAAAGCCACCTTCCTCCTCCTCCTCTATGCTCACAGCCCATCCAAGTCCCTCCTCTTCTTTTCACCTCCTCCCACTTATTACTTGCTAATCATGCTTTATATAATGTCTTGGGTCCAAAGTCAAAGTTTAAAAGAGATTAAAGAAGACATGGTTAACTTTTGAAAAAGTTCAAGATAATCAACAGACTAGTGCTTAAGCACTTCAACCATTTTCAAACCTCCTACTTCATCTCAAGCTTAGGGATTTGTTGTGATTATTAAGTGAACCCACCCCTCTATTTATAGGCTTTAAGTGGTGAAGCAAAGCTTACTCTTACCCTCTTGGAAGGCTTACCTCCAATCACATCTACTTTATCTTTTTATTAACACTTAAGCATTTCTATATATGTTTACTTTTACTTTATGTCACATCTCCTTTAAACTAATTAATATTATACCATTCTCATAATACCTCTTATCCTATAAGAAGCTTCTAGAACCTTCCAAGCTTGCATGAAGAGGAGAGAGTTTGATTAATGGCTAATGTGTTCATTAGATATCAGCTTAAGAGTTAAGTATTTCCATTTTTGCTCATTTTTCTTATTTAGATAGTTATAAACACGAAAATATATTTAGTTACTAATTATCTCCATAATGATTACTTAGACATGTGCAAAAAGTTCGAACAACTTTTATTGAGAAAAAAAGCAGTTTATCGATAAAATGATCTTCGGTCACATTATCGATATTTTTTCAAAGTATTTATTTTTGTAAATATTTTTCTAAAATAAGTTTACCATCATTACTTTTATTTAAATGGGGGTTAAAATACTTATTAAGTCATTTTAACAACATTAAATCAAATGTTAAATTTTAAATAACTCATATATTTAAATGCTAAGTGTCCATAATTCGGAGTTGTAAAATTCTCCCCCGCAATCACATAGAATATTTCATCCTCGAAATTCCATCATGAGCAACCAAAGAAACAACCATACATTGATACTTAACATTATCCTAATTAGTAGCAAACAAAGCTCATGGTTTGCTTATGTCCGAACCCTCTTATTACACAAGGATGATAATCAATCTACTAAGCGTACCTTCTGCTCAACTATCTTAAGTTATTACTTAGATGATTATTCATGCCACTATAGCACAAATTGAAGAGTCGTTCCTTAAACTCTTCCTAAGCCAACAAAACATAGTACACATATACTAAAACCTGTATGATGCGCATGGCCCATGCGTACACAATATCAATTCCGATCTCTTACTCGATCATATAAGTTTCACTTCCCAACTAGTATAGATCACTTGAAATCTCTAATGAGAACTCCGATCAGGATCTTCGATCGAAAATCTCTGTTCTCCTTACATATCTATATATTATGATAGAAAACTTCGAGATCGTATCAAGTATTTGTATTAAGTGTTCGCCACTAAGAATCTAGTAAAAAATCCTTGTTTGGACCCATGTAAATCACTACAAAATCACGTACGCGAATACTGGATCGAAACAGTCATGCAAATAGAACAATCTATGTACAATTTACGTATTTATTATATTGGTTTCTTAACTACACTAGTTTGTTTATAATTACTTTTTTTATCTAATTAATATGTCATAATACTAAATCATTTATGAAACATCTCATAAAACATAAGTTCAAGTTTGTAAACGTTATACAACTTAAGTTCATATTCGTATGATACTCTATGACATCCTAAGAATATATACAAAACATCAAATTCATTTTACTTAACAAGTGAACTTAATAACTTACTAACTTCCTAGTTCAAGCGTTATATAAATTCGACTTTATATTTTCACAAAATACTTAGCTTCAAATTCTATAACGATTCGGAATTTTCCAACTATCCAAAATCATCGGAAATCTCGTTTTGTTTTAATAAATGAAAACTACCAAACAACTTATCATAAAGATGCGCATATCATACAATCCTAATGCATAGGCTACATCTGTCCATAAAATAGCTTAACAAATTTCAATAATCTATTAAACACACTTTACCCAAAAAGGTAAAACATGAAAGGTTCCAACATTTATGTTGGGCTATGCTACTATCACTCAGTCACCCAACATATAAAAAATTTCTACATTAAAAAGTTCATTTCAAATTTCTTTTGAAGAAAAACTTTAGAACTAAACAATGGGTTTTATTTCAAATCATTTTGAAATAATAATATATATACATGTATCTTTTGTATATTAAATCATACTTTACGATTTTAAATTGAAATCTAGTTTATTAATAAAATCTCATAGCACCCTTACTTAGAAACATGAAAATGAACGCCGATGATGTTGAAGTCATCTCTAGAATTATTTTCAAGTGACAGGAGTGAGTTTAGTACATCCAAGTTATGTATGTCGAACTTAATCAAAACCATTTCAAAATGGTATCAAATACATCACAAATATTACTAAGTACCATGATCCCAATTTTATAGACCAATTTCCTAAATACTTGCTTTCAAATAATACTACTATTATTTTCTTTAAAAACTTGAAAAACATTTTCAAACACACCGAGATTTAAGTTCTCAAAATACCAGTTAAATCCTTTTTGTTAATAAATCATGTTTTATAAACCATACTTACATAAAATCATTTTTTTACATGAAATCTTTTCACAAATGTTTATTTATTAAAATAACTTATCTTTCTTAGATAAAATAAACATCTTTCACTAAGTTAAATTTTATAAGAGTTGACTTCTAGCCCAACATTGCCACCAAACGCCTTATAGTCAAACTGTGAAACTTAATTCACAAGCTGTTCATTTCAATGCATCTAAAAATACCGTCAATCCAACCCATGCAATATAAAGGTAAAAGCACCCATAAACTGGTTAAGCATAAATCATCAATGAACAAATGATAATTAATGCCCATAAACTGGTCAAGCATAGCTAATCTAATTAACAAGGGTTAATATATAAACACAATTAACCCTTACATTAATTAAACTATACTTTGACAATTCAAAGTTACCTTATATAATTTCTTTGATTTTCACAATTATAGTTACCTTTAAGGCGTACATTTATAACAATTACACTCTCATATGTTTAATACACTCGACTATGAGAGGGCATTCCATTACCCTATCTTTTAATGAGTCATACCCACCAAAGCCAAGATTCTCTCTTAGTCTTAAGCTCTTATACAACACTAATACATCCATGTATTCATATGGAAAGCATCCAAGTGTCGAAAGGACAAATTGTTAGGGTGAAATAAAATGTAAAGAAAAAAGAACAAGGAAGAAGGAATACAATATTAGAATCTTACAACAGAATGATAACATATAGTATCAAAAGAACAATACAAAGTGTTACTCTGATATAGAAATTTCGGAGTTACAAAACCTATGTATCATTTTCAACCTGGATAGTTATAACAACATGTCCTCACAAATGCCGATACGTACAATATATTAATGTAATACTACGATAGGTGAAACATCCAGCTCATCATCTCGAGCTCCAATGAACATCAACGAAAATGTGCCTTTCTTAAACTACTCGAAAAATCACACATGGAATTCAGGGAGGAAAAAAACCAAGTGTGTGACATAAGTTTGGTATGAGAAACTTAAGAAATATGTGGTCAACATATAACAGTACTTTTGAGACTGCATGGAATGCCAAAACGATTATCCCTTCAAAAGAACCGCTATCTAATAGGTACATAAGGTGGTATAATAGATTTTCTCTAGGCTGTAAAATATAAAAATTGTAACATACGTGGAATGGTTACATTGATTACATTTAATAGCATGTTAGGAGTATAATCAAATCCGATAAGAAACGTTCAAATAATGGATTTTCCATTGGAATCCTTTCGGGTAAGCCAAAATCCCATCTCCAGTACAAGGGTCAGAAACTACCTTCGATTGGTATGAAACTTGGGGGACAAGCTAATTACAACATGTGGAACAACCCATAGGGATCGTATATAATTTGGAGCAATTTGGAGGGATTGGTACGTATCCCCCTATATGTATCGACTATGGTCAGCCTTCACAATATACTGCAACAAAGAATGATAAACAAATCGAGTTATACTAGTACACTTGGCGTGAAACTTGGAGGTTAAGCATAATACTATATGGAGAATCTCCCTTAGGTATCGCTTAGCATTTGGAAGAGACTGGAGGGATCGGTACCTATCCTTCTAGAGGGATCAGTAGAAATCAGAATTCAAGCAACACTATTTCACATAAAATGCAATATCTCACAAATCGCACGTCGAAATTACACAAAATTTGGGAAGCAAGTAGCAAACATCATCGGGAACCCCTCATAAAGATTGTATCCCATTTGGACACACATATAGGAATCAGTACCGATCTCTATTGTGGGCCCCGATAGGCCAGGAAATTTTTGGATGGCCTCATCGTGGTCTCCGAAACCTTCTGCCAAAATTTTAGCTTGATCTTTGCACGTCTTCCCCTATAAATACAGCTGGTGTGGCATTAGAAAAAGGATCTTCTTTTTGCTTCTCTTTATCTTCAACATAGGCTACACTCTGCCAATTTTATTCTTGGATTTTGGATTGTAACTGTACAAAAACTTCAGTATAATAAAAAGGGATTATTTGCGAGTCGATGTAAGCCAGAATTAGCCAAACCACTATAAATCTTGTTTCTATTTACTTGCTTCCTGATTGTTTTAATTTTCTCCTCATTTATTCCTCTTCATATTTCCATGATTGGATTGGATATTGGTACTTTTACATAATCGGGTGTTGGTGGCCAATTTTAATGGAAACATTTTGGTGCTTTCACTTAGAAAGCTAGCCCACGTAGATTTGGAGTTCATATTTGGAATCAATTGGGGAGCTTGGATTTAAAGTAACGGTGAGACAATCAACAAGAAGACAAATAACGGATATGAGCCATCATGAAGGGAGTCATGAGGCTTTCCCAGGAGTTAGAGCTAATCAAAAATCTATCTACATTACCAGAGTTGAAATAGAAACAATGATGGATGCTATGTTGAAAATACAGGAGGAGATGATGTAGAATCAACTCCGATAGATTGGAAAGGTTAAAGCCATAGGAGCTATTAGAATGCAAAACCAAGGTGTTGGAATGATAGGGACTACTAAAGCTACAAACTAAGGAGTTGAAGCGGCAAGATTCATTGAAATCAGAACTGGAAGCATGGAGATAGAGATGTTGGACAAAGGATTAGAACAGAGTAGCCGAGGGCAGTCTCCTGCCAGCTTAGAGGGATCGACACTGATCCCACCAGAAGGATTGGCATCGATCCCCAAAGACAAGGGGGCTTGCTACCGAGTTTGGTCAATTGTGATGCTGGAGGATCTACGGTCAATCCCATGGAGCTTGGTGCGAATACGAATTTGGATGCTCATTCAGAGAAATATATTCCAGAATTCCATCATAGACTCGGGGGGTAGCTTGGACATGACAATAGGGGACTACTACTGGAAGACTATGATAGATTTGTAGAGATGATCGGGCGAGCTATGCGTGGAGGATTAGTAAATAGGAATCTAGAGGATGAGAACCCCATTCGCTTCTAATATTTGGAATGCTAGGATTTCCCCAGAATTCAAACTACCAACACTGGAAACTTATGATGAAAAGTCGAATCCAGATATGCATATGATGAGGTATATATAGCACATGGAAGTACTTAGGGCTTTGAAAGAAGTCCTGGCATTATGCTTCCCCCTATACTTAACGGATGTAGCTGCACTATGACTTAAATAGTTAGAGAGCGGTTCTACCAGCACATGGACGAAAATGGTTGAAAGATTTGTGAGCAGTTTTGGATTCACATTACAAGACCTAAGAATGAAATGACAATGACATCAGTAAAGAAGTGGGTAGGAGAATCACTTAAGAATTTCTTAACCAGGTTCAATGCGGTAGTTGTTTTAGTGGATCAACCAGATCTATCGATGTTTTTGATGGCGGCAGTATCAGGAGTTTTAGATCATTCAAATTTTAAGATATCATTGATAAGAGATCCACCGATGGATCTCGAGGAATTATACCATGAAGTAGAAAGGTTTCTACGACAAGAAGATGTGAAAGTTGATAAAGAGGAAACGGAAGTTAATATGGTACGGGGTGGAGAACCGCCCGGTGAAATCTCAACAAAGGACAAGGGTAAATGGAACATGGATAATAGCTTCGGTGGGTCGAAGCAAGAAAGTCAGAATCCAAATTATCTTATTAGAATTGAATTGAACCCTAGAATGGATATATCTAGATACTCGAGGATGTCTTCTGTATTGAGGGCGGCAAGGAGGGAACCCTCCAAACACGAATGGACATCGGGAAAGCACTTCCTATTCCAAGAGCTGGATAGGCACAAACAAATAATCGCAGGCAATTGATGGATATTATTGAGAAACATGTGAGGAATGGTCAATTATAACAATATGTAAGGACTCGGGCGGCGGCGGTGGAATAGGAGCAGTCGACGTTCGGCTGTGGTGGTGGAAAAGGAGCAGCTACCGTCCACCTCGAATGAAGATGGCACTAGGTTAAGGCATCATCATCAACTTGTCATTAACTGATCGGGATGTCATAGAATTAGTAATAAACTCTACAGTAGGATGTCTAAGTCACTTATACATGTCTAAGATCGAGGAAGGTCCCTAGGCATACTCTAAGATGATGATGATAAACCATTGGGCTTAGGTTGTGAAATTTGTTTGTTCCTTATTATTTGCTTTGAACTCTTGTTTTTCTAGTTTTATTTGAACTCTTGTTTATTGGTTGCACAGACTCTTATTTTATATTTTGGCAAGTGGACTTTGGAATGCTTAAATTTGGATCAATGTAATAGATAACATAGTTCGCGATTGTGGTTCTATCCGGAGAGACGGGGTGACAATCGCAAGGAACGGGTCTTTTCATAGGGAAAACACAATGAAATGGACTCATGCATCATGGATTAATTCCTCAACTGGGTGTCGAGGCCGAAGAATAAAACCCAACAAGGTTGTCAGGTTTGGATTATGCCTGGCAAGGAGTAGGTTGCTTCGCTTGAATGCGATGGATCAACCTACTCAACGAGTATGGATTGTGCTCGACAAGGATCCGCAGAGATCAAGGTCATCAGGTACGGACTATGCCGGCAAGGGGCAAGTCGCTGCGCTCAAATGCAATGGATCGACCTACTCAGGTCGTCGAGTACGGATTATGCTCGGTAAGGATCTGGAGAGATCAAGGTCATCATGTATGGACTATGCCGAACAAGGGGGTAGGTCGCTTTGCTTGAACGTGATGGATCGACCAACTCAGATATCGAGTATGGATTGTGCTCGGCAAGGATTCAAAGAGATCAAGGTCGTCAGATATGGACTACGCCTAACAAGGGCTTGGTGGATTTGCTCAAATCAGATGGATTGGCCTACTCAGGTCATCGAGTATGGATTGTGATTGGCAAGGATCCAACAAGATCGTGGATTTGGATTAGGATAACAACCCAAAGAGATCATGAATTTGGATATTAGTTTCGAATAGCAATGGATTTGGCTTTGGAAGGATGAAGATTCGGATAAAATAATCCGGAGAGACCATGGATTTGGATTGAAAAATATGGGTATCAATGGGTCGTGGATTTTGAATTTTGGATTTATAGCAATTCAAAACACACTTTCCTATCGCAAGGCATGTTTTGGGGGCAAAATATTAACCCACTTTATGCCAAGGAAGTAGTCAGACGGATTTTACCTAACAGACTTTACGATAATTAAGGCCATTATTAAGAACGATAATTGTGAGGTCCAGAAATCAAGTGTAGTCAATCATATGAAGCAAAGATCAACCAATACCAAAATATAGAATCTCCAGAATATTCTAAGTATGGGTTAGTGCCTCGCCCGGGCAGGGGATCGGTGCCTATCACTTTCCCTAGGGGATCAGTACATGTTCTCAATTTTTGTCCAAACTAGGTGAGACTGGTATAAAGTGACAAGGAAGGCTCCATGAGGATACATTTCAAATGTCAAGTCGTTTGGAGTTTGTATACGCAAGCTATGGGAAAATTACTACACCTAAGAAAGAGGTCGTATAAAAAGGGATCGATATAAAAGGGATCGGCATATTTCAGCCAAGCAAGTACAGCTCAATGGGAAACAATCAACATCTCAAAATCCATAACTCCATTGCATATGAAATTTTATAAGCAAATGTGGGGACACTAGGAAGCCTACCCTATGGATCGCACATCAAAAGGATGAAGAAAGAGGGATCAGCCCTCTTCCCCCTTAGGAATCGACTAAACCCAACTTTATATCAAAGATTGATCAATAACTCAACATCTACACATCCAATTGACATGAAATTTAGTGGACAAGCTAAATACAACATGTGGAATGCCCCATATGGATCGCATATCATTTGGAGCAAGTTGGAGGAATCGGTACCTTTCTCTCCATAGGGATCGGCTATAATCAGCCTTCACAACATATTACAACAAAGATTGATTAATAACTTGAGTTTTACTAATCCAATTGGGATGAAACTTGGAGGTTAAGCATAATACAATATGGAGAAGGTCCCATAAGGATCGCATGGCATTTGGAAAAAGAGATTAGAGGGATCAGTAGAAACAAGAATTCAAGTAACACTTCATCATGGAAAATGCGATATCTCACAACCTTACGTCGGATTGCATGAAATATGGGGAGCATGTAGCTAACATCATAGGGAACTCCTTATGGGGATCGTAGTCCATTTGGATACACTAATAGAGATCTGTACCGATCCCTATTATGGGCCTGGAAATTTTTGGGTGGTCTCATTTTAGTCTGCCGAACCTTCTATCAAAATTTTAGCCCGGGCCATGCACATCTTCCCTTATAAATACAATAGACATGGCATCAAAAAAAGGATCTTCTTCCTGCTTCTTTCTATCTTCAACCTGGGCTACATTCTGCCAATGATATTCTTGGATTTTAGATTGTAACTGTAAACAAACTTTAGTATAATAAAAAGGGTTATTTGGGGGTAGACATAGGTCGTAGTTAGCCGAACCACTATGAATTGTCTCTTTTTATTTTCTTTTTGATTGTCTTAATTTCATTATTCACTTATTTCTCTTCATATTTACGTGATTAGATTGGATATTGGCACTTTTACATAGTCAGATGTTGGTGGTAAATTTGACGCCAACATTTTGTTGCTTTCACTAAGAAAGCTAGCCTCCGTAGATTTGGAGTTTATGTTTGGAATCGATTAGAGAGATTGGATTTGGAGCAATGGTAGGACAATCAATAAGAAGACAAGTTGTGGATATGAGCTATCATGAAAGGAGTCATGAGGCTTCCTCGGGTGTTAGAGCTAATCAAACATTTATCTACATCACCATAGATGAAATGGAAACAATGATGGACGCTATGCAGGAACGAATGCTGAAAAGATAGAAGGAGATGATGTAGAATCTACTCCAATAGATCGAACAGGTGGGAGCCATAGGAGCTATTAGAATGCAAAAATAAAGAGTTGGAACGATATAGACTACTCGATCTATGGATCAAAGAGTTAAGGCGACAAGATTCGTTCGAAACTAGAACCGGGAGGACAGAGACAGAGCTATTGGAAAAAGTAGTGGAAGAGCATCCGAGGGCAGTCCCATGCTATCATAGAGGGGTCGACACCGATCCCTCTAGAGGGATCAACACCGATCCCTATAGACATGGGGCCGTGCCCCTAGATCTGGTCGATCGTGATGCTGGAGGATCTGCGGTCAATCACATAGACCATGGTGCGAATCAGAATTTGGATGATCGCCTAGAGGAGTATGTTCAAGAATTCCCTCATAGGCTCGGGGGGCAGCTTGGACATGATCTAGACTACCATTGGAAGACAATGACAAGTATATAGAGATGACCATGCAATCTATGCATAGAGGATTAGTGAACATGGATCTAGAGGATGTAAATTCTATACTCATCGAAGAACAGGGATCCTGGTGCTTTAGTCCTAAGATTCTTGCCTTTAAAACCATACTCATCGAAGAACAGTTATCCGCTAGGGGTAGCTAAGCCACTTGGCCTAGCTTAAGCTGTCCTGTTTTAGTCATTTCACATCGACACAAATGTCGGGGCAATCTATCGTCGTTCTCTTTCTTTAAATCCAGCAATATACACCAAATCCGACCACTTCATTCCGAATCTCCTCCACGTACAAAATTGTAAAGTGGTTCCAACATTGACAGAGATTATGCCAATAATCATCATTAATCTCTTTAACAAACAAATGTCATTTTACACACCGGTTCGTTCTTCTACATAAGGAAAATGATTCATACTTGATATCAAAATATTATATTCACTTCAAAATATTGTTCCTTTCGAAATTATCATTTTCACTTCGAAATTAATTTCATTTCAAAATCATTTTATTCCCTTCGCAACCAGTTTCATTTCAAAATCATCTTATCCATTTCGAAATCAATTTCATTTCAAAATCATTTTTTCACAGTGAAATCAATTTCATTTCAAAATCATTTCGAATTTCAACTTAGCTTATTACTTCATTTTAACTAGGTTTTGTATTTAAATCAACGATTTAAACATAAACAGTTCCCAACATGAACAGTTTGAATTTTTGAAGACAGTTTGAATGATTTAAATAGTTAAAATATTTTAAATAGTTTAGAGATTGAGAATAATTTAATATAAAATAGTTTGTGTGTTGAAAATAAGTTATATATTAGAATGGTTTGATAATTTAAATAATTTGAAAATTTTAAAATTAATTTTAAAACAATTTACAGTAAAATAGCTTATAGTGAAATTAGTTTCAAACTTAAACTGTTTTTTTCCATTTCCATTAAATCTAGACTCAGCTCTAAATTCCAATCAAATTGATTTAATTTCAAGTCTTCCAATTTAAATTATCTTTAATCTCAAATCAATTCACATTAACTCTATTTTCGATTTCAATACGAATTGACTTCAATTTTGAAATGTTCATTTTTAACTTCAAATTCGATTTAACGATTCGATTCAATAATTTTAATTTCAATTCTATTCTTATTTTAAAACATCTCAATTTATATAAATTTCAAGTCCAAATTCAATTTCTTGATTTAAATTACTTAAATCAAATTTATCTTCAATGTTCAATTTAAGGTTCTAATCTTTAAAATAATTCAGTCCTGAGATCAAAGTTGAAATATCCATTTATAATACTTTTACTTAGATATATTCGAAGTTCAAGTAAAAGTTCAAACCTTTAAAACAGTTTCAATTTCCATAATTCAAGTCATGTGTCGATTATAACTTCACATTTCAAATTAAATTCTTTAAAACAATTTCTTTTCCAATTCCGATTTCAACATTTCAAAAGTCGAATTAGAAATAATCAATTCGTATAAATTCGATTCCTTTATTTCTTTAAAAATGATATCGTTTAAATAATTTTAAAATTAATAAATTCAAAACTACTTAATTTAACCAATCCGATGTCCGTAAATAATTTTTTATCCTATGGCTAAGTGATCCGTTATTTCAATTTTAATTTCAAGGATGGACATATATCATTTCAATCCAAATAAAATGGTCATACATATATATCATTTCAACCTATTTCTTAGTTTATTTTAAATATTTCAAATAATAGTTTATATGTTGTCAAATAATTTACTGGATGATAACATGATATATATAAAATAAATAAACATTCAACTATCCAATATATCAACCGATAGCCATCCATCTCAATCAACATCCAAATCAACCAATAAATCACAAAAATTAACTAGTTATCAATATCGGGAGTTTAACTAGTAGATTAATTCCAATTTCAATTTAACTGCTCATTAAAAATTTCTAACATGTCAATTTCAATGTCGATTTCCATGTCAGTTAAATAATCAAACAACAATAAATAATATTAGATCACTTCATGATTTCAAATTAACGAACATCAGAAATATTTTAGTATTTGTGAGCGAGTTTAATCACTCACCTTTATTTAAAACTGAAAATTTTCCAGATTCAAATAAATTCCAATCCAACTCCAAGTCGTAGACGATGCCCATATGAATCCAACGTGACTTACTCGCTCGAATTCGACCTCGTATGAAAAAGATACAGATTAATTAATATTCGATACAATTAAAATTTAATTAACTAAATTTACAAAAAAAAAGTTAATAAAAACCTTCTCCTTCTCGTTCCTTGATCACGCGCGCGCTACATTCTTCCTAGGTCACGACTTTGATCTTTTAATTTTTTTATTATACGATAATCGCTTCTCCAACTGAGACAAGCCGCCGACAAGACCTACGCGCTGCGTCGTCGCGCGCCTTCCCCAATGCACCGCCGCCAATGCCTCACCCTCATGATCAAAGCAAAAAAAGCCGAAAACTACTACGACCTTTCCAAGTCGATTCCGGTGAACTCAAGTCATTTCGCTTTTATCCAACCATATAGAATGTAGATCTCATCGTTCTCTTCATCTTTGCTTTTGGAGTCATTTGATTTCGATGAGCGGATTGAGAGAAAACGAGGAGAAATAATCGTGAAATTTTGGCCATTAAAATTTAAAAGTGGCAGCTGATGATTTTTGTTTAGGGTTTATCAAAATGAAGGAAAGCAAGGCTATTTATAGAAAATTTCCACGACACTATTCATCCGCGAAATTTTTGAACTCCAAACGAAACATGTCACCTGGCGTTCTATATGTTATACCCCTATTCCGAATACAATGAAAGTCTCTCGGGAGCCAATTCCATCATATTCTGAAGATAGCTTTTCATAATCAAATAATTTTAATTAAAGTTTTGAAAATAAATTCTACGTATTTCAAGCTCGCACGACCAAAAGCTAAGTCCGATCGCTACGAAACTTGAAATTCTATAGTAATTCGCTATTATGGATCCGATGAAATAATTTCATTGAAATTCGAGACAGTGCTCTAAAAGACTATTTTTACACGTTAACTGAAATAAGCCATTTTTCAAAATAAATTTATTCACTTTAAATTCAATTTTAAAAGTTAACAATCTTCATTCTTGTTTGAAAGACAAGTTATTTAACTTATAAAATTTAACCTTTAAAACGAATTCAAATAATAAAACGACTACTTCCATTTTACAGTAATTCAACACCTTTGTAATTATTATATATGGCAAAAGTTATTCATTTCTCATCGAATAAATGTTTTCTTATTTTTGAAATTTATATTCACCAAAAATACAATTTCATATAAATAAACTTGTGCTTTTACTTTTAAATAAACATTCATTTGATTCTTTATTAACTTAACAATGACTATTCCAATTTTTATTATCAACTAGTTAAAATTCAATATCATTTAATTTACTTTCTAATGTAAGTTATCATCATTTATCTTATTGAATTTTATTATGTAAATTTTTTGCCTAAGTTCATATCCAATATATTACATTAATAAATAATTAACTTTTTATTTATATCCATTTTTTTTCAATAATTATATTGAATTCAATAATTATAGTAAAAAATACAGGTCGTTATAGTCTCCCCAACTCAAAAGTTTTCGTCCTCGAAAAGGAATAAAATAAGGATCTAACATTTGATGTATTTTACTTAATATAATCAACTTATGAACATTAGAATCTTATTTGAAAACCTTTACCATGCTTCCCTTACGCCATTCTGATATCGACTTATTATAAACAAGTTATAAAATTTTAAAGTCTCACATGAATTTACGGGAAATTCCAACAGTGTCTCTTATGCATGGCTCGATCAGAAAATTTACAACATGTATATACATAACAAATGTACATCTCATCTTAATGATGAGGCATCCTATAGGGAAAAACATATAAGTACGGTATGCAATCCAAGATATGTACCTTGTTATTATTAATACGAGCGAGTTCGCTCATATTGAAGTGAGGAAAAGCATGTCAAATCGTATATTCATCCAAATTGTCTTCATATGTACATATCTCAACTCAAATTTGAATATTAATCGCTTATAATAAGATATAGAAAGCATTCATGAGTTTAGTAGGACCATATAACATGAATTCTTAGTCTGAACCATAAGCACGAGCACTAATACACAATATAACAATTATATGTAACCAAAAAAGTTATAACAATGATTTTCAACAAAAGAAACCATTCAACGATTAATATTCGTCTGATTAATCCAAACTATATCAATTTACATTATCCAATGTTAACAGTTTACTTATACACTATCATCTCTTATTAACATCCATTATTTATTAACATCTAATTGGTTTATTTTCAGTTAATTCACATCTATTTCATTTACATTTCAATTTATTCAAGTTTCACTTATTTCACTATATGTTAACACATTTCATACCAATTCATTTACTGACCATTCATAAAATCGTTTTATCAACCTATTTCATATCAATAAGTGAAATTATTAATTTACAGAGAATGTAGGAACTAAACATCGGCTTTCTTTCCAAATCATTTTTGAAATAATATATATACTCATATCTTTTATATATATCAAATCATATATAGAATTTTAAATCAAAAGCCCATTAAGTGGCCTTCCTCACTTTGAATCAAAAACCACCATCACGGGAATTATTTTCCAACGACAGAAGGGAGGAGAACATGACTTATTTCCTTTTTAAATTCCTTTTGAAAGCAACATCTATTCTTCAATATTTTTAAATAATACTAATATTATTTTAAAAATCTTAGAAAACAATTTCAAAAGCACCGGGATTTAAATTCTAAAATTCTCACTTTAAATTTCATTATTTTAACTTAAACTAAAGTTAGATTTTATTTAAGTTCATTACTTAAGTTCATAAATGTCCATAAACACAAATTTGTAAGTTAATATTTTCAACTTGGTTTTATAACCTATTCTCTTCATATTCAATTTATTTTATAAATCCATTCATTTCATAATTTAAACTTTAAGTTTAAATTATTTCTTACCACTTTTACTTAAGTGGATAAACATTCCTTGATTCAAGTTCAAATGCCTTTAAACCTCACATGGATCATATTATAACCTTGCTTAGCTAAAATCTCAAAATTCGAACACCTGAATTTTACATTCCAACCCGTTTTGAAATAATATCATATTTATCTACCTTATATATCAAATTATATCTTTGAAATGTAAACAACTTGTTTTAACTCGAAGTCACCCTCAGAATTATTTTCCAGCGACTAATGTGAGTTCAATGCTTTTATTTCTTTTAAAATTCTTTTATAATATATTTCTAGCCAAAAACACTTTTAAAATAATATTATTATTATTCTTAAAACTTTAAGAACAATTTTTGAAAATCAACTGGATTTAAGTTCTAAAATTCTCAGCTTTTAAATCCTTTTCTATTTGTAGGCCATATTATAAATAGACTTATACAATTTCGTTACCTTAGTATGAAAACACTTAACTATTTTGCACCTTTGTAGTTTCAAACAATTCTTATTATAATTAGATTTCAATTCAATCTACTTATCAAAAGCTTCGTGAAATAGAGTTCACAAAGTATTCATTTTAGTTTAATTCAAACAATAGTCGATGATAAATAATATTTTCATCTCCTGACAATAAACATCCGTAAATAAATTCATATTTTCATAAACCTATATGGTTATTTATGGAAGATTATTCTTTTTATATGTCAGATATAATTTAGGTAAAATTATTCCATTTACCCTATTTTAAAAAAGTATTATGTCGACTTGCCTTGTTTAAATATTTAGAATTCCCTGTCGATAATATGACACCTTATGTACCGATAGGAATTCATAAACAACTCAACGGATACGTAAACACAATATAAAATATTTCATAGCACTAACAAGTACACGTTCTCACACACACACATACATATACATACATACATACATACATACATATATATGTATATAGACACACACACTCAAACAAACTCATTCTTGGGTACTACTAATTGTCTCTGACGATTTAATCTCAAAGCTAAGCTTACCGCTAAACCAAAGCTCTGATACCAACTATAACAACCCACATTTCGAAAGGTTTAAGTCGACAATAAATTGCACATATCCAACTCAAAATAATTGAAACATGCATAATTAATCAATGGGGTTATATCAAGAAAATAAAAAAAAGAAAACAAACAAAGAATCCTACAGCGGAATGACAAAATATAATAATCAACTAAAAAGTTCATGAAGCTATTTACACTATACATTCGATTATATTTTTACAACATAAATCAGAGTTATACATACAACAGAGACAAAATAAAACAATGCAATAATACAACATGATGCAGGGGAATAGTATTAGTAATATAATATATCAAATCTTTATCTTCTTCCTCCAAAATAATATAATCTTTAATGTGCTGAAAACTCAAGCATTACCCGAGCATAAAGTAAAACAATACAATTGAGTCAGAACTAAAATATTCTCATGTGAGTCAAATCAATATCACATAAAACAGGAGTGTAATAGTGTCAGAGATTTTTACGAGATTTTACATCTCCCATCCAGTGTATAATGTGCATGTAATAACTAAAGAGATGTTACGGGACTTTCCACCTCATAAGGATCCCTCAAATTATCTATATATAGTAGAATATGCTATATATGTAATGCTTGATCGATAAAATAAATATTTTTCTTAGCGTTAAGGCTTTACATTAATTCCTCTTAACGCGTTTTTAAGCATTGTCATACAGTTTTCATATAACACAACCAGTAGAATGTCGGTAGATAAGTGTAACGACCCAGAATTTTTAGAAATTAAAATTTGAATATTTAATTAATTTTAAATATTAATAATTGAATTTATAAGTCAAATAAATTTTTATTTGAATTATTGGATTTAATTGAATAATTAAATCGATAATTTAATATGTTAAATTATGGAAATAATTGAAAATTGGGTTAAAATATGATTGAAAATGTTACAATAAGGATGGGTCGTGATACGACAACGCTAAACCAAACTTATAGTGGTCTGTATAAGGATAAAAGCATGACAAGGCACATAAGGCAATACCCAATGTAGTATGCTACCAGTTCGAATCGCCAGGCTGGTGGCAAAGCAAGCGTCGCAACAACCGCCCACCGCGTGCACCTATCCCATATCGAGTCAAAGGGGGATTATCCCCATCAAGTGCACTAATTAAAACCAACAACAAAGGTAATAGTGTGGACCAAGTCCACAACAAAAAAAATGAAGAATATGTGTCCGCTAGGGGTAGCTTGTGCACTTGGCCTGGTTCAAGCCAACCTGTTTTAGTCATTTTGAAATTGACACACGTGTCGGGGCTATCCATCATCGTTCTCTTTCTTCAAATCTAGTAGCATACACCAAATCCAACCAATTTATTATAGAGTCTCCTCTGCGTATATAGTTGTTAAAGTGGTTCTAACATTGACAAAAAGTATGCCAATAATTAGCCCCAGTCTTGTTAACAAACAAAACGTCATTTTACATACCGGTTGGTTCTTTTACACTTTGAAAATGATTCATACTTTATATCAAAATATCATATTCACTTCAAAATATCACTCATTTCAAACTTATCATATTCACTTCGAAATCAATTTCATTTTAAAATCATTTTATTCCCTTCGAAATCAGTTTCATTTCAAAATCATTTTATCCACTTCGAAATCAATTTCATTTCAAAATAATTTTTTCACATCGAAATCAATTTTATTTCAAAATCATTTCGAATTTCAACTTAGGTTATAACTTCATTTAAATCAAATTTAACTTCAATGTTCAGTTTAAGATTTAAATCTTTAAAATAATTCAATTTCGAGTTCAAATTTGAAATATCCATTTATACCACTTTTACTTAGATCAATTCGAAGTTAAAAGAAAAGTTCAAACCTTTCAAGCAATCTCCATTTCCATAATTCAAGTCATATGTCGATTAAAACATCACATTTCAAATTTAATTCTTTAAAACAATTTCTTTTCCAATTCCGATTTCAACATTTCAAAGCTCAAATTGAAAATCATTCAATTCATATAAATTTGATTCCTTTATTTCTTTAAAAACGATATCATTTAAATAATTTTAAAACCAAGAATTTTAAGACTATTTAATTTAACCAATTCGGTGTCCGTATATACTTTTCTATCCTATGGCTAAGTGATCAGGTATTTTGATTTTTAATTTCAGGATATATATATATATATATATATATATATATATATATATATATATATCACTTCAATCCAAATTAAAGGGTCGTAGGTATACATCATTTCAACCTAATTCTTAATTTATTCGAAATAGTTTGAATAACAGTTTATATGATGTCAAATAATTTACAGGGTGATTACAAGATATACATAAAATAAATAAACATTCAATCATCCAATATATCAAACAATAGTCATCTATCTCAACCAACATCCAAGTCAGCCAATAAATCACAACAGTTAATTAGTTATCAATATCGAGAGTTTAATTAGCAGTTTAATTCCAATTTCAATCTAACTGTTAATTCAAAATTTCTAACAGGTCAGTTTTTATGTCGATTTCCATGTCAGTTAAATTACTAAAAAAGAATAAAAATAAATCACTAAATGATTTCAATTTGACGAACATCATAAATATCTTAGTATTCATGAGTGGGTTTAATCACTCACCTTTATTTGAAACTGGAATTTTTTCAGATTCAGATAAATTCCAATCTAACCCTAAGTCGTAGACGATGTCGATTCAAATCCAACGTGACTTGTTCCGCTCGAACCCGACTTCGTATGAAAAGTTAAGGATTAGATATTATTTGATATAATTAAAATCTAATTAACAAAAAAAATTAAACTAAACCTTTTCCCTCTCATTCCTTAATCACATGCGCGCTTCGTTCGTCCCAGGTCACGATTTGCTTTTTTTATTATGCGACAATCGCTCCTCCAACCGAGACAAGCCGCCGATAAGACCTATACGCCGCACCATCGCGCGACTTCCCCACTGCGTCGCCAATGCCTCGCACTCGCGATCAAAGCGCAAAAACTTGAAAAATTCCGTGACTTTCCCAAGTCGATTCTAGCAAACTAGAGTAGTTTCACCTTGATCCAACCGTACATAACGTAGATCTCATCGTGCTCTTCATCTTTGCTTTTGGAGTCATTTGATTTCGATGAGAGAATTGAGAGAATACAAGGAGAAACAATCGTGAAATTTCAGCCATTATAATTTAAAAGGGGCGGCCGATGATTTAAATTTAGTGTTTAGCCAAACGTAGGAAAGTTAAGGCTATTCATAGAAAACTACCGCAGCACTATACATCCATGAAATTTCCAAACTCCAAACGAAATGTGCCGCCTGACATTCTATATGTTATACCCCTATTCCAAATACAATGGAACTAGTCTCGGAAGCCAATTCCATCATATTCAGAAGATAGCTTTACAAAGCAAATTATTTTAATTAAAGTTCTATATTTAAATTCCAAGTGTTTCAAGCTCGCACGACCAAACAATAAGTCCGATCGCTATGAAACTTGAAATCCTATAATAATTCACCATTACGTTTCCGACAAAACGGGTTTTGTCGAAATCCAAGACAGTGCTCAAAAAGACTATTTTTACACGTTAATTAAAACAATCTATCCAAAATAAATTTATTCACTTTAAATTCAAATTTAAAAATTAAAAATCTTCATTCTTATTTAAATAAAATTTAAATCAACTTTCGACAACATTTTTATTCATATTAAATTTAGGATTTAATTATTTAGATAATTTCCCATATTAAATTTAAATAATTTAATTATCCAATAAATCGCTGTATTTGAAAGACAAGTTATTTAAATTATAAAATTTAAGTTTTAAAACGAATTCAAATAATAAAATGACCACTTCCATTTTACAGTAATTCAACATCTTTGCACTTATTGTATACAACAAAAGTTATTCTTCTTACTAAATAAATGTTTTCTTATTTTTGAAATTTATATTTACTAAAAATACAATTTGGTATAAATAAACTAATGATTTTGATTTTAAATTAACATTCATTCGATTCTATATTAACTTAACAATGATTATTTCAATTTCTGTTTTCAACTACTTATAATTAAATATCATTTAATTTACTTTCTAATATAAGTCATCATCTTTTATCTTATTGAAATTTGTTGTTGAAATTTTTTATCTAAGTTCATATCCAATAGAGTACATTAATAAATCATTAAATTTTTATTTCTAACCATTTTTTTAATAATTATATTAAATTTAATAATTAGAGATGGTTAAAAATACGAATTGTTACAAAACCCAATCTTTTTCTATTATATTTATAAAATGCTTAATTTAATATTTAAAACTTATATATATATATAGAAATATCTTTAAAATACTTATTAATATGATAAAACACTTTTGAAACTACGTAAAATATATGATAATTATTTATATAGAATATTATGTGAAATACGAATTTTGAAATAAACAGAAAAACAAGTTTTATTTTTAAAGCTACTTAGTTTAATAATTCACAAGTAATTGTTAAAATTATATTTATACTTGAAACCAATTTTAAAACACTCTATTATAAGTTAGAAAACAACCCTAAAAAGATTGGAGAAAAATATTTAATTTATATATCATTTTTACATAATTTATAGTTTCAATTAGAAAAGGTATTTTTCCTGTAAGTGTTATCTTAAGTTCTGTTGCACGTTTTGAACTTGTTTTGCTACAACTTTGCACCTATTTTTCGACGCCTTAACAATTGATTTTAGATCCATTCTTTTTATAATAATTAGTATATTTTGGGTACTTGAAAACCTTGACAAAAATTCCCAGAGAATATCTTCTAATTATTTTACATAAATTTTAAAAACAAGGTATTTTTCCAAAATGCTCATATAACGACTATTTTGCTATAACTTTTGCTTCTTCGTTGAACTAGCTATCGAATGATCTTAACTTCAAAAAATTTCCAATAAAAATAACATATTATTAACTTGTTAAAAAGGAAAAGAAAACCTTAAGAAAGTTTGTGCAAAAATAAATATTATTTTCCAAAACAAGGTATTTAAAGGTGTCCATATAGCGACCTTTTTAGTATTTACTTTCATATATTTTGTTTGCTTTTTCTATATATTTTCTAAACATATACTTTACTTTTACAAAAACCTATAGAAGTGTTAAATCAACGAAAACAAGTTATATCAAAATATGTTCTCAAATCACCATTTTTCACAAATTAAAGTTAAGGGATTTCAAAGTGCGTTTATAACGACAATTGCTATGTGGACAATTACGTATTCAATTCAATATTTAGTTCCATTACATCTTATACACATATATGATTCCAAATTCAAACCCTATTATCGGTAAATATGTAGTAACGTATATATTAATCAATATGTCTACTTTAAATGTTCAAACGAACTTATCACAATTTAATGGTTTATAAGCCAACTACTTTAGCAATCTACATACTTAACAAAGCATATAATCAAGGGTGTAACTTTAGGTATTTAATGTCTATTATTATTACTAATAGTAAACAATATTTACATGTTATTTAGTAAGCAATTACCAAGCAATATTATCACTTATTAATTCAGATAATTAACTTCATTCAAACTGAGATTAAATCACCTTTATCATAAAATATTATTCCTATCAACATTCATTTCAAACAACACTTCATTAACATCTTCAACTTCATCAAAACATCACTAAACCCATGCTTCTTCCCCCTAAACCACACATCCAAGACCTCTCATTCCTTTTTAGCTCACAGCCAAGCCATCCGCTCTTCATTGCTCACGGCCAAGCCCTCCACCATCACCATTGGTCATGGCCTAAACCACCACTTTCTCCTTCAAAACACAGCCATAGGCCATTAGTTTCCTTCTATACTCATGGCCCAAACGAGAAAAAGGGAAAAGTGAAGCCATTGGACTTAAGAAGTTTTAAGAAGAGAAGACAGTCAAAGAGTGGAATGGTAAGAAATGAAGTGAACCTTCTCATCTACTTATAAGCTTAGGAATTTAGTGGAAAATATTAGAAAACCCCCTTCTTAACCATGAACCAAAGAGGACTCAAGCATGTAAGGCCATACCCTAGAACAAGCATGCTTTCCTTGATCTGTGCCTTGATTTAGGGGTCCTTTTTTCCAAATGTTCCCTTAATTAAATACTTAATTTAATTAACCTTTTGTTAATATAACAAAGATATTTACTTCTTATTAATGTGTTCATATGATAACTATTCAATTTGCAAAAAATTTACACAATTTGTATTGAGTAAAAATTTGATTTTTAACAAAACATTTTCCGGTAGCATTCATCCAAAATGTATATTTTTGTAAACACGTTTCAAAATAATTTTTCTAACATTAGTTACAATTAAAAAGTGTTCAACAAGGTTATGAAATCATATTTAATCACATAAAACCTTAGACACAAATATTTAAATAATTCAGATAATTAAATAGGAAGCATTTGAAATTTCAGGTCGTTACAAATATGTAAATTAATTTTGATATTTATCTACATACAAGTTTAAAATGTTTTTGCAAACAAGTTAAGTAAAGAATAAAAGAAGGCTAAAAGATCTTCTTCTTTACGGTTTCCTTAATTGCCATTTTAATGCCTTTTACTTTTTGTCTTAATGCCACTTAATTCGAACCACTACTTATTCATTTAGAATTTTTTGTTCCAAATATATTCAAACGTTAAATTATTCATTTCATTTAATACATAAGTTAATTTTGATAAATATATATATAAACATTCCGATATAAGTTTAATTATTTTTGTGACAATTGTTGTGTATATAAATGGGCAATCTATATGCTAAAGATGCAAATCCCAAAATTTATATACGTATATAATAACTATGTACACCTTTTTTCCACGTTGCACATAATTTTTTACGCTGAAGTATGTTTGGATATACTTATAATCTATGCCTAGTATAAATTTGGTTATATATTTTATCTAATAAATCAATTAATTTAATTAAAGAGAGACGAGAGGTTCCTCTCTCTAAATAGGACAAAATCTTCCCTTCATTAAGAGAAAAATGAAAGGTTTCCTTCTCTAAATTAATTCTAACATGTAACTTTACGCACATTTATACATAAGCATATTTTTGATTGACTCCATTTTATATAAACATATCATGTTGATTAAATTGTAAATATTCAAAACCTTTAAAACATGGTTAAATAAAATAAGATTTTGTTTAAAATGTTATTAGATTTGATCTAAATCAATTTAGACTTTATAGGCCCAATAGATTATAATAAATTTTTTAAAATTTACCATTTAACTCTGCCGTGGGCTGACCCAGTTCCTTCAATTGGAGTATAGGCAAAAGTAGATTTCTTTGCAAAATTCAACATTGTGAGTCTGTAGTCCTAGATATGTCTTGTTAAAACTTACAAGAGTCTCACCATAGTTTTCTAAAGCTTTAAAGTTGCTAAAAATATATTTTAACAATGTTTTAATATATTTTTAAGTGTTTTGATAGCTTTAGATTTTTGTAAAAACCATGTACGTTGGTCCACCAATATCGCAAACTGATGCACCGATGGACATGAATTTTCCAAAAATTTGAAGGTCATGATAAATTTCAAACACCACGTCTCTTCAATTGATCGTAATCTTTTCTTCGAAGATTCATGGCGACCGTCACTTCTCCTCAGCAAAACCTTTCAACGTCTATTTATATATATGGTTTATAAAGGAATTAAACAACCTAATTTTTTTAATTCTTATTCTCTGATTTCAATGGTTTCTAGAAGCAATCAAAATCAGCATTCTTTAAATTCATAAATAAGTTCTTCGATTTTTGCTTATCCTAAAAATTGTAATAACCCTACTGCTATACCTACATTATTAAAGAATATTACAGTAATGTCATCTAATAACAGGGAGAATACAGCTGGTTCGAGGCGATCGAATGTGAGTATATCATTAAACTAACACTGACACGTCTTTATTACCTTTAGAGGATCTGAAAAGAATTTTTTTGAAGTGTACAGTATTATTACAGAGTAATAACCACACCGATTAAAATATTAAAACGGTATATAATATAGATAAATTTGAATCAGAGTCACATATCACATCGTAATAATAAACATCATATAGAACAATTTGATTGAAATACGAACACCCTAAGATAATACAACTCTAAATGTAGATCATTCTCACTTAATTAATCATAAGAATTTAACTAACCGTCCCATGCCAGATAGTAAATTCAAGTATTTACTAAAAGCAAGTAAATCCTCACAAATTCCGTTTAACAAATTACAATAATAAGTGAAAGAATTGTATGAAATGTCCTATACCAATCTGACAATTCAGTCGTGTATTAAAATTCGTTGCTTTATAGAAAAGCACGAAATCTCAATAAAATTGCAAATCCATATTAAAAAAAAACAAAATAAAAGAGTTAATAAAATATTTAAAACTTTATAATTATTTTTAGAAACGAATAATTTATTTTAAAATATAAGTATGAAATTTCCAAAGGTTTTTAAACTCTTTATAGAATCATTTAAAGAGTTTTTCTAACTAAAATTACTTGAAATTTGAATTTGTTTCTTCCATAACTAATTTTCTAAAATAATATCATATTTTATCTTTTACATCTAAAACATTTCCAAATATATATTTATAAATTGTATATCTAAAAAGGCTTTATAATTAAATATTACTCATTTTTAAAGTTTTGAATATAAATTTTGAAATAATAAATAACTTAAGATTATAATATAATTTAACTATAATCTATAAACTAAATTCCAAAATGATCAAAGTAGATAAATCCCTTTTTTTCAGAATATTTAAAAACATTTAAACAATTCAAATAATAAATCCATCATTTTTGCAACTTCTAGAACCAACATCGCTCTGTAAAACATAATTTCATAATGTAGAATTATTCAGCGACCTGATTTGCTTTCCCACAATGCTGGTTAAACAAACAACGAATGCACTATCATCCATTACCCAAAGCATTATATGATCAAAGAATTTGTGATTACTAGCAACTTTCAATAATCGACAATTAAATCAAATTCTACACTTAACATGCAATTCGATGAATTCACCCATCAAACTAATTGAAACCATAGCAAGAAATTTTACTTCAAGTATTTCAATAATTCACCAGCAAATATTATCGAAATTCTTAATCAAACAAGGCATGAAAAAGGGATATAATCATTTTTAAACATAGATTGTGAGTTATTTCGATTAACTCGCCTTAACCACTACTTGGTGAAAATTCCATTTAAAGCCATCTACACCCCAAATCCTAGTAGTGCCTCAGAGTTTGTACAAAAGAGAAGCTCCATGCCAATGTCGTCCATTCATTGTCATGCGCTACCTCTTAACGACATCAAAACTCTAAATGCATGCCTCGTCGGGTCGAAGCCCGCGCGACCCCTTTCCACTGCTGTTGCTAGATTGATCACTGTCCTCACCACATCGCCTACTGCGGCTACTTGAAATCACGTGCCATCTCGATCGTGCCTGATGTCATCGAGTTGCCTGCGATCGTGAGAGCGTAGCGGTGTGCCTTTTCTTTTCTTTTTTTGCGATTTGAAATTAAGGCTAAGGTTAAGACCATATTTTGGGAATAGTTTAGGCTAAGTAATTTTTTGTTTAAGATGAAATGTGTCAGCTTGTTAACTAAAATAAATGAAGGGAGATAGGAGAATGGGCCTTCGGCCTTAATAGATTAAAGAATGTGTTTATATTTCATTCTATGATATATTTCAATAACAATATAATTTCATTCAACCAATATTGTTCCATTCTGTTCAATTATTTATGGAACTGATATGAATAAATTTAATTCACATTTATCGATTTACCAATTTTATTGAATATCGAGTAAAACCTCTTTTCATCTATTTCAATTATATATAATTATTTACACTTTAAACTATTCTATACTTATTAAATACTTTATTCGAATTTTAATATTATCAAAAAATGAAATTTATTAACTGACTTAAATTTTTTTACTTAATTCTTTTGATTAAACAAAAATATTTTTGTTTAATAGATTTTAACCAAGTAAAAAAATGTTATTTTTATAAATAAACATTATCATAGTCAAAACCAATTTTTTTTTTAAATTAATTGGTATAATATTACGACTTTGAAAACATGGTTATTACAAAAATCCTACTCATCAAATTTCAAAAGGGTTCTTGTGAGTTATAAAACCCTTGTACTCAAATCAACAAACCTATTGAGATACAATTGGTGTCAAAGACTGTTTTCTTTTTGAGTTAGTGAAAAGGTCTATTCAGTGGTTCAGGCACTATGTAAACCTATTCCTTCTGGTGATGTGAGGTTGTTAACTGGTGAAAACTTGGAATAAAGATTCTAGGACTCAATATAGGACGATGCTCCAAACTAGTATAAAATCTTGATGAGCTATTTTCATTTACTTCTTTTTTTTATTTCTTCTAGCTAGTTAATCATACACACACATACTCTCCCTCTGTTATATTCTCTCTCTCTGCTATCTTAGCCATATACATGACCTATTAGAATTTTAGTTCTTAATGAAAAGTTCATATTTTCCTACAGTGACAGTTCCTAGGACCGCTCCCTATTTGGCTAAGTTGTTAGTGCATGAGGCTGCATAATGTACCCTATACCATAGTGATTGATTGATACATACCCTTCAAAAGTGAGTTTTAGAAAAACTCACAACATGCATTAGGTATGGAACTGAACTTCAGCATGGCCTATCATCCCCAAATGGATGAACAAAACAAATAGATGATCAGATGCTTGTGGATGTGTTAGAGCTAGTATACATAATTTATTTGGATCATAGGAAGTTCGCTTACCTCTTATTGAATTCCCATACAACAATAGCAACTAACCCCTTATAAGTATGACGCTATTTGAATCGTTGTATAGGCTACCCTATAAATCGCCTACATGTTGTGGTGAAATAACGGATAAGGTATTACTTGGACCATATATGATCCGTGATACTTCAAAAAAGGTTGAGTTAGTCCAAAAAAGACTTAAGGCATCTCAAGATCAACAAACTTATTATTTCAATAAATGATGTAGTAAACTAGATTTTGAAGTGGGTGACATGGTATTTGTGAAAAATGTCATCGTTGAAGTTGTGCAATTAAAGCACTTTGGTTCTATAGCCGAGGAGGTGCAAAAATTTATAGCTAGGATATAATAGATTTTCAAAATCTTTATTAGATATGAAATCGTACTTATGAAATCATACTTATGAAATCATAGCCGAGGAGGTGCAAAAATTTATAGCTAGGATATAATAGATTTTCAAAATCATACTTATCATTCTCATAACCTTTGTGCTATAAAAAGGAATATTGTTTAATTTTACATAAGAAAACCGAAAAGTATGATGCTTTACGTAGTCCAAGTTTGGTGACTACAATAGATTCTAACTTATATTGTACACATTTGCTTTAAAGTGAGGTCTTTACCCTAACTTTGTTGATTTGGTTTAAAAGAGAACTAGTCAAATTAATCTTTTTATATTAATATTGATAAAGGAAATGCTAAAAACCCTTGTTTTGGTGGGTTTAGCAGAAATTAATGGGGTTTAAAGCGAATATATTATTTACTGGTGCTAAATTGAAAAGGCATAGCTGTCGAAGGGCACTATGCACTATAGCGGGGTTTTTATGGGGTTTACCAGGGATTTAACTACATGAAATTAAGAGAGTTATTAGGTTTGGTGATTCAGGGAAGCTTAACCTGTTGGATAATTTTCTATTTTGGAGTGGACCGGGGAACTTGCATATGGAGAGCTTCCTTAAAAGATAGTCAAAGTGCACAATGTGTTTCATGTTTTACACTTGCTTAAATTTATATATGGCTCAAGTATAATGGTAGAGCTAACTTAGTTGGAGGAGGTGGAAATTGAACAAAGGTGTCAATGCCTAGGGAACATATTCATATGTTGAAAGTAGGATCGAGAGACTTCAAGACAACGTTGTCAAACTTGTCTCGGTCCAATAAGGCGTGGATTCCAAAAATAGTACATAGGAGTCGGAAGAGATGTTTTCCTCCCATCTAAAACTTCTTGTTGTTATGATTCCATCCACTTAAAGTAGAAAATTTTCCGGTTAGATTTGCATGATAGAATAGAAATTTCTTTTTAATTTTATGATTAATTAGAAGTTTTGGAGTTTTGAGGTTAGGTGTTAGTGTCATCACGTATGTTATGGTAGATACGATTCACTACTCTATTTCTTGAAGATTAAAGGGGCAAAATCCTTTTAAGTGGAAGAATGTACTGATTTATTTTCAATAGTTAGTAATTTAGATTATCAATCGATTTAATTGATTAAATCAAACGAATTAATTAACATGGTGAATTTCTAAAGATAAATGGATTATAACTCAAGGCCTATTCCACTGTGTTCGTAATTCTATTTAATCCTGAAAACGTATAATTGAGATTAAATAATGGGATAAGAAGAGGTAAAAAGAGGATCCTGGGTAAAAATGGTAAATAAATAAGAAAATTAACTTTATAATTCTGAAATGAATGCCCCCTCCTCACTATTCCTCGTTATTTTAAATTTTCTTCCTTTTCCTGAAAGATAAAACAAGGTTTTTCAAATCTCTTCATAACTTCTACATACCTCAAAATACAAATCCAAAAAATAATCTAAATTCAAGTTAGAAGATTCTATACAAATCCAACTATTCAAGTTGGCAACTTGGCTAAAGCTAAGTCAAGATTTTGGAGTTGAAATCTTTAGGAGTTGAAATCTTTAGGAGTTGAAATCTTTAGGAGTTGGTTTGGAGCTTGAGAAAGTGATTTCAATTTTGTAATTGGTGAGCGGGAATGATTTTCTATGCTTTATAATCACTATTTATGTTATATTTTTTGCTCCATATCCAATGTGGGTTAAGGCTTGAGTAGATAATTCAAGATAGGATCTTTAGACTATAACTATGTTGTATCAATGTTTAATCATATAATGAATGTACAAAATAACTTAAGAATATATAAATGTGATAACTTGATTGTTGGCTTGGTTTTTTTGTTTGTTATCAATCAAGAATATGCCATATACATATAGATCTTAGGAGATGACATGGTTGAATGTATGTAAGAGTTGGAAAGGAAGTTGAGGTGGTTGCACTCATATGAATGGTTGAACATTATTCAATGCATCAAAGTTATTCATCGAATATAGAAGGAAAACAACACTTGTTCAAATGATAAATAACTTATAACCAAGTTGTGAATTCAGATAGAGATATGAAGGTGCAAAGTTTCGTTGTGATATGGAGCCAAATTTCGAAGAGAAAAGATAGAAGACATGTGAGGGAAAGAGAATAAGGTGTTACAAATTTCCTCTAAATGAATTTTTTTCCATCAACCGTTCACCCTTAACCAGTCATAGATAATCAAACATATGAAATTTCATTCAAATGTCTGGACTATTGAGTGTTGAGTAGCCACATGGATATAGTGAAATTCAAGGGTCATTTAGATATATGGGGTTTTAATCCAGACATCTTAATTTAAAGTCATACATTTGATTTCTTTGTTCAAACTTTTGTTCAGCTGTAGAATTAACACCCAGACATGGGTTTTGAACATTTTAGGCATTTAGGGCTTGGTTTTGGTTCATGGCATGTGAGGTGCTCAGATGATTCGGAAGGAATAAGAAGAAATATTATGAGTTCGACGATGCTACACAAAGTCTCAAAAAGCATACGGTTGATGTTAAGCATATGGAGACTCTGGTGATGGCTCAAGATGCGATCTTATACGTAAGGTGATTTTATGGAGTCTTTTAGTGATTTCATAATAAGACGATTAGGGTATTTTGTGATATACGATGCCATATGATGTTGCAATACAGAATTAGTCTTTATCTCTTGGCAATGTTTTAGGGGTTTGATATTTATAGAAAATTGGTTACATAAGGCATGTTTTTCTCCAACGTGTGTCGAGAGGCTTCAAGAGGGAGAATGGGAGATATCTTATCTTAGTAGCAAGGGCCATTGACCTCAAGCTACCTTGTAATAAGTGTTGTATGCCTTGAGTTATTTATCTTATATCCTCTTGATAATCAATTGGTAGCAATGAGGCATGTGTGTATTGGTTGGATTTCAATATGGTTATGGGTGGTGGATAATGCGTTGTAGAATTATATTATTGGTATTATGTTGATGACCATACTTAGTGGGTTTTGGCCACACCAGGATACCTAAGGACCACTAGCCTGGTATGTAGTGGTAGGGCTTTATTCGAGTCAAGTGATTAATGTTTGATGGACCCATAATGTATTACGTAGTATAATAGTAGAATTGTCTAAACTTGTTGGATGCAGGTGAAGATACATGTTAGGTATCATTTCATTACCTCATATTCTATCACTTGGTATTATTCGTAATATAATAGCCATAACCACTATCATCATTATTATATATGGCCAATATTTTGGTTGTAGACATGTGAGGCTATACGCATTATGAAACATGTGTGGATTTGTTGTACTATTTTGATCCTTAGGTTTGAAGTCGGGTATACTACGATGTTGGATTTTTTATCATTTGCTTATATAATATACACTTAGTCACATCCGTGTTTATATTTATTTATTTCTTCCGCTTTGAGATAATTACTATATACAATTTTTTATTCTACCTTACAAGTAGTCATCCATGATACTTTAGATTTGCATGCCCACTTTGTGCATGAATATCAAAGATGTCATGAATGGCGAGCCATTACAAAGAGTTTGTTATTGAGAGAGTAGATACTAAGGATAACATTGCAAACCCATTCACTAAGGGACTATCTCAGTTTAATATTGGAGAATTAATCGAGCATATACATATTGTGATGACCACCCTATACCCATGACACCCAATTATATCTGAAGAGTGGGCTACTACGATGCTCGGCCGATGTAAGATGATTGCTAAGGGTGAAAAGTAGAAAAAACAATTACAGAAACCTATCATATATCTCATAGTGCATCGAAAAAATATAATAATCATCACAGATAAAAAATGTGAGATAGTAATAACTACAGGAACCATAAATATTAAAGTGTATAGGCTCACAAAGTTATAAAAAATAGTGGTAGAGTTTATACAACTATAAATAAACTCAAGATGACTATCTCTAAATCAAATAGATAACACTATCTAGGCTTCACAATGTCACACAACAAAATAAGCAATAGTAAGTCCATATATAACACGATAAAGCACCATCTCGTGCTTGTCCTCTGTACAACACCACATACCATCCAAACCTGCTATCTAGTCTACTCATTTAAGAGTACTCGAGATAATAATAAGTAAAGCATAAAATCTTGAGTCAGACAACAATCCGGTGAGAGCGATAAGCAAATCTCTAAATACGATACAAATCGATATGGTAAGGAACTAAGGTATAAGAAACATATCTGACATGTCCCTGCATCTAAAGAGTTAGCACATAACAATGGTAATATATACTCTAATCATAAAGTGTGCAAACGTCATGATAGACCATCGGGTGTCTAGTTATCGATCTCCTAGATACCTATGTCATGTGACATCCCTAGAGTTATAAACAAGCATGGAAAACATAGCATCCATCAAACAATCCTTATTATCACTCATGTGCCAAGGATTAATGGAAAAATCTCAATTTTTTGTGTACCTGAACATCAGCCTATAGCTGACACTGGATCCATTCCCCGATCCAGGGTATACGTATTCCTTCAATGATCTAGGGTAACCATCCAAGTACACAATGGTCATCCCCACAATACCCTAACTTATGAGTACATCAAAAAGCACTCTAAGCACCAATGATCCCTTTGTACGTGTATTCGAGCTCTACCTTGCTCCATTTAGTTTCCATTCATCATCACGGAACCCTTCAACGTTCCTTTCTTTCGACGATAGAACCCTTTAACGTTCCTTTCTTTCGATGATAGAACCCTTCAACGTTATAACCACAAAATCCATCCGTCAAACCCACCTTAGTGGATAATCATCACTGTGACTTCATCGATTGATTCACCCTCTCTTAAACACTTTTAGACATCCAAATCAGTCATAGAATCAGCACCACAAAGTCCCAAACCATCACATTGAAGCACGTCAATGTTGCTTCGTTCATTAGTTACAATCCTTCGTCATGCTACCATAATACAACTGAACATCAAACGAATGAATACCTCTAAATCGATTTCTAGGACCCCCCTCAAGATACCTTGGGAGTTTGGCTAACATTGGCTAACCTCAATTCATGTCGGTACAGACATGAATTGCTCATGTTGGTGTCGACATGAATTACATAAAAAAATTGGCTAAGTACTTCATATCCTAATTACTTCCTTCCTTTGCTTTCTTATAGTTCTCTCTGAAGTCACACTTACCAAACTTAAAGTAATCGACCTCTTTACTCAAAGCAGCTGACCTCTTTACTTGAAGTAACTCTAGTCCACCCTTCCTCAACCAATTGTTATTGACATGAAAGGACTAGGTACAAAGTAGATTTTTCTTCCCGAAAAAGCAACTAAGTCCTAAAAATCCAACTCCTACTTCAACTTGTGCCTGCCAAGAAGTTTCTTGCCAAATTTTAGAAGCGGCTAGCCAAAAGCCACCAAGTCCACCTAACACCGATCTCCTTGCCTAGTACCGACCTCTTCTATCGACCTGATTTTCAACCATTAAATCAATTCCAAACCACCTGTAATATTTAAGGTAGACTCCTCAATATCTCTAGCCGATCATATCCAAAATCCATTACATTCTGATCATTTCAATGCCATTCACACTGATCGTCATTGCACTTTCCTAACTATCTAAAATCACAAATGAACATAAGTAAACAATTCATATAAGGGCAAACATCATTCATAAGCATTCAAGTAACACATCCACTTCATCCAAACATGATTTACGAGCATATAATTTCTTATGTCTTGTTTCATGCTAAAATGACAACATGATTTATAAAAGGGTGCAAAAAAATTCAAAATGCTTAGATCTAAGTTTAAAAATATTTTTAACATCAACTTCATTTTAACCATATCTACTAATATAGAATAGTGAGCAATACATAATCACTTACCTAATAACCAATTTACCCAATTACTCATCAAAATACTTGAAGAACAACAAATCTCAATGTAGCAAAATAGTGGATCTAAGATTTTCCTCTACAGTTACCATTTAATGATGATTTAGGCTTATTTAAGTATCAAAAGGAGGTGCTTTTTCATAGAAAATGGATTGATGGAGGTTTAGACTTGCTTTAAAAATGGAAAAAGTGATTAGATATGTTCCATCATCCTCAATTAGGCATATTCCCTAAATAGGTTGTTGGGCTTAAGGTTGGGGTTAACTAATCCAACTAATCTGTCCAACAGCATTCCAAAATAAAAATGGCCATATCTTCTAAAAGGTAAGTCTATTTTCCTATTATGACCACTTTACAGAAAGAGAAACCATCGACCTAATCTAGTGGAAGTAGGTTTAGACCCAAATTCATCTCCTATAAAAAGTTATAGGTTCTACAAAAATTTAGAGTCAAAACTATCTGATAAAAATTGTAAAGAAGCAAAATGTCCCTACTAGTCATTTTCCACGATTATAGAGTCATACGACCTCAAATGAATTAAATAATAATATTTCATGATCCTTTAGTATGTAAAATACGGGTCATTACATGCATGAATCACTATAATTATCCCCAAGTGCAAGTGGATTCGCCTATAGGAAATTATGAATGATTATATAATGTTCACCTAACTCTTATTATGAATCTTGTTCGAAATAATTTTTTTTTCGATTTCTTTTTCTATTGTATATTCATACTTCAAGATATATATTAAATGTTAGTAATTTCATTCATACCACCATATGAAATCCCTAGGATTAAGCATTTAAATCGATTGTAATTACGTAATTATTCATAACCATGAGTATTGAATTGATTAAATATATAGAGAAATATTTATCCTCAGGTGCACCTAGTCAAGGCGTTTTGAGGAAGGAATATTAGTGCACCCACTTAGACTAGTTTACGTAATACTTTCCAAATGTCGGGCAATGGTTTACTCATGATCGATGGAGATACCAAGGGGTTACGTGCTCGAGGTTATTGTGGATCGACTAAATGACCCACCAGGAGTCTTCTATAGGTTGAATATATCTAAGTCAAAATGGAGGATATCATGTAATGTTATGGATGTCTTTCAACTCGAGTATTATGAATCGTTTACATGATTAACTAACTTCGATTATGGAAGTTTCTCACTTATTGATTCGACCTATGACCACTTTTAGGTATGTGTTTGAAATGTAAGAAGTAAAACACTACTCAAGAAATAATTCATCTTCCTTGATATTGAAAGTACCACCGTAATTGGATTTTGACTCAAAGTTATTAATCTATAGCCGTACATAGTATTTAATCGATAATTTATCGATTGAGCTAAATAACTTCAGAGATCAACTATGCAATTAACTATAAGCATTATTAGGATTTTGGCCAAGACTTAACCCTAGATTACTAAGTGAAATAATGTGAAAAAAGACAAAACATGCATAATATATCGTTTTTTAATCGTGCGGCTTTAAACTAATTAGGAAGTAGGACTCACCTAAATGTTCGATATGCAAGACTTTGAGCCTTATACCTTAATTCAACAAAATCCACATAGATTTTAACATTCAAATGGTTTAAAGATTAACCATGCACCAAGTCAAACAATAGAGAATGGTAGTGTTGGAGCGAAATGATTTGATGATAATTTATAAAAGCTATAAACTAAAAGAATGTGAATTTATATAATTGTTTCATTTATTGTTAAATAAATTTCTATATTTGATATACGAACTAATTTTGATTTTATGGTTACAAAATAAATTATGTATAAATGTTATATGTAATTATTTAATTTATAAAATCATAATAGTTAATTAATAAAGAGGTTCAATATGTGTATGTATTTACTGTTGTGTATATGAATGAATGAATGAATGCAAAAGAAAAAATACTATCATTTACTCCATTGAAATTCCTTAAGCTCAAGAGTTGCAAAATAAAGCTCAAGTCGAGAAGATGTTTGATGTGTACGAAATCAACAACATCATCAAGGTAATCTTATACCTTATATTTTAAATATGTCACCTCACTTAATAATAGTCCACACGTATTATTTGTAAAAAAAACATTTTTTTGGGTTTAAATATTTCAAAATAGTTTATAAATTAGTTTAGTACTTCTAGATTATATATATTGTGTACAGGAAAATAGGAGCAAGGAAGAAGTTACGAAAAAATTTAGTCTCAGGGACAGCAGGTTTAATTTTTAGTTTGAAGGACATTTGTTAGTGTAAATAGAAAATGATAGTTACAACTTTCATTCTGTGAGTTACACTAAAAAGCGTCCTTCAGCTTAAAAAGCAAACTTCTTGTCCCTAAAACTAAATTTTTCTACAACTTTTTCCTTGAGCCGAAAATCCCCTTTTAATAAATAGTTTTCAAGTTTATTTATTTATTTATTTCCTGTTCGCACATAAAATACAAAATGAATATGTGTATGTATACACTTATATTATTGTATATATATAGAAATAAATATTAAATAATTATAGTTGCGGAAAAACCAACTTTTAAACTTGAAAACTATTTATTAAAATATATATAAATGTGTAAACATGTATACATATATATAAATATATGTCTATTTGAATTTGCAAGAAATATTTAGTAGTCGCATGCATATATATATATATATATATATATATATATATATATCTGTGTGTGAGTGTGTGTGCGCGTTTATGTGTGTGCGTGTGTTGTGCACGCGCGCATGTATGCGTGTTTATATAGCAATATGGATTCAAATGTTATTATTTTAAATCTAAATCAATTTAATTCATAATTTATAGTTTTTATTTAACAACTAACAACTAATTAGTCAATTATATTTTAAGCAACAAATAATATGATAAAACACTTATTAAATTAGATATATTAACTAATCCATTATTTCAAATTCAATATTCTTAGTTTGTACATAAATATGCATTTACTATTTGCATATAGTATTATTAAACTATATACATGTAAATATATTAACGATTGTACGAGAATAATTGATATTATACATATACATATGTACGTGTATTGCCTTATAAAAGCGTTTTCATTAAATACCAACTATATGCTAGTTATTAACATATATGTATATATGTTAGAATCCAAATAACTATGTGCGTGTATGCGCATGTATATTACATAATCCATATTATATATGTATACAATGCCATTTATTACTATGTTATGCCATATACGTCACACTTTATAGATGTTTAGTTTTCAAAAATTTAAAAGTTTCAAAATTTTCAGAAAAAACTCCAATCAGAAAAGTGCAAGTTACCTTGCATTTTCTGTCAGAAAAATGCAAGGCACCTTCCGTTTTCTATTTTTAAAAAATAAGGACCAAATTTATATATTCATTTTTACAGGGACTTTTCTTATAACAACATCAAAAACAGAGACATGTAGCTCTTTTCTTGGTTTTATAATTATATTTATTTTGATAATCTACTTTATAGTTTGCTTGTTTATATTTTCCTATGTATTGATTTGGAGTATTTAACGATGTTTTATTTGGATTTCAAAATATAAATTATTATGTTATAAAGGAGTTAACTTAATCAATGAAAAAGTTTAAGATTGAATTTTTTTTTAAAGTTATATATGTATATAATATGTAGAAAATAAGTAACTATTATTTTTTAAGAGTTATTTTTTAGAATTATGGTTTATGATATTTGACATATAATTATTTATGAACTATTAAAGTAAGTTTTAATTATATACATTATGCATAATTTATAAGTCTATCGATTCGTATTCTTTCTGTTCTTGCTTTAACACTATGAGCGATTCACCATTGATATTGATTTGTAATGATTTTAATATATGATATGGTGATGATATCCTTTTATATGATTTCGTGATATCTAATTCTGTGTAACGAGAAATTTGAATAAATTGAGGCCCTTTGGGATGAGATATTCAGTAATAATCCTTCAATTATTCTTTGAACTCGTTATATAGAAAGTTTGGAAATGCGTGTAATTTATAAGTAGTGAATAAACATTTGAGTATCACGCAGTGGTATGAGATGCTATTGTGATATTTATTTGGTTATTCATTATAAATAGATGGCACTCATGTGACGGGAAAATAGTGCATAGTGTGAGGTGTTATGTAGTGATTTATAGCTCTGTGCCTATAGTTAGTGAGATTTCAGGTCTGTATGTATTGTTTCTATATGCCACTATCACGATGTACTCCTATGATGTCTGTTGAAGAGGACCAGATGGTTAGCATCCATCCTGATAGCGTCACTGTGGGATCGCGCCCTTGATCTATGACACCATATTATTATTTTATATCTTAGTGGTTAGCTTTGTGCTCGCCCTTGTTTCACCTAGACCAGCAGTCTTTTAATTACAAGGGCAATTATAGTGTCGTGACCGATTGGATCTCGTGTTGATAAGCACATAGGTGGATATGGGTCAAAGCGACTGAGAGGTAACTAAGACTATAGAGAGTTTGCGACTCTGGATCTTTCTTTGTGCTATCAGTCTCCCTTCTGGTACTAACGGAGTAGTAAATTGGTATATACCATTGGTACAACTCACTATAGTATTGGTATGTGTAGGGTGAACATGTATTATTATATAATATATTTATATATGACTTTACTTGGGACTTTGTGTCTGTCGTATAGTCATTTCCCATCATGATACTATTTGATAGTATAGATATGAGAATATGAGATTAGACCTGTGATATTTATCCAGTGTATAGTGGATTCTCAGTATTTGATGGACAACTTATCCTATTTTATATGCATTGATGATTCTTACTGAGATTGAGAGATACACTTGGGAAATGCTTCATGCTAGCCTGATTATACTTATTGATATCTCATATTTTGATATCTCTGGATTTAATGATGATTTTTCGATATGTATGATTCACCCATTAATGTTTATTATGTGATTTTTGATTTGATGTGTTTCTGTATCGGTGATGACATCTTTAGATATGAGAGTTGATTGTTTCGGATTTGAGGTATTTTGTGATGTGATGCCTTGATACTTATTTATAGCATTATATACATTTAGGCATACATTACCATATTTATATACATCCTTCGATATGTCGTCTTATGATTTGATTATTGATATTAACATTATTATGTTATTGTTCTGTGTTTATACTTTGTTATAATACACACACACATACCCCCCTTGATTAGACATAATCTGGCCCATGTGTTACTTTATAATGCTTAGATCAGTCCGAGATATTTTAAGTATATAGTCCGAGACATTTTAAGTATATGGACGACCTGATCAGCATTGGTTTCATTGGGCTTAGAGGAGACCTATACTATGCTGATTATATAATATTTAAGTGACATTGTTCCATTGTATATTTGTAATACTGAGATGTATATTGATTGTCCTTTAAACAATTAAATTATTTACAAAATAATTTTCAAATCGAATAAAAACTAATAATTATATTAAATGTGATTCAATATAATAATATTTTTGTCCATAATAACACAAGGATTCTTCTGTAAAATTAGTAAAGAGAATATTTTTGAAATCACTTCCTTGACCCACTTGTTGACCCTACAAATCCAATAATTCCCAGGGGCAATTATGTAACATTGATTATATAATTGTACCGTTAACTCTTATGTACGAATCTTATCCGAAATGAAAGTATATTTAATTCTTTCTATTTCTGTTATATTCGAATATATATATATATATATATATAATTACATATTATTAATTACATTTTATACATACAATAAGAAATCCTTAAATGTAAGTATTTAACAGGTTGTAGTAAAAAATGTGTTTGTAATCATGAGAAGTTAATCAACATACATAAAAATAATTATCCTTAAATGTTCCTAGCCAAAATGATTTAAGAAATGGTATCGATGCATTCATGAGACCAGCATATCAAATGATGTATATATGATCGTGGCTGACTTACCCATGACCGTTAGGGACATTTAAAAGTTACGTATTTGTGGTTGTTTTGGATCAACTACAAAACAGTTCAACGAGAGTGCTTTATTAGTTTGTTATATATAAGTCAAAGTAGATGATCCCTTACGATACGTGCAGTGATCTTTAGATTTAAGAGTCCTACGAATGTAACACCCTTTATTTTAGAGACCCATAATATGGGAAATTTAATTAAGTTAACCGTAAAAGGAAATTATTGATAGAGTAAATATGATAATTTACTTGCAAGAATTTCCTTAGGGAAAGTTGATTAATTAAGTGTGGGACACCTTAAAATTTTAATTGAATAGACCAAAGGCAGTTAAAGCAATTAAAATTGGCATTGTTAATGAAGATAAAAAAAATTAAGTTTTAAAATGAGAAGGATTGGTATTGGGGAGTTATATTGGTGAGACTAGACTAGAAAAGATATTAGCCCAGGCCAAAGTTTCCAACTCACTTCCCTTAGCTATATTATCTCATTCCACTTCATTTTCATATTACAAAACAAATCTCAAATACTATACAAGCTCAGCCACTATTGCAAGCTTAGAAAGAAGAAATCAAGGCTAGAGGAATTCTAGCTTTCAACTTTAAGAAGGAAGAGGAATAAAGCAAGGTTTTGATCAAAGTTTTCTAAATTAAGACAAGTAAATTTGTCCCTAAAACCCTTCATTACCCATTTGGATTTTGGATTTGCTTTTGAATGGATGATTTAGATGATGATAAATTGGTTTGGATGATTAAACGTTGTTTTGAATGGGATTTGAAATTTAAATGAAAGAAATTTGTTCATGTTTTAGGGTAAAATATAATTTGATCACATTTTTATGCTTCTAAAGTTTAATATGATTTTTTAATGATAAAATAATAATGGGTTTTTAGTTTCATAATTTATGGAATCTATTTAGAATTTTTATAAATTTTCTAAGTTGAGAAAATGGTAAATTCGAGAATATTAAATATTAAAATAACAATTTGACCTGAAATTTTGCTATGAGGCAAATTATGATATATCAGATTTTTGGTGGATTTTTCAAATTAATTTTTATTTTATATGAATTAATTGGTAGAGGGAAGAGGTAATTTATCAAAGCTAATGAATGAATTAATTAATTGGAAGTGTAATTAATAAGTTCTAAAAAGAAAACCGTAAAGAGATATGTCAACCGATGAGTATTCGACTCCAATAGGATTTGGTGTTAAGTAACTACTTAATAAGGTAACAAAACTATTTTCAAGTTAATTACGAACATGTCATATCAACCTGGGATAACCCTTAGGGTATTCAACTTGCGATCGTACTATAGCTATCAAAATATGATAGTCATATGTTAATCAACTCGCAATGTCATGATAGAAGCCAATTTGCGATGGCTTAAGGGAAGCTTAACTTTTGATAGCTTAGAGGAAAAATTGCGATGGCTTGGGAAAGTAAACTTTCGATGGGTAAGGGGTCATCAATATGCAATAGCTAATGAATTTGTCAACATGCCATAGCTAGGAGAAGGATCCATGCGTGATAACCACTTGAAGCTTAATGTACATTAGCTTGGGAAGCCATAAACTTAGAGATAGGTCATAGGAAGCATAACTTACTATAGCTAAAATATACTATCAATATGCAATGGGATAGTTGAGGGTCAACTAGCGATGACCTAGCAAAAATCAACACGCGGAGGCTATGAGATAGCCAATATGTGATAGCTAAGCTTAAGTTACGATGGCTATGTGATAGCCAATATGCAATAGCTAAGTTTAAATTGCGATACCTTGGAAAGCAAATAATTTCTAAGTAAAATAATGAATACTTATTGTATTTTGGAAGATAATTTCCAAATGTTGGTTGACTATTTCATATAAATGAAATAAAGGAAAGATTTTATAAGTTAATATTGTGTTAATTCATTTCAAAATGGAAGAAAGCTTAGAGAGTCTAATAAATGATAGAGTATCATTTGATCAAAGATTAAAAAAATTATTTAAAGAATGTGTAGGGTACACAACTAATGAAGGAAATAAAAGGGTTGAACCATGATCGTAAAGATATACCAACTCAAAGTCATTGGATGCCTGGGTGTCTTGACTTTAAGTCTAAAGTCCTATGGTATATGGCACAGTGCCACAATAGGATTCAACCTAATTATATTTTAAAACTCTAAAGACGGGGTTATGGTAGGGTGCATTGGAGGGTGCCAAAACATCAGGGTGGTGTTATAAATAAGTAAATGTATGAATCGTCAACGTGAACGATAATATTTTAGTGACTAAGAGAGGCATTTGATTCTCAGTAAGCATGCTTGCTGGAATGTATTCATGGTGTTTACATTCATCCTCTTAGTAGAGTCGGGGTGGCTTCTGTTGTGGAATGAGTGGTCATTTCATTACATGTCGTTGTTTGAAAAAAGATAAATTAGTAGTTGATATGCATAGGGAGGGAAATCACTAAACTATGTTAATAATAAATTAAAAGATGAACACCTAAATAAGAGATTAGGAGATGTTTGGATGGATGATTTTTGACTTTATGACATGGTTCATAATTGTATGTTAAGTATATGGTATACACAATTTGAATAGGAAATATAATTATGACATGATTCATAATTGGATAACAAGTTTAGAGTATGTTTATGGATTGTATATGATGCACATTATTGCTTTTGATGTGATGCTTGTTTGCATGTATGATGTAATTGTTATAACGACAAAGTGATGGGAAAATTCATTTCATGCTACAGTGTCATGGTCTTACATTGACTGCTTAGGGTAAGATTTTACTCATACCAGACTTTATGTCTAGCTCGTTTTTGTATTATTTCCCATAAAATCACGGGTACTCTTTGAGTAGGCCGAGCTTATGGATTTGATGGGATATTTTGCTAGGATGAATAAAGATTTCGAATATGAAGCAGAAGGCTTATCAAGCTAATAAAAGTTATTTTGTAATTTCGCTGTGTAAAAATAGAAACTGTAATTGGTTGTGTCATGGTGGCATCTTATATGTCAGAATGACACTACTCTCAATTCTTATTATATTTACCCCTACGTGGAAAAGTAAAAGGGTTAATGATGATGTAAAGAATCTTGTGAAACAATTTGGTGTAAGAAAAATTTATTAGCTGCTTTGTTTACTTATGTTGTGCAAAATAGTACTAAACTCACTTTGTCGCTTAAAAATGGTTCTAATAATGATAGCAGCATCATTGACATCTATTTTTGGGTCTTGAAGTGGAAGATGCTACATTCTGGCATCAGAGCTTATGTTAAGGGAACACTTAAGTAAACAGAGCTAAGTAGAAACTAATCAGTAGAAAATGAATACGTTAGGAAGCGCATACGCTATATTTATGTGACATACTTTTATTTTGATATAGATATATAGTATAATATATCTATCCCTCTATTATTGCTCTCACTCTCTTTACTTTCGTTTCTTATGAACCCTTGCTTAGGCAGAAGGCGGGAATGGACCTACGTAACCATCGTTTAACCATAGGAAGTAAAAGAGCGAATCCTAGTAAGGGAATTGAATGTACGCAAATTAATAGTCAAAGAGGGGAGGCATCACTGGAAGTTCATACTATACTTGGTACTCAAGTTCCTGCCTCAGTTGAAGGAGGAATGGATATGAATGCTTTATTCCACAAATTTATGACAGAAATGATGATGCAATGACTAATAGGAGTTATTGACCTGAGATAGGATATAGCAAGGGGAGCAGACTTTTCTAAGATAAATAAAGATTTTAAGAGTTGTGGAGGAAAGGAATTCATAGAGAAGGAGTCTGCCTTGGAAGTGTTAAACTAGGTGAAGGAGTGTGGAAATATCTTTGATGACTTTGGGATGATAATGCCTATAAAAGGAGGTTAGCTTCTCATCTGCTTTAGGAAAATTCATTGGACTGGTGGAATGCCGTAATTACTGAAGTCCCAAAGGAGAAGATAAACTTGGAGCAGTTTAAGGAGCGATTCAAGGCTCAGTTCATTCTCGAATTGCAAAAGAGTGCTTTTTTAAAGAGTTCCTTGACATGAGGCAGGGGAGATGAATTTGGCAGAGTATATGCAATGCTTTAATATTTTGTTGAAATATGGAAGGGAGCATATTAATAATCTATTGAAGAAGAATAAGAAATTCATAAATGGCCTAAGGAAGGGGCTGAATCACAAGTTGATGGCTCGTTCGTTGGCTCCTTTTGATATGGTGGTGGAAATGGCTAGACGATACGATTGCTTATTTCAAGAAGAGAGAAAGGTTGATGTTAGTCCTAAGGGAGGGTAGAATAAGAGATTCAATCTCTATCGGAAGGGCAGAAAGAATTAGAAAGGAGGAAAGATTTCTGGAGGAGGGGCTTATAAGCTAAATATATCAGATGTTACTTGCTTTAACTGTGGGTAGAAGGGACACTATTCCACTAAGTATACCCATACAAAGAACAAGGATATGACCAAATGCTTTAATTGTAATAGATAGAAATAAGAAGTGGGATCGCACGGAGGCAAAGTTGGCAAATGTTTATAATTTGGAAGAACTTTCGTCTAAACCGACTGCTGAGGAGAAAGGAAAGGGTGTTCTTAGAGGTATGATTTTGATTTCTAGTATATTAATATTGGTGCTACTCTTGTTGGGAAGATTAAATTTTGAGTCTTGGGTTCCCTATATGGTACTCTTTCATTTCAAGATTTGGTTAATAGGTTAGAGTTAGACGCTATCTTTAGATTACTTTTTGCATGTTGTTAATTCGATCGATGGGTATGCCACTCTCGGATTAAGGTGCACTGACCTTAAGTTTGATTTTTTGGACATTTGTCTGTTTACGACCCATATTTGTTTGATTTCATTAGGTATGGTATAATTTTGGGTATGGAGTGGTTGGAGCATAATGACTCTATGAATTATTATATAGATATGATTATCGCGTTATGGAATCTAAGGGGTGGAGAAAGAATTGTGATAACATCAAATGCAATGAAGGAGAAGTTGGACTTGTTATCATGTACTATGGAAGATAATGACGAGATTTGTGGAGTATGGGTGGTTAGGGAATTTGCAATGTTTTCGAACCCATGATGGGATTAACACCAAAGTGGGAAATGGGGTTTCTGATAGACTTGATTCCAGCTGTGCATCCTGTTAGTTGACCGCCTAGCATAATGTCGTCCAAGGAGATGAAAGAACTAAAGAAGCAGCTGGTGGAACTCGAGGAAAAAGTTGCATTAGGCCGAGTAGTTCACTGTGTGGAGCGTCCATGGAATTCGTAAAGAAGTTAGATGGATATTTTCTAATGTGCGTTGATTATAGGAAGCTGAATGAGTTGACAATGAGGAATCGTTATCTGTTGCCAAGGATAGATGACTCATTCGATCAGTTAAGTGGAACTCGAGTGTCCTAGCAACTAGATTTAGCAAGGGATTCCATCAACTAAGGGTAGTAGAAGATAGTGTTCTATTGATCGCATTTCAAGCAAGGTACAATTTCTATGAGTGGTTAGTGATGCCATTAGGCTGACCAATACCCCTGTGTTTTTTTGATCTAACGAAATGAATCATTCACGATTAGTTGGAAAGATTTCTATTGGTATTCATCAATGATATTTTGGTGTATTGTTAGGATGAGATTAACAATGAAGTCCATCTTATATTGGTGTTGAAGACCATGAGGCAACACAAGTTGAAGGTAAAGTATTTGAAATGCAATTGTTGGAAATGGTAAGTTAAGTTTCATGGGCATGCTATTTCATAAAATGGAGTAGCGGTGGATCCATCGAAGATAGAAACTATTAATGGTTGGAAAAGGCCAGAGACAATCACGAAGAAGAAAAGTATAGTAGGATTGACTGGCTATTACTACAGGTTTGTTAATGATTTCTAGGATATAGCAGTGCCCTTGACCAAAATGACCGAAAAGAACGAGAAGTTCGTGTTGACCGATAAGTATGAAGGGTCTTTCAGCAATTGAAAAAGTTATTGACAAACGCTCGTGCCTTAATCGTTCCTGAAGGGAACCGGGATCTACTAGTATATATCGATGCTTGTGAAATAGGTTTGGGAGAGGTGGAGATGTAAAGATAACGGGTGAAAGCATATGCATTGAGGCAATTAAGGCTACATGAGCTTAGATATCTAACTCATGACTAAGAGTTGGCAACTGTGATGTTTGCGTTGAAGAAATAACTGGAGAGGGTGAAGATGTTGAGTATATGAAAGGATTCGAGATAGACTCGAAGGAATGGCATAGAAAGAAAGGAAGACTGTGTGTTCCGGATGTAAGAGACCTTCGGAAGGAAGTCTTGGAGGGAAGTCACCAGTCTAATTTTTACAATTCATTTCGGGGGTACAAAGGTGAATGAAGAGGGTCTTATTTTAGGAAGAAATGATGAGAGACATAGGGGAATGTATGAAGAGGTGCTTCACTTTCCAGCAAGTGAAGGTTGAGCATCAAAAGACGGGTGGGTTACTTCAACCCTTGGAAGTATCGACTTGGAATAAGAGCCGGTATTTATGGATTTTATAGATAGTTTACCTAGGTCAAGGATGAGAAATGATAGCATTAGGCGATACTCAACATATTGACTATGCCAAATTAATCCTGGTAAAGTCGGCAAGATTGCAGCTAGCTTAATGGAGCTATATACGATGAATGTAGTGAGACTGCATGGGAATTTAAGCATCATAGTTAGTGATAGAGACCCATTGTTTACAAGTGATTTGTGGAAAAGTTTTCAAAGTACATTTGGTAAGGAGTTGAACCTGAGTAAGACTTACCACCCAAAAAATTGATGGTCAAACTGAGATGGTGAACTATGTACTCAAGGATTGCTAAGAGCATGCGTTTTGGATTTCGAAGGATCTGGCAAAATGGTTTGCATCTGGTAGAGTTTGCCTATAATAATAGTGAACAGCCGAGTATCGAGATAGCAACGTTTGAGTTGCTTTATAGTATACTATATAAGTCACTGATTTGTTAGATAGATTGACTTGTATTAGGGCTCTATTTGATAAGGCATGCTACCGAGAAAGTAGAATTAATTAATGCCATGATGAAGGCAATGAATCATGCCAAAATAGTTTTGCCAATAGTTGGATGAAAGATCTCGAGTTCGTAGTAGGTGATTATTTGCTTGTAAAGGTTTCTCTGATGCGTGGGGTTACGCGCTCTAGGAAGATGGGGAAATTGGCATTTAAATATCTAGGACATTTCCAGTGGTTGAGCAGATTCGTAAACTTTCCTATTGAGTTGAGTTAGCAAGTAGTTTAACAAGTGAGCATAATATTTTTTATATATCGCATTTGAGAAAATGTGCGCGTGACCCAAATTCGATAGTAGCACCGAGGGTGATGGAGGATATATCTACAGAGCCGCACTTGACATATGTGAATGACCAAAAGAGATAGTAGGTCATGATATGAAGGAGTTAAGAAACAAATTTATTAGACTTACTCACGTCCAGTGGAGTGATGATAAAGAAGACTATACGTGGGAGGTAGAGTGTGACGACCTGGAAATTTTTAACATTTGAAATGGAATATTTAATTAATTTTTAGTATTGGATGTTAGTTTAACTTGAATTTTGAATATGGCTATGAATTTGGCAATTAAAATATTGAATTTAATTTATCTAAGTTGGGTAAAATATTGAATCTTTATTTTTAAGCTGGTTAAAAATATTTTCAAGGCTTCGAAAATTCATATTGATGACACTGAAGATAACAAAAGCTTCAGAATTAAATTTGAAAGTGATTTGTTCAGTTTTAAAATTTATCATTTGGATCGATATTTAAAAATTGCCTTCCGAGGCACTGTCTCGGAATTCGATGAAACCAGTTCTATTGGATCCGTAATATTGTATTATTATCGGATTTCAATTTTCGTAGTAATTGGAGTTGTTGTGTGAGCTACGACATATAAACACGCTGAAATTTATATCGAAAATTCAATTTTATAACTCGATTCAAAAGCTATCTTCTCCATACGATTGAATGGAACTCGAAACCTTTTCCAATGTGTTTGAAATAGGGGTACAACATTATAAACGCCTAGCGACACGCCTCGATAGGAGGTCAAGTTTTAAGTTGCATTTATCGAACGGTTTGAATTTGAATTTAAATTGAATATTTAAATACTAGTCAACATCAGCTGAAATTTTATTCACATCAAAACTTTTTCCAACATAAGCTTTTGTCTCTTTTTCAAGCACTGTAGCTAGTGTGCAGGCACGTTAAATCCTGTCCCCTTCTTCTTATTTAAGCATGCTACCTCCTGTCATAAACTTACATCTCCTCCTTTCAAACATTACAGCCGAGAAAAAAAGAAAATGGATAAGCCAATGTTTTAAAAAAAAATTGAGTCAAACCAAAGTCGATCGATTCGCGTGCAAGAAGGGGGAAGAAACCGAAGTCGGAATCGACTTCGAGATTGTGAGAGATGGTGGCGTTCGTTTGAAAAGGGGCGAAAGCTAGGGCTGCCTCGATTGGGGAACAGACGTGCGCGTTGTGATGGAAGCGCAAACTAAAGTAGCTCGTGTTCGTGTGGAGATGCGAGTAGCGAGGCGGCGGCGGTGCCAGGGGAGTGATGTTCGGGCGCGCGTGAGCTCGAATTCGAAGGGGAAGTCGCGTGTATTAGAAAAAGATGGTGATGTGGAGGCTCGCGCGCAGGAGGATGCGGCGACGACAGCAGGCATTGGCGCGACATTGGTGGAAGGTGCTTGGGTTTCGTCAGTATGCAGTAAGGTATTCTTTTATATATTTTTTTATTTTATTAAATTATATACATATAATTATATACGGAGAAAGATTGTGAAGATAAATATTTGTTCACAGATTGAAAATTGTATGTAAAATAAACAAAACAAACAGAATTTTTTTTTATGCAGAAGGATTTTGAAAACATAATTATATATGGGAATAGAACATTAGTTTTAAATTTTATTTTTAGTTAAAATAAATTTACTAAATGAAATTGGTTTAAAATAAAATCATTAGGTAAATAAAATTACCAAAAGAAAATTTGTTGTTCGATTTATTTCGTAATAAATTGTATAAATGTTGTACAAGGTCAAATTTGTGGAGATTAATTTGTTAACAAACTTAAACAATGATTTTTGTTGCTAAAAATATTTATTTAAAAGTAAACTAGTTAAAATAAATTTATTAAATGGCAATTGAATTTCTCAATTATTCTAATATTAATAAAAACCTTATAATATTGTTACAAGGTCTTATATCGTGAAGGAATGATTGGAATGGAAATGGATGGCAAATATAAGCAAAGGAGAGATCGTCTCACTCAAACAAAGGGTTTTGTTTAATTTTAAATAGTTAAATTTAAAACTGTTGATTGTGTGCTTGGATGATGGTTGCTATTATTTGTTTTTAAATAGACCCTATTGCGCCGCGTAATAGCGGGTAATATTTTATAAATCCCATATACTGCGATATTCCACCTCGAAGTGGAATTGTCATTTAATTGTTGTGCTAACATCTGTGGATGCAGGGAAATAGGTTGGAGGGATCCAACTGGATTCCTCAAATATTGAATTTGTTTCATATGCCGTGTGTGGATTATTTATAATCCCTGTGTGATTTTATTTGTGGTTAAAATCGTTAAAGGCTATAATTTAACCGAATATATTTTTGGTATCGTTGGATACCGGAAATAAATAAAAATTTGATTTTTGAAAATTTAAGTTGAAAGTTTGTAGTAAACTTTATTTTTGAGAATTGGATAAATTTAAAAGAAGGAATTTTAAAAAATAAAGTTTTATTTTTAATCCTATTGAATAAAATTCCAAAATATGAGGAAAAGGCTTAATAAATGGATTTCGGGTAACATTATTCAAAGGTTGAGGAATTTATTTAAAATACGGATTTTAAATATTTGAAAGAGATAAAGGAATTTATTTCAAAAAGGAAATAAATTTAGAAATTAAATTAGGGATTTAATTTGGAGTTGAAATAAATTTTGAAATCGATTTGGAAAATTGACTTGGTATTTGAGAATAAATCCTTGGGAAAACAACTTGTAATTAATTTGGTGTTTGAAGCAATTTCGGAAATCAAATTGCAATTGATTTGGTAATTGAAATAAATTTTGGAAATCAATATGAAAATTGATTTGGTGTTCGAAGGGAAATTGATTTCGTGTTTTGAAAAGAAATTTAGAAATCAATTTGGAATTTGATTTGGTGTTTGAAAGTGGATGTTGGAAAATCGATTTAAAATCGTATATCAGTTGATATTTAGAAATGTAAATTCACAATGGAAATTTATAAGGGAAAGGGAAATTGGTTTTAAAATAAACATTTGTTTATTTTTAAAGTGTGGAAAAGATTTGAAACTTGTTCAAAGGATGGGAAATCGAAATTTCATTTTCAAAGTGATGAAGTGTTAAAAATATATCCTGCGAAGATATTTTGAAAATAAATAATTTGGGAAAATTATTTAAATCTGGTAATTGTTGTAAATGTTGATTGATAGTTAAATAACTGATTATCAATATTTGCCTTTAAATGGCGTTTGAATTTCGATGCGACTGGGGGTCGGATTCCAAGTGGATATTCGAAAACCACATCGAACCTTTGTAATTGTGATGAATCTTTTATTTAAAAGATCAAAGTGAAAATTGTTGTGATTTGTTGAAATCTAAATGAACACTTATTTTTAAAAATAAGCGCTTGTTATTCGGATTAACCGGGAGAGGACCTTTGTGTCATAAAACTCATTCCGAATAATGATACGACGAAATGTGATTGCATTTGAAGACCGGTGGTGAAGGCCGAGTGTTTGCGAGAATGATAGGATGACCTATTGATTGTCTCTGCACTGAGTAGCTACAGTATAGAGATTCCCTAAGTGATGGGAAATCCAACCGGGATTTTGAATACCCGGATTGCAAGGGCTTCTTCGGAAGTGCCTTCGGTTCTATTCAAATCCGAAACAGACTTGTATGGATGTGTGTCTGACATTACACTTTGAGATGTAAAGCTGGTTTTTATCAAATACATTTATGTTGGCGCCGGAGAATTTATTCTCTTAGCTTAACACCCTTCTCTGAGACGTACGAGCTCAGAGGTTATGTAGTTGATGGTTACTAGTGATACATTCCCAATTTGGTAATGTGGCATACGAAGTGCTGTTGATCATTTGTTGATTGAAGCATGGCTTTTGTGAAAAGCGTAGCTTTGTGGACAAGACTTCGTCGAGCCTCACGACCCAGAAATGGTCGAAACAAGAATGTTGCGGCAAGGTTTTTTTAGGGGTCGCGCCCCTAGGGTATGTCCATTTTCTTCTAGATAAGAGGTGGTATCATGGTATGGAGCCCAGATATTTAACTTGTGTGGTTATTGCAATCTCATTACTATGTGATGTTGCTTTGTGGTTGAGGATCCTCGGATAAAGGTCGGTAACGACCGGGGATGGCATACTTTTTTGTGTGGACTTATCAAGTTACAGCTTCATTGGACCCAGAAGCGTGTGGTAACTCGGCCTTGTGTCAGCAGAGATCTGGTTAGGTTCTCGGGGGCGCCTTCCAGAGGCGTTCCATTTCGATGTGGGAAGTTCCTTTGCCTAACCATTTGTTGGAAATCCAAAGAAACAGCATGATCCCTGTACGGTTTTAGTTGTGTAACCTGCCATGGAATATGGCAGTAACCTGCTATTGAACATGGCAGCTATAGTTGGCATAAGTGCGAAATGTCCATGCTGACTAAGATTAATATTATACTTTCAAAATGTTTTCTGCACTATGCACTAAAAATAATATCCAAAGTATTTCGCGTATTAAGCATGTTTGGCTATCATAATGAGAAATCTCCTCCAAGTGTGCGTTTGCATTGTGTGTGTGGCGAGAGGCCTTATGACAGTAACATTTTTTTAAAGGAATAGCGGATTTCTTTTTTATTTTCTTTGTGAAAATAACTGTTTTTAAGATCTCACACCAGTTCCATGACTGACCTGGAGTTTATTGTTCCCTTTCTAAACTCTGGGTGCCCAAAATTTTCCACATGGGCAGCCTAGAGTCGGGTTATCAGGTTATTCTGGAATTCAGGAGATGCTGTGGAGATCAGGAGTAGACTGGATGGCGAAGCGTATCACTAGTATATGCTATATTTTCTTCCGTTGTTTGTTGTTGTAACACTCTGATAATGTAATGTGGTGTAATGTAATAACAGATATGATTCTTTGATTTAAAGATTATTCATTGATATATTATATGTTATTCCGCTGCGAAATGTGAGATTATGTTATTGTTTCTGTTCCTCTTTTACCTCTTTCTTCTTTAAACCCTAACGGTTCGATTTTTCGACATTCAACTATTCAGCATTCGATGCAGTGGACGTATTGGTGTCGACTTTTCGGGCATCGAAGAATCAAAACGTTACATAGAGGATGGGATTAGGAACGTCTACTCTGAGTTGTTTTAGACATTCACGTGTATAGGAGTATGCTTTGTTTGTCCATTATATGAACTAGTGGGGTACTTTGGAATTTAGGTTATGATATAATTATGTGTTAGTAGTTACATTAACACACTTTGGTCGATGGTTGATTACATTAGCAGGGTACTAGTGTAATCTTTTGTACTTGTGTGTCTTACATGATGATGACTTTACATTTTTCAAGCTGTTAACGTAAATTATATTTTTCCTTATCAAAATTTCAAGGATGAAATTTTTGTAAGGAAGAGCGACTATAACACCTCATATTTTGGAGGGTCCATAATATGAAAAATTAAATTAATAATAAAATGAAATTATTAATAAAGTAAGTATAATAATTTATTTGCGAGAATTCTCAAAGTTAAATTTGGTTAATTAAGTGTAGGGGACATTAAAAAGTTAATTGAATGGGCCAACGGTAACCAAAACAATTAAAGGTTGCATTGTTAATGAAGATGAATAAAATAAGTTTTAGAAACAAAAGGATTTGTCTTGGGAAGTTATATCGGTAAGATTAGGCTAGAAGGGATGTTAGCCCAAGCCAAAATCACTAACCCGCTTCCTTTAGTCATGTTCTCTCATTCCTCTTCATTTTCATTTTATGAAACGAATCCCTAAAACTATACAAGGCTGACAGCATTTTTCAAGTTAAGAAAGAAGAAGTCAAGGCTAGAGGAATTCAACTTTCAACTTTAAGAAGGAAAAGGATTAAAGCAAGGTATTAATCAAAGTTTTCTAAATTAAGGTAATAATTTTTTTTCCTAAAACTCTTCTTAACACATTTGGATTAGGATTTGCTTTTGAATGGATGATTTTGACGATGATAAATGAGTTTGGATGATTAAACATTATTATGAATGAGATTTGAAATTTAAGTAAAATAAATTTGTTCATGTTTTATGATGAAACATTATTTACTCACATTTATGTGGTTCAAAAACTGATATGATGTTTTGAATAATAAAACAATCATGGTTTCTAATTTTATGGTTTATGGAATCTATTTGGAATTATTGTGAGTTTTCTAAGTTAAGAAAATGGTAAATTTTAGGAAAATTAATTTAATTAAAATAATAATTTTGACATGAAATTTAATATGAGAAAAATTATCATAAATTAGTTTTTTGGTGAATATTTTAAATTTTTAATTACTTTTCAATTTATTTGAATTAATTGTTAAAGGGAGAGGTAATTAATCAACGGCAATTATTTAATTCATTGTAAGTGTAATTGATAAGTTCTAAAACGCAAACCGAAAATAGATCAATTAACCAATGAGAATTTGACACCAAATGGGATTTGATGTAAAGAGTCTACTTAATGAGGTAACAAAATAGTTTTCAAGTTAATTAGGAATATGCCATATTAACCTATAATAACCCCTATGGGTATGTAACTTGCGATAGTACTATAGCTATTAACTTACGATAGCTATCCATTAATCTACTCGCGATGGCATGATAGAAGCCAACTTGCGATAGCGTAGAGGAAGCTCGACTTGCGATGGTTTGGGGAAGTCAAATTGCAATGGTAATGGGGCATCAACATGTAATAGCTAATGAAGTTATCAACATGTGACATATAGAAGAAGGATCAGCATGATATAGTCGCTTGGGACTCAACGTGCGATAGCTTGGGAAGCTATCAACTTACGACGGCTTATAGAAATCTTAACTTATGATAGCTAAAATAAACTATTAACATGTGATGGCTAGTTGATGGCCAAATAGCTATGATCTTGCAAAAATCAACATGCGAAGGCCATGGGATAGCCAGTATACGAAAGCTAAGCTTGACTTGTGATGGCTATGGCATAACTAATATGCAATAGCTTAGGTCAAATGGCAATAGCTTAGGAAGCTAAATCTTTCGAAGTATAATAAGGAATATAATGCAATTTGGAAGATAGTTTCCAAGTGTCGATTGACTATTTCAGAGGGATGAAATAAAGGAAGAACTTTTTAAGTTAAATGTTGTTAACTTATTTTCAAAATGGAAGAAAGCTTAAAGAAGCTAACAAATGATAGGCTATCATTTAATCAAAGATAAAATGTTTTATCTAAAGAATGTATAGGGTACACTACTAATGAATGAAATAAAAGGATTGAATCATGATCTAAAGATATACCGACTCATAGTCATAGAGTTATTGGATGGAAGGGTGCCTTGACTTTAAGTCTAATGGTATATGGAATGATGTCACGAATAGGCAACCTAATTTTAAACTCTAAAGGGAGTTATGGCAGGGTGCATTGCACGGTTCCAAAACATTGAGGTGGTGTTATAACTAAATAAATATATATATATATATATATATATATAAATCAGTGATGTGACCGATAGCACTTTAGGGACTAAGAGGTGCTACTGACATTTACTAAAGACGCTTGCTGGAATGTATTCGGGTGCTTAAATTCATCCTCTTAACAGAGACGGGGTGGTTGTAGTCAAGATGGCTCTTACAGTGAAATGAGTGGTCATTTCATCGTGTAATGTTGTTCGAGAAAAGATAAATTAGTGATAGACAGGCCTAGAGAGGTAATCACTAAACTAAGTTAATGATATCTTAAAGTTTAACACCTAAATAAGAGATTAGGTAATGTTTGGATGGATGATCGTTGGCTATATGACATGGCTTATAATTGGATGTTAAGTATTGGGATACTTAATTTGAATAGAAAATATGTATATGACATAGTTAATAATTGGATGATAAGTGCAGGGTACTATAACATCCCCTATCTGGAGGCCCGAAGCTAAGTGCTACAGATGCTGCAGTCATCCATAGTATTAGCTTCCGGTGACCAAACACGGTAATGTTAATGGTATTCATAATGTCAGCATCACATGAATATGAAACAAAATCATAGATTTAAAAATATATTTTCACGTTACATTTTCAAAACGCATTTCATATTCAAATTACATAATCCCACCGCTTTCCCAGGTTCAGATAAAATATAACTTATTACATAAATATGCCAGGAGTGACATATGATGATGTCCCCTTGGTTGACCAAAGTACTAAATAGTCATAACTGACTTATTAGAAATCGTGGAAATACAACAAAATGAAGCAAACTGCAACTCGTAAATAGCTATCTGTCAGCCACCTGCTCGTTTCCGAAAGCTTTATTCGCAAAGTTAATAAAACTTGAAAACCTCAACCCTTAGCTTAATCAAATCAATTTTTGAGCCCTCAAGAGTTTAAGGGGAAAAACATAAACTTCGAGTCAGACATAAAGCCTAGTGTGAATAATACTGTACATCTCGGATATACGATATTAAGTGAGACCGTGCCGCTTAGCAGAATGGGTTTTCCCTTATTAATATCCTTTTAAAGCATATCTTTTGCAAATCAAAATCTTACTACCAAACTGGTTAAAAACTATAGAGCATTTTATATAAACATACATATCATGTAATAAATGGATTATTTATCCAAACAATATAGTTTTGTTTGGCTTACTACTAACATTTGGCTGACTCGGGCCTACCAGACAGGTACAATAAAAAAGGCCTAACATCTATTAGACAAGTCTTCTGGATGGTCTGGCCCTAACTTACTCTCTTCCAAGGTCCATTGATCATAATGGTTTTACAGGCTCACCAATAACCTACATTTCGCAAATATAATCCTTTCTATGTGTATCATAACTTTAGTCTTACATATGACAACTCCCTGTACGTTGGAATTTTGGACTAAATTAGCTAGGGGCTAATTGGTAATGTATAAGACACAAACCTATACCGATCTCATCTAGTATTCTAATATCTAAGTCATTTTACCTAAAAATTTCCTTGAAAACATTTTCTCCTCAAATTGATTTAAAACCTTTAAATCAAACTTAAACAAGGAAAATATATAACCTATGCTTTACTCAAAATCACCTTGCCATGCTATGTATACTTTACCCAAATCTTTGTTGATGAAAACATTTAAACCTTCGAAAGTACCCCTTTCGATCCCATTGAAAGTTTCCCTTTCATAACCAAATAAACCCTTTCTTTCATCTACGCCGAAAGGCTAAAACATTCTTTTTGAAATCATTTACATAAAACTTTCGAAACCGTTGAAATACCTTTTCCTTTGAAAGCTAAAAACCTTAGACATCTTATCTTTAAAACTTTTAAACATAGTCTTTTGTAACAATTGGAAAAACCTTTCCTTTAAACTTTTTGATACCATTGGGGAACCACCCCTTTGAAACCATTCACTTAAAGCCTTCCGAAAACATAGAGGGGATCACCCCTTAGAAACCTTTCTTCAAAATCATTCGAAAGCATCACAACTTTAAACCTTTTGAAAGCATTTGGGTTCAATTTAAAACATATGGAAACACCTTTCGAAACCACTAAAAATTAACTTCTTCGAAACCATTTGGGTTCTACCTTCGATAAAGCAAAAGGGTCATAAAACATTTAAGTCAAAAGCACTCTTTTGAAATCATTTCTTAAGCAAAGAAGTGATGGTTTCGAAATTAACCTTCTGAAAGCATTGTAGAAGCGACTAAGTTTTAAAATAAATGTTAATCTTCTGAAACCATTGGCGTCGAAAGGTAGGAAAGCGGTAGCTAAGGGCTTCGACCTAGTCAAAAGCAGTTACTTAAAAAAAAGGCACAACTTCTTTAAAACCATTCTTTTAAAACCATTGATCTATTCAAAGGCAAACCAAGTCGAAAGCTATACTGTTCGAAAGAAAAGCAGGCACATTTGTATCTAAAACAAAGCAGTGCTTCAACCCCTTTAGAACCCCTGTTTTTGACCTCATACCTTCCGCCTTCTTTTTAATTTGCTGCGCGCCAAGTCTTTGATGCCATGCGCATTGGTTTCGATTGTGATGGAGGCAGAGGAATTAAGTCAAAAGCCATCTGAGTTGGAAGCAGGGTGTTGAAAGTGGCGAAACATGTTAAAAGCATGTAAAACTGATTTTTAACCATTTTAAGTAATCTTTTTAACTAACCTGCCTTGTTTGTCAAATTCTTATTGGTTGCAAATTTTCTTTTCTAAATGTGCTACCAATATTTCAGAAATAAACGATTAAATTTATTTTTAAAACACCCTTTCTCGTTTGATAAATATATAAAACATTTAAGTCTCATACCTCAAATAATTTTATATACCTACCAAAACCCCTAGGAAATTCTACAAAAATTTAAAAAAATCATGTTTAATATGTTCTCTAGCATATATAAATTGCTGACCCGAATTATATATAATTTAACCATAAATTATTTTAAAACCAATAAATCATTCTCTTCACTGGAAAATTAATATAAAATCCATATTAATTCAAAAAATTATGATAGTTGAAATTCATCTCTAAAATATCATTTTTGATCTATATCTAAAATCGTAAGAAATTTGGATGTTATTAAATAGAGTTTTCCCATTAAAACATATCATAAAACCTATATGATTAAGCATAATTCTTCAACAAGCATATATATATTACGAAATCAATTCTATGGTTTCGATGATAACAACTATACAATGGAAATCGAATATGCATATATATTTCTATTCACAGGTAATTGTTAGAATAACGTCACCAAAGAGACAAGAACAAAACTCAAAGAAAGTATCAAGAAGCTACAAGTCGATAGAATTAGAAGAGCAATGACACAGACACAAGAAAAGCAATATGTACAAGTTCAGACGTCTAGGTGCACTAGCCTGACGTCTGAATGATTCCTCTGGTTCGCAAATTAGAAAGATTCAGACTCCTGGTTAATGTACTTAGAAGTCAGAAAATCAACCATATACAAAAAATATATAAGAGCCGGACGTCTAAAACATTTTTCAGACGTCTAATTTTGAACTCGGGTGTTGATATTCAAAGCACAACTGTCACAATTGAAAAGACACGTTCGCTCCTCTTCACTGCAACTCTTCATCACCATCAGAAGCGACCTTAGGACACTTGCTAATGGATGCAACTACACAAAGAATCTCTCTACCGCTATAAGTAGCATCAAGAATCCTAGAGAAGATCTCACCTTACTTATTTATGTTCGTTATTCTTATACTTTGATTTATACTTGATCTCTAGCAATCGAATACCTGTATTTCAGTCTTCCATATATTAAGAACTCTTTAATCACTATTCTTTAGATATATAGATTGGAAGCATTTGTACTTAATAGTCAATATCGTGTTATAGAACACACACTTGACAAGAACAAGCTTTTGTAACCAAGCCTGTTCCTCTGGACGAAGTGAGGGTGTTTAATAGTCGAATTCCGAAGAGGAGCTTCAGGACTGGACGTAGGATGGGAGGTCCGAATCAATATAAAATCCTGGTGTGATTATTTCCATTTACTTTGCTATTATCATCTATTAAGTTTAATTTAGACACATCATATAGTTAGTCACTTATACTTTCATATATATATATATATATATATATACACACACACACACACACACATACACACAGAGTACACGATCCATCTTATAGACTTTTAATTGGTATCAGAGCAATGACACAGACACAGGAAAAGCAACACGTACAAGTTCAGACATCTGGGTGCACTTGCCAGACGTCTGATTAATTCCTCTGGTTCCCAAATCAGACAGATTCAAACGTTTGGTTAATGTACTCAGACGTCTGAAAATCAACCATATACAAAAAAAATATAAGAGCCATACGTCAGAAACATTTTCCAGACGTTTGATTTTGAACTCAGGTGTTGATATTCAAAGCACAACGGTCACAATTGAAAAGACACGTTCGCTCCTCTTCACTGCAACTCTTCATCACCATCAGAAGCGACCTTAGAACACTTGCTAATGGATGCAACTACACAAGGAATCTCTCTACTGCTATAAATAGCATCAAGAATCCAAGAGAAGATCTCACCTTACTTACTTGTGCTCTTTATTCTTATACTCTGATTTATACTCGATCTCTAGCAATCAAATACCTGTATTTCAGTCTTCCATATATTCAGAACTCTTCAATCAATACTCTCTAGATATATAGATTGAAGGCATTTGTACTTAATAATCAATATTCATGTTATAGAACACACACTTAACAAGAACAAGCTTTTGTAACCAAGCATATTCCTCTGGACGAAGTGATGGTATTTGATAGTCGAATTTCGAAGAGGAGCTTCGGGATTGGACGTAGGACGGGAGGTCCGAACCAGTATAAAATCCTGGTGTGATTATTTCCATTTACTTTGCTATTATCATCTATTAAGTTTAATTTAGATACATCATATAGTTGGTCACTTATACTTGCATATATATATATATATATATATATATATATATATATACAGTACACGATCCATCTTATAGACTTTTCTAGCTCAACGTGTTCCTGTCCTTTTGATCAAACCTTGCTCTGATACCAATTAAAAGTCTATAAAATGGATTACTGTACATACATATGCAAGTATAAGTGACTAACTATATGATGTATCTAAATTAAACGTAATAGATGATACTAGCAAAGTAAATGGAAATAATCACACTAGGAATTTATACTGGTTCGGACCTCCCGTCCTACGTCCAATCCCAAAGCTCCTCTTCGGAATTCAACTATCAAACACCCTCACTTCGTCCAGAGGAATAGGCTTGGTAACATAAGCTTGTTCTTGTCAAGTGTGTGTTCTATAACACGAATATTGACTATTAAGTACAAATGCTTCCAATCTATATATCTAGAGAATATTGATCAAAGAGTTCTAAATATATGAAAGACTGAAATACAGGTATTCGATTGCTAGAGATCAAGTATAAATCAGAGTATAAGAATAAAGAACATAAGTAAGTAAGGTGAGGTCTTCTCTTGGATTCTTGATGCTATTTATAGTGGTAGAGAGATTCCTTTGTAGTTGCATCCATTAGCAAGCGTTCTAAGGTCGCTTCTGATGGTGATGAAGAGTTGTAGTGAAGAGGAGCGAATATGTCTTTTCAATTGTGACAGTTGTGCTTTGAATATCAACACCCGAGTTTAAAATCAGACGTCTGGAAAATGTTACAGGCGTCCGACTCTTATATATTTTTGTATATAGTTGATTTTCAGACGTCGGAGTACGTTAACCAGACATATGAATATGTCTGATTTGCAAGCTAGAGGAATCAATCAGACGTCTGGTTAGTGCACCCAAACATTTGAACTTGTGCATGTTGCTTTTCATGTGTCTGTGTCATTGCTCTTCTTATTCTATCGACTTGTAGCTTCTTGATACTTTCTTTGAGTCTTGTTCTTGTCTCTTTGGTGATGTTACTCTAACAATTACCTATGAATAGAAATATATATGCATATTCAATTTCCATTGTATAGTTGTTTTCATCGAAAACATAGAATTGATTTTCTAATAATCTCCCACTTTTTGATGATGACAACTATTCAATGTAATTATATATAAATTATAAATCTCCCCCTGAATATGTAATTATTCTTAATATTTTATAATTACACTTATATTTCTCCCCTTTTGGCATTATCAAAAAGAATGAAAGGTAATATAACCAACATCAAAGACAAAAGGAAAATTTCATTAATAAAAGTGAACGCATACATAGATTTTGTCAAATTCACAAAAGTTGATATCAAAAAACCTAAAATCTATTATTTCCAAAATCTATGATTCTTTTGGAGAAGCTTTGTCTTGATCATCTTCCTTTATTTCTTCTTTATCAGAAGTGCTTGACCTTGTAGGAGATGTCAAAGCTTTCTTTAGAGGTTCATCCTCGAAAAGTTTAGAATGTTTTGCGGGAGGAGAAGGTACCGGGGTTGGTCAATCTTCAGAAGGTTGTTGGACCTCGAACCCATTATAGTACTTCTTTGAGAACCGATAAAACAGTTGAAAGAGATTCTTCAACTGTGCTAGACGTGTAGAAAATGATGTTTCGAAGTTGTCAATTCGCTTGGCCAAAAGTTTTTGATTTTGAGATAGTATATGTTGGTTTCAATGGGTGAGATCTCAAACACTTTCACTTGGATTTGTATCCGTTCGAGTCTCCATAATCTCATCTTGTCCCGGATAATCAAATGGCGTAGGAGGAGGTGGAGTTGCTTGTCGATGTTGTTCCTCCTCTTGGGATGGTTCAATGTGTGGTTGAGGAGGAGGCTCAACTCATCTAGACTGACGATTATGCATCCAATCTTCAAAGGATATGAATCCTGGGGGAATTTCGGGTAGTGTAAGGGAGAAGAATTTGGTGGAAGCATATTTAGGTGAGATTTCTTCGAAGGTCGATAGGTAGGATGGAATGCTATGTGCACGAAGAATCTCATAATATAAGTTGGGTAAATAATTGATGGCCATAATCGAGTCCAAAAATGCTTGAGCTCGTCGAAGATGAATTTGGCCCAATTCACCCTTGTTCCACTAAATAGGGCATATAGGGCTTTGTGCTCTAATTCGGTTATTTGCTCGTGGCTTTCCATACGCGGAACAATTGTATTGATTATCATTCGAGTTAGGAGTCGAGCTTTTGGACGTAGATATTTGGAGGCAAATTTTGGCATTTCGTCCTCCCAAATTTGATGAGTAATACTGTTCCGCGGTTTGAAGCGCATATCGATAATGTTGTATAAATCTTCCCCTATGTCAGAGCATCCTAGGATTCTACCTATAATGCCCGGAGTTAATCCATCATGTTGCCATACACGCTAGACCATAGCCAGTTATCTTCATCTTCAGTGTTCCACACTGAAATACTATCCAAATTTGCGTAGAATAGAAATATTGTTAAATGGTCGATTTGGATGTCATTAGGAGCGAATGAAATCAAGGTTTCTAACCCGGCGTTCTCACATAGTTTATCCAAATCATACATTGGAACTTTAAGGAGATAATAGAATGGACCAATGTGGAGCTTCTTCTTTTGTATATCTTCATACTTTTTGATGGAATGTGGCGCTATATCCATCCACCTTTCAATCTGATCATTGGAGCACATTTGAGGATTTAAAGAAGATGTAGGTTGGTCTTGTTTTCGTTTTGAAATCTTGGGATTCTTAGTTCGAGGAGGCATTATGATTTTATTTGCTTAAAGATGAAGTTTTTGAAGAAGAAAAAATCTTCTCTGGGGGATCGGAGGTTTTAAAAATTTTGAGATAAAAGGAAAAAAAACGAAGTTATCTGGGCTAATTTAAAGAGTCAATTGAATTTCAAACGTTTGGATTGGAAATCGGATGTCTGGTTTGACCAAAATTGGGTACAGTAGATGAATTCAGATGTCTGGTATTTGGAAAGAGTTCTGTTTGTTTCGAGGTTAAATAATTTGATAGTTAGAAAGTTTAAACAGACGTCTGACTTGAAAAACAGACTTTTGAAAAAGAATAATGTTTAAAATATTTTGCGGCGCTGGTCTTATTTCAGACGTATGAAATTTTCTGAGTTTTATTTCGAACATACAGAGCAAATTTTCAAACGTCTGGGGAGTCTATCAGACATCTGACATATGCACACTACTTAAAATGAGACATATATCAAAGTATCAGACGTCTGAGGTCCATATCCAGACGTCTGGAATAGGCAGGTTGTCTAAAATTAGCCTAAAATTTGATGGTTTTGCTTATTTTTCGATTGTATAATTTATGAATAAAACATATTTTTATTTGTTTGAAATCAAACCAACATAGATACAAGGAATAACAAATATATTTTATTTATAAGGTGATGGAGTTTGATGATCTTCGGGCTTGTTATCCTTCCATGGTTTGAGTGGAGACTATATATTTCCACATTCATGAGTTTTCGGGGAGCCAGAAAATCGTCTTGGTGTAGGGTTCGAAGGAGTACGATACGAGGACGAGGGATCCAAAGAACTGCAAGGTTTTGGTAGCAGTTCATGGATATCTTTCTTCCGTGACGAACAAAACTTCATCGCTACTTGCTCCAAAAAGCTTAGCCGTTGCGCTGTAACTTTTTGTTCAAAATATAGTTCTCGTTGTAGGTCTATCAGTTGTTTCTGATAATGATGAATTTCATCAATTTTCTCCTTTGTGTTAGGAGAGACAAGAGTGTTCTTTTGGTCTTCTTGTTATTAGGAGTAAAACCCTTACGATATGAGGACCATCTATACGTTGGTTCCTGCTTTGGTGTAAGTGTAGGAAGCCGTTGTGGCGTGTCAACCAAGCTATCCGTCGTAGGTGTTGAGATGGAGATGGATATATAAGAGTCCTCAGAAGACATGGCTATATTTTGTTTCTTTAAGGAAGATATGAATTGTTTGTATGTAGTTTTGTATAACTATTTATATATACGTTGAAAAAATTATTTATAGACAAACTAACTGTCTAAAAAATTAAAGGTTCAGAAATTATTAAGTATAATTTGTGGTAGTAAAATAAATGACTAACCATAGCCTATAATGAAACATTAATTATTTTTAAGGAAGAAGATCATGAAGTGAGCAAATCCCTAAATTTCGTCTGAGTTTAATAAAAGTTTGTTCATTCAGTGGTTTTATAAAGATGTCCGCTACTTGATTTTCGGTATTTACCTACTCTAATGAAATAGTTCCTTTTTCAACATTGTCTCATAAAAAATGATGTCGTATATCTATATGCTTAGTTCGTGAATGATTAACAGGGTTTTTTGATAAATTTATAGCACTTGTGTTATCGCAATATATTGGAGATTTGTTGATAATTTTGCCAAAATCCGTAAGTGTTTGTTGCATGTATATGACTTATGCACACGCTAGAGCTGCGGATATATATTCGGCTTCGCAAGTAGATAAAGAAACACAATTTTTCTTTTTGCTAAACCATGAAACTAATAATTGTCCGATAAAGTGACAAGTTCCACTGGTACTCCTACGATCTGTTCTACATCCACCGAAATCTGCATCGCTATATGAAACTAGTTCAAACGATGATCCTTTAGGATAAAACAAACCATAATCTCTAGTGCTAGATAGATAACGTAAAATGTGCTTAACAGCTCTTAGATGAGATTCTTTTGGTTTTGCTTGAAATCGAGCACAATGACATACACTCATCATAATATCGAGTTGATTAGCCGTCAAATAAAGTAAAGAACCAATCATGCTACGATATAATTTTTCATCGAAATCTTTCCCGTTATCATTCTTTTCTAAGTGAACTGTGGTACTCATTGGTGTTGGTTTGCTCGGAGTTTTATTCATTTCAAAGCGACGTAATAGTTCATTACAATATTTTTCTTGATAAATAAAATTGCATTTTCAAGTTGTTTTATTCGTAAACCTAAGTAGAAATTTAATTCTCCCATATGTGTCATCTCAAATTCATTTTTCATAATATTTGAAAACTGATAACATAGATTTTCATTGGTTGAACCAAAAATGATATCGTCAACATAAATTTTTACAACTAAAATATCATTATTATCTTTTTTAATAAATAAAGTTGTATCTGTTTTTCCTATTTGAAAACCAGATGTAATTAAATGATTTTTAAGCCGTTCATACCATGCTCATGGAGCTTGTTTAATCCATATAATGCTGTGTAATTTAAAAACATGATCGGGATATTTTTCGTAAACAAATAATGGAGGTTATTCTACATGTACGTTTTCTTTAATAAAACCATTTAAAAAAGCACTTTTGGCATCCATTTGAAATAATTTAAAATTGTGATGAGTTGCAAAGGCGAGTAATGTACAAATGGCCTATAATCTTGCTACTGGAGCAAAGGTTTCATCGCAATCGATACCTTCTTCTTGATTATAGCCTTGAGCAACTAAACGTGCTTTATTTCTTACAATATTTCCATTCTCGTTTGCTTTGTTTTTAAATACCCATTTTGTTCCTATAACTGATTGGTCTACAGGTCTTGGTACTACTTCCCAAACATTATTATGTTCAAATTGATTTAATTCTTCTTGCATAGCTATTATCCAAATGTTATCATTTGAAGCTTCTTTATAGTTTTTTGGTTCAAAATTTGACATAAACACTATATGGCTTATTTGATTTAGTTGATTTCTAGTTATCCTGGAATTAAAATCTCCAATTATATTATCTTTTGGATGATTCTTAAGAATTCTAGAAGATGATATCAAAGTGTTATTTTGCACATTTGTTTCATTAGTAATAGCATTTGTTGAATTTGCTAGTGGAATAGTTTCTTCTTCTTCATTAGTATGACGGTTAAAAAGATTTTCGTCGAACGAAACATGTAAACTTTCTTCAATTGTATTATTTCGTTTATTAAAATTCTACATGCTTTGCTACGATCCAAATATCCAACAAAGATACCTTCATCGGCCTTTGGGTCAAATTTTTCTAAGTTATCTTTTGTATTTAATATAAAACATTTTGAACCAAAAGTTTTAAAATATGATACTTTAGGTTTTCTTCCAAAAAATATTTCAAAGCAAGTTTGTTTAGTCATATTACGTATAGTTACTCGTTCAATACATAACAAGATGTAGCAATAGCTTCTGCCCAAAAGTGTTTTGGTAAACCACTACTATTCAATAATGTTCGTGCGCATTCTTGTAACGTTCGATTTTTTTCTCTCTACAACACCATTTTGTTGAGGTGTACGAGGAAAAGAAAAACTATGACTTATTCCTTTTTTATTACAAAAATTAGTAAATAGATCGTTTTCGAATTCTCCTCCGTGATCACTTCGAATATTTTTAATTTTTAAGTCCATTTGTGTTTTAATTCTTTTAGCAAATATCTTAAACATACCAAAAGTATCGCTTTTATGTTCTAAAAACAAAGTCCATGTATATCTTGAAAAATCATCAACTATTACGAAAACATATTTTTTGTGATTTATAGATCTCATTTGTGTTGGTCCAAATAAGTCTAAATGTAATAATTCTAATGGTTGTTTTGTAGAAATATTATTTTTAGATTTAAACGAGCTTTTCTTTAGTTTTTCAATTTGACAATCGTCACATAAATTTTCTACTTTGTAATTTATTCTAGATAAACCTCTAACTAGTTCATATTTTTCCAATTTATTAATATTCTTAAAATTGATATGACAAAATCGTTTATGCCATAACCATGGATCATTATGTTTGGCGGTTAAACACAAATTCGAATTTTTATTTGTTTTCTTGTTTAATCCATAAATATTTTTGTTTCTAAAATCTTCAAAAATAAGTTGTTTATTATTATCTAAAATATTACGTCTATCTTTTTCAAAATTTATTTTAAAACCTTTATCGCATAATTGACTAACACTTAGTAGGTTGTGTTTTAGATTTTCGACTAATAAAACATTTGTAATAATAGGAGAGTCAGATATACCAGAGTTGATGACTTCTCCAATGCCCACGACATATCCTTTTGAATTATCTCCAAAGGTTACGGTTCCACCATCGATGTATGTTGTATTTGATAACATTTTTGAATTCCCGGTCATATCCATTTCTCCTTATTTTTTATTTTGGTTATCTGCAAAATAAAATATGCTTTAATTGGTACCCATATATTTTGTTAGGGTCCTAATTGTTAGACAAAGGTAGCCATACCCAAGATGGTTTGGTACCTTTATAAATATAATTTTTATTATAAACTACATTTTCTAAGAAATTATTAATATGTTTTTGTCTAATTAAATTATTATTTGTCTTAGGAATCCAAAGTTTCATATTTTTGATATTCATATTAGATGAAGGTAAACTTTTAGTTTTTTTATAACTAAAACTTTTAGCATCGTTTCCTTTTTGTTTAGAGGTATTTTTAAATCCTATTCCATTTCTATTGCCTGATGGTTTTGAAGTTTTGATAAGATTTTCCAAATCTCGATTTTCCTTTATTAAATTTTGACACGTTATTTGTAATTTTATCCGATTTTTCTTTTAATCCTAAATTTTCAATTTCAATATTTCAATATTGCTTTTCAAATTATCATTTTCTTTTAACAAATTATCCTTCACTATTTTAGTGTTTTTAAAATCAATAACAATAACCTCACTTTCTGTTAAATTATTTTTAATTTTCTCTTGAGATAATTCTAGTTCTTCTTCTAAGATAGTTGTTTCATCTTTTAACATTCCTAATTCAAGTTCTAATCTATTTATTTTGACTATATATTCTTTGTTCAATTTTTCAATTTGTCTAAATTTATCATCTGATTCCATGCTAAGTTCTAATAATTCGTCATAGCTAAGTTTCGGACATACCTCATCAGTTTGTGCCATAAAACACACATTAGCTTGTTCTCCGTCACTATCGCTAGCACTTTCATATGATGAAGAATCTGTGCCATCCCATGTTACTTTGAAAGCCTTCTTCTTTTTGAATTTTTCAAACTTGTTCTTCTTTTTGTCATTATTGAATTTAGGGCAATCCTTCTTCATATGTCAGTATTGATCACATTCATAGCACTTGATTTGAGACAGGTTTGTTGTGTTGGATTTCCCTTCTTTTTGGAATTTGGTCATCTTTCTAAATTTCTTGAATCTATTATAATTCTTGGCGATGAAGGCTATCTCTTCTTCATCTAAATCAGAGTCATCATTTTTTATTGCTGGGAATGCTATGTTCTTCTTCTTCTTCGAATTTAGTTCTTTTCATGCCTCCAAATTAGCTTCATAGGACATTAAATTTTCTATCAACTCTTCAACTTTGAGAGCAGAGAGATCATTAGCTTCTTCAATAGCTAATACCTTCCATTCCCAATCAGATGTTAAAGAGTTGAGTATTTGAGAAACTAAATCAAAATATGTAAACTTAACTCCTAATGCCATAAGATCATGTTGGATAGTTTGAAATCTAGAATACATGTCAACAACAGTTTCATTTTGCTTCATTTTGAATGATGAAAATTAATTTTGCAAAATTGAAATCTAATTTTGTTTGACCTTTGTTGTACCTTCGTGTGTAATTTGTAAGGTACGCCAAATGTCAAATGCAGTTGTGCATAACATGACACGTGAAAATTCATTTTTATCTAGTGAGCAAAATAAAACATTCATAGCTTTAGCATTGTTTGATGCTAAGGTCTTTTGTGCATCGGTCTATATGTTCATAGCGGTAGTAGGTGCTTCATATTTATCTTGAGTGGCTGACCGAATTTCTAGACTATTAGCTTCCATAAAAATTCTCATGCGTGTTGACCAATATGCATAGTTAGAGCCATTAAAAAGTGGAGATCGTGCTGTGGATTGTCCTTCTTGAAAAATACTTGCCATATTGCAGTGATTTAAAAAAAGTGTTACTGTTCTTTTGATCAAATCTTGCTCCGATACCAATTAAAAGTCTATACGATGGATCGTGTACTATATATATATATATATATATATATATATATATGCAAGTATAAGTGACTAACTATATGATGTATCTAAATTAAACATAATAGACGAAATGCCAAAATTTGCCTCCAAATATCTACGTCCAAAATCTCGACTCCTAACTCGAATGATAATCAATACAAGTGTTCCATGTATGGAAAGCCACGAGCAAATAACCAAATTATAGCACAAAGCCCAATATGCTCTATTTAGAGGAACAAGGGTGAATTTGGCCAAATTCATCTTCGACGAGCTCAAGCATTTTTGGACTCGATCACGGCCATCACTTATTTACCCAACTTATATTATGAGACTTCTTCGTGCACATAACATTCCATCCTACCTATCGACCTTCAAAGAAATCTCACCTAAAAATGCTTCCACCAAATTCTTCTCCCTTATGCACCTACCGAAATTTCGCCAAGATTCATATCCTTTGAAGATTGGACGCACAATTGTCAATCTGGACGAGTTGAGCCTCCTCCTCAACCACACATTGAACCATCCCAAGAGGAGGAACAAGATCGACAAGCAACTCCACCTCCTCCTACGCCATTTGATTAACCAGGACAAGATGACATTATGGAGACTCGAAACGGATACAAATCCAAATGAAAGTGTTCGAGATCTCACCCTTCGAAACCAACATATACTATCTCAAAATCAAAAACTTTTGGCCAAGCGAATTGAAAACTTCAAAACATCATTTGCTACATGCCTAGCCACATTTGAAGAATCTTTTTCAACTATTTTATCGGTTCTCAAAGAAATACTGCAACGGGTTCGTGGTCCAACACCACCTTCTGAAGATTGGCCAACCCCAATACCTTCTCCTCCCGTAAAACATTCCAAACTTTCTGAGGATGAACCTCTAAAGAAAGCTTTGACATCTCCTCAAGGGCAAGCACTTCTGACAAAGAAGAAACAAAGGAAGATGATCAAGATAAAGATTCTTCAGAAAATCATAGATTTTGGAAATCATAGATTTTAGGTTTTTGACATCAACTTTTGTAAATTTGACAAAATCTATGTTTCCATTCACTTTTATTAATAAAATTCTCCTTTTGTCTTTGATGTTGGTTATATTACCTTTCATTCTTTTTGATAATGCCAAAGGGGAAGAAATATAAGTGTAATTATAAAATATTAAGAATAAGCACATATTCAGGAGGAGATTTATAATTTATATATAAGTACATTGAATAGTTGTCATCATCAAAAAGGGGAGATTGTTAGGAAATCAATCCTATAGTTTCGATGATAACAACTATACAATGAAAATCGAATATGCATATATATTTCTATTCACAGATAATTGTTAGAATAACATGACCAAAGAGACAAGAACAAGACTCAAAGAAAGTATCAAGAAGCTACAAGTAGATAGAATCAGAAGAGCAATGACATAGACACAAGAAAAGAAACATGCACAAGTTCAGACGTCTGGGTGCACTTGCCAGACATCTGATTGATTTCTCTGGTTCGCAAATCAGACAAATTCAGACGTCTGGTTAATGTACTCAGACGTCTAAAAATCAACCATATACAAAAAATATATAAGAGCCAGACATCTGAAACATTTTCCAGACGTCTGATTTTGAACTCAGGTGTTGATATTCAAAGCACAACTGTCACAATTGAAAAGACACGTTCGCTCCTCCTCACTGCAACTCTTCATCACCATCAGAAGCAACCTTAGCACACTTGCTAATGGATATAACTACAAAAGGAATCTCTCTACCGCTATAAATAGCATCAAGAATCCAAGAGAAGATCTCACCTTACTACTTATGCTCTTTATTCTTATACTCTGATTTATACTTGATCTCTAGCAATCGAATACCTGTATTTCTGTCTTCCATATATCCAGAACTCTTCAATCAATATTCTCTAGATATATAGATTGGAAGCATTTGTACTTAATAGTCAATATTCGTGTTATAGAACACACACTTGACAAGAATAAGCTTTTGTAACCAAGCCTATTCCTCCGGGCGAAGTGGGGGTGTTTGGTAGTCGAATTCCGAAGAGGAGCTTCGGGACTGAACATAGGATGGGAGGTCTGAACCAGTATAAAATCCTGGTGTGATTATTTCCATTTACTTTGCTATTATCATATATTAAGTTTAATTTAGATACATCATATAGTTAGTCACTTATGCTTGCATACACACACACACACACACACACAATACACGATCCATCTTATAGACTTTTAATATAAAACATTAATCATTCAAAAACATGGCATAATCATGCAAAATACTTTGAATTCATCCCAAAACCGAAAATAATTAGAAAAATGAGATGTAGTCATTATTCACCTTAGCTTTTAAGATTAAGGATTTGAGATTTGATCTTGATTAAGTTATGTTGGTTCCTCCTCTTAAAACCCTAGCTTTATCTTCTCTTGAGCGTGTTAATGGTGGCCGACCTTAACTTATATTTTTCTTATGAATGTATGAATGAACGTAAGGAAGTAAATTCATAAGGGTTTAGTGGAATGTTCTATTTCCTATTTTGCCCCTCCCTTATTTCCTAATACTTAATTCTTTTGTCCACTTTAATACGTTGGTTAAGATGAGCACGACAACCCCTTAGTTAATCCAAATCCATTAATTAACCTACATTATTTAATTTAATTTAGCTAATTAAATTTCCTAAATAATGTTACTAAAAATATGGTATGCTACAATCTCCCCTCCTTAAAGAATTTCATCCTCGAAATTACAATATGGTACACAAAAAACATTCAAAGGTAAAACAGACCATCTAACAAATTAGGATAAGCGTCTCTAATACAACTCTCAGTCTCCCAAGTACAGTCTCTATCATTGTCGTTCCATTGGATCTTTACAAATCTGTCTGCCTTGTTCCTCAACTTCTTCTCATCTCTCGCGACTATCCTGACAGGGTTCCTAATCATAGTAAAATCTGGTTTCACTACCAAATCCTCTAACATAGTTGGTGCTACAGTATTGTCTGGACCCCTAATGCACTTCCTCAGATGAGATGCATGAAAAGCATCATGGACTCCTGCCAAACTACTCGGTAATTCTACTTTGTACGCAAGTTTCCCAATCCTCTTTAAAATAGGAAACAGTCCTACGAATCTCGGTGCTAAGTTCCATGTCTTTTGGAAATTGATAACACCTTTCATCGATGATACTTTGACGAAAATATTACCTCCAAAAGAGAACTCTAAACCTTCCGTCTTCTATCTGCATAGCTCTTCTGTCTAGACTGAGCTTCCTTTATTCTCGCCCTTATTAGCCTAATCTTCTATATGGATTCTTTTACCAAATCAGGACCAAGGACTAATCTATCTTCGTTTTCTAACCAACATGTAGAAGATTTGCATAGTCTTCCATACAAAGCTTCAAATCATGTCATCCCAGAAGAAACTACTCTTCATATCCTGATACATCTTCGTTCCTCCTAAATGAATAGTGAACTTCGAATGTTGGCATTCCTCTAAAACTTCCTTATGTCTCTCACATCCGAAACACATAATCTACCCTTCTTTCTTAACTATGCACTTTGGCCAAGACTGAAATTCTTCAATTCATCGCTCTCCATTACATCTCTTAACTTCCTGATCCTTTAAGCTAATATTGGATTCTCTTCTTGTTTAGAAGCAATCTTCTCTATCAATACTAGTTGGACTTCTAAAAAAAGATAACATAGCAAATTCTCCATTAGACTCAGCCTTGGATCTCCACTACACTCTGCAAGTCGACGACGCTTCTAAGTCTTTCGATTCTACTATCATGGCCAACACTGCATTCTGATGCTTCGTACTAAGTGCATCTACAACCTTGTTGCCTTTCCCTGGTGTGTACTCAAATCTAAAATCATAAGCAGCAATAAACTCTAATCATCTCTGTTGTCTCATATTCAGCTCCCTCTGAGAGAACAAGTACTTCAATGACTTATGATCCGTAAAAAGCTCAAATCTCTCTGTTAAAAGGTAATGTCTCCATACCTTCAAAGAAAAAATAACTGCAACTAACTCCAACTCAGAGGTCGGGTATCTAACCTCATGCGGTCTAAGCTGCCTAGAAGCATAGGCAATCACTTTACCTCTCTGCATTAACACTACACCTAATCCAGTTACACATGCATCTCTACAAACTATCAAATCTTGATTCCCCTCTAAAACAAACAATACATGTGCATGAGTCAATAAGTGTTACAAGCTCAGTAATGCTTCCTCACACTTATCGGTCCAAACAAACTTCACAACCATTCGGGTTAGCTTAGTCGTCGGCGCTGCTATCCATGAAAAATCATTAATGAACCTCTGATAATATCCAGCTAATCCAAGAAAACTTCTAATCTCATCCACCGTCTATGGTCTCTTTTAATTATTAACAGCTTCAATCTTATCTGGATCGACTGTCAATCTCTTCTTTGAGACCACATGATCAAAAACCTTCGCTTCCTTCTTTCAGAAATGTGACTTCGAAAACTTCACGGTTAGCTGTTGTTCTCTCAAAGTCTCAAGAACCACTCTAAGTGAACTTCATGCTCTTTTCCATCCTTAGATTATATCAAAATATCATCTATGAAAACCAATATGAACCTATCCAAGCGCTCTCTGAAAATTCGGCTCATCAAGTCTACAGAGAATGCCAGCGCATTAGTTTGTCCGAACGACATAAATAACCATTCGTATGGTCCATATTTGGTCATAAACGCCGTCAAAGGTATACTACCTTCTTATACTCCAATTTGATGGAAACTTCTAGCCAAATCCAATTGAAAAAATATCTTGGCTCCACTCAACTGATCGAACAAATCATCAATTCTAGGCAATGGATATCGATTTGCTATCGTCCTCTCTTTCAGCTTACGATAATCAATACATATCCTTAACGATCTATCCGGCTTCTTAGCAAACACTATGGCTGCTCCCCAAGGTGAACTACTAGGTCTAATAAAGTTATTCCCTTCCAAATCCATCAACTGAACCTTCAGCTCTCTCATCTCTGTAGGTGTCATCCTACTTGGCGGCCTGCTAACTTGTTCTGCTCCAGGCACTACATTTGTTCAAAACTCAATGGCTCATTTCGGTGGCAATCCTACTACTGGCTCAAAGACATCGCGAATTCTCTAACCATAAAAACTCGATTAAACTAGTCTTCTAATTCCATAACTCCCATGAAAGCATTCACCACAGAGCTAGGATTTTCTATGGTATATACAATCCGATCACTACGGTCAGGGTGTCTAAGCGATATCTTCCTATAATGGAAAAATATCCTAGCGTCATTCATACTTAACCAATCCATACCCGGTATAATTCCGAACCCTACAAGTCATACACATGCAAATTGCAAACAAAGGCATGACCGAGCAAATCAAACTCTAAAGGTCACACTTCATCCCAAGTGTCGCATACCCACCTATCAGATTCGTAACCCTTAAGGAAGTAACTGAGTATGGGGGCTCTAGGTTAAGCTTATCTACGAAATTACGACATATAAAAGAATGCAATGCACCATTATCAAATAGAACGCTAATAGACATACCATGAATTTGAAGTGTACCTCCTAACACTACGTTTCCTTTCTCCTATGCTGTTGGTCCTGATATATCAGGCTCCCATGCAAATACCTTGCCTCTTCCACCCTTCACAGGCTTTTTGCTTTGATTCTTATAATGACCAATCTGATCATAGTTGAAGCATATGATGTTCTTTTTCCTGATCACTTCCTTCGCCTTTCAAATATGACACTCATTCGCAAAATGCTCCTTCTTGTCGCTTTTGAAGCATATAACCTCAGACTTTCCCTTCTTTACTACTCCATCTTTCTGAGCACCCTCCTTATGAAAGAACTTCCCTTTCAGACTCTGCCCCATCGAGACCTCCTTCGCCTTCTTCTTTTATATAAGAGCAAGCATCTCCTCTTGTCTTAAAGCCATCTCTACAACCACATCACAAGGATCTATGGTATGCGGTAAGGTAGCCTTGGCCAACTCGGGCTTCAACCCCTTGATAAACTTCTTATTCCTTTTCATCACCGTATCAACAGTGGCATAACCATATCTAGCCGACTCTTCAAACCTACCAGCATACTCCAAAATAGACATTTCTCTTTTCCCTAACTCAATAAATTTTCTAATCAATACTGACTGCGCCATCACCAACCTGAACCTCTTGTGGAACCTCCTTTTAAACTCAGCCCATGTCATCGTCTCCTCATCCACACCAACCGCAACACTATTCCACAAAAATAAAGATGCTCCTTGAAGCTGTCTTGAAGTAAGCCTCCTCTTCTACTCATCATTAAGCCCCATGTCTGTAAAGATCCTCTCACACTGCAACACCAGTTCTCCATTTCTATAGCTTCTTCAATTCCAATAAATGGTTTCCCTCCAAGCCTAGCATAATCTCTACTCAAATTAGCGTAATGGTTGACAACCGAAGCTTCCTGAACTCCTATCGCAACATTACCTCCAACCACTCCAACAGCAAGTCCATCTTGCATCATGTTTAATAAAAACTGATACATAGCTCTTATATCCACTTGTGGGACTCCAACACCAATATTCCCTGCTTGTGCCTGACCTTGGTTTCTCCTAGTATTCAGTCTGACATTTCCATTTGTGATGATGCTTCCTCCAAGATTCACTCTTCCACTTCTAGCTCCATATTTTTATTCAAGCCTCGTGAGATATAAAAGAATAGCCTAAGAAAAATAAGAAATAAAAGATTTTTCATAAACTGTGCTCCGATACCAAGTTGTAACATACTCTATCTGGAGGCCGGAAGTTATGCGCTATAAATACTGTAGTCATCCATAGTATTAACTTCCAGCGACCAAACATGGCAATGTTAATTGTATTCATAATATCAACATCACATGAATACCAAACAAAATCACGTATTTCAGAAGCATCTTACATTTTCCAAACATGTTCCATATTCAAATTACATAATCCTGTCGCTTTCCTAGGTTTCGATAAAATACAATTATTACATAAATATGCCAAGAGCAACATATGATGATGCTCCATTGGTTGACGAAAGTACTAAATAGTCATAACTAACTTATTACAAATAGCAGAAAGGCATCAAAATGAAACAAACTGCAACTCCTAAATAGCTATCCGTCAGCCACTGCTCATCTCCAGAAGTTTTATTTGCAAACCTACTAAAACTTGTAAACCTCGACCCTCAGCCTACTCAAATCAATTTTTGAGCACCCGAGAGTTTAAGGGAAAAACATAAAGTTCGAATCAGACATAAATCCTGGTGTGAATAATACTGTACATCTTGGATATAAGATATTAAGTGAGATCACACCGCTTAGCGGAACGGGTTTCCCCTCACTATTAACCTTTTAAAACATATCTTTTGCAAATCAAAATTCCGCAACCAAAACTGGTTAAAAACTGTAAGCATTTTATATAAACCTACATATAATGTAGAAAATGGATTATCTATCCAAACATTATATTTTTGTTTGGTTACTACTAACCTTAGCTGACTCGGGCCTACCAGACAGATACAGTAAAAAAAAACCTAACATCTGTTAGACAAGTATTCCGGACGGTCTATCCCTAACTTACTCCCTCTAGGGTCCACTAATCCTAATGGTTTTACGGGCATACCAAAAACCTACACTGTCCAAATATATTCCTTTATGTGTGTACCATAATTTTAGTCTTACATGTGACAAAGCCCTACATACTGGAATTTTGAACTAAATTAGCTAGGGGTTAATAGCTAATGTATATGGCTTAACCTTATACCAGGCTCATTTGGTATTCTAATATCTACGTCATTTTACTTCAATTTTTCTTTAAAAATCATTTCTCACAATGATTTAAAATCTTTGAATCAAACTTAACAAGGAAAATATACACTCTATGCTTTACTAAAAATCACCTTGCCATGCTATATATACTTTACCCAAAGCTTTGTTGATGAAAATATTTAAACCTTTGAAAGTATCCCTTTAGACCCATTGAAAGTATCCCTTTCATAACGAAATAAACCCTTTCTTTCATCTAGGCTGAATGGCCAAAGCATTCCTTTCGTAACCAATTACATAAAACTATCGAAACCGTTAAAATACCATTTCCTTTAAAAGTTAAAAACCTTAGGCATCCTACCTTTAAAAATTTCAAACATAGCCTTTCGAAATCATTGGAAAAACCTTTCCTTTAAACCTTTTGAAACCATTAGGGAACCACCACTTCGAAACCATTCACTTAAAGCCTTTCGAAAACATAAGGGGATCACCCTTTTGTAACCTTTCTTCAAAATCATTCGAAAGCATCACAACTTTGAACCTTTCGAAAGCATTTGGGTTCAATTTAAAACATGTGGAAATACCCTTCGAAACCATTAAAATTTAACTTCTTCGAAATCATTTGGGTTCTACATTCGATAGAGCAAAAGGGTCATAAAACATTTAAGTCGAAAGCACTATTTAGAAAGCATTTCCTAAGCAATGAAGTGATGGTGTCAAAACCAACCTTTCGAAAGCATCGGAGAAGCGTCTAAGTTTTAAAAGCAAAGTATACCTTCCAAAACCATTAGCGCCGAAAGGTAGGAAAGTGGCAGCTAAGGGCTTCGACCTAGTCGAAAGCAGTTACTTAAAAACAATGGTATAACTCTTTAAAACCAATCTTTTAAAACCATTAACCTAGTTGAAGGCAAACCAATTCGAAAGCTATATTGTGCGAATGCAAAGCAGACATATTTTTATCTAAGACAAAGCAGCGCTTCGACCCTTTCGGAACCCCTCGTTTCGACCTAATACCTTCCGCCTTATTTCCAATTCGCTGCGCACCAAATCTTTGATGCTATGCGCATTGATTTCGATGGTGATGGAGACAAAGGAAATAAGTCGAAAGCCATTTAATTTGGAAGTAGGGTGCCGAAAGTGGCGAAAAATGAAAAAAAAAAAACTTATAAAACCGGTTTTAACCTTTCTAAGTAATTTTTATAACTAACCTGCCTTGTTTGTCAAATTCTTACTAGTTGCAATTTTTTTTCTAAAAGTGCTGCAAATATTCTAGAAATAAATAATTCAGTTTATTTATAAAATAACTCTTCTCCTTTTATAAATATATAAAACATTTAAGTCTCATACCATAAATAATTTTATATACCTATCAAAACACTTAGGAAAACTCTACAAATATTCCAAAAAATTATTTTTAATATGTTTTATAACATATATAAATTTAAGACATGAACTATATATAATTTAACCGTAAATTATTTTAAACCCAATAAACCATTCTCTTTACTAGAAAATTAATATAAAATCCACATTAATTCAGAAAATTATGAAAATGGAAAATCATATCTAAAATATCATTTCTGATCTATATCTAAAATTGCAAGGCATTTGGATGTCATTATATTGGGTTTTTCCATTAAAACATATCATAAAACCTATATGATTAAGCATAATTCGTCAACAAATATATATAAATAATTAATCAATCAAAACATGGCATAATTATGAAAAATACTTAGGATTCATCTCAGAACCGAAAATAATTAGAAAAATGAGATTTAGTCATTATTCACCTTAGCTTTTGAGATTAAGGATTTGAGATATGATCTTGATTAAGTTGATTTGATTCATCCTCTTGGAATCCTAGCTTTATCTTCTCTTGACTTTGCTAATAGTGGTCGGCCATAACTTATAATTTTGCTTGTGAATGTATGAATGAACGTATGGAAGTAGTTTCCTAAGGGTTTTGGGTATCAGAATGTTGTATTTTCCATTTTATCCCTCCCTTATTTCCTAACACTTAATTGTCGTGTCCATTTAAATTGATTGGTTAAGATGGGCATGGCTACCCCTTTGTTGATCACAAATCTCCATCCATTAATCAACTTACATTATTTAATTTAGTTTAGCTAACTAAATTCCCAAAATAATGTTACTAAAAATATGGGGTATTACAAGTACACTTATGGATTGAATATGATGTATATAGTTGTTTTTGACATGATGCTTATTTAAATGTATGATGTGATTGTTACCATGAGAAAGCGAGGAGAAAAATAGTTCTATGCTATAGCAGCATGGTCTTACTATGATTGTTTAGGGTAAGATTAAACTCATACTAGTACTTTATGTTTGACCCAGGTGCATAAACTCAAGGGTGCTCATTCGTATAGGCTGATGTTTTGGATTCGTTGGGTACCTTTTAAAAGGACGAATAAAGATTTCGATAATGAAGGAAGAGGCTTATCTAGCTAACAAAAGTTTGAAAATTCCACTATGAAAAACCATGAATTATAACTGGTTATGCCATGTTGGCTTCTTCACATAGGACATGACACTACTCTTATTTCTTTTTATATTTACCCCTATATGGGAATGGAAAAGGTTAATGATGATGTAAAGAATCATGTAAAATAATTCGATGTAATAAAAATTTATTTTGCTGCTCTGGTTACTAAATGTTGTGTAAAATAATGTTGAACACATTTTGTCGCTTGAAAATGATTTTGGTGATGACTACTACATCACTGACATCTATTTTATGGATCTCGGAGTGGGGTTTGTTATAATGGTCTGGTTCATTAAGGCCATACTTCGATGAAGGTTAATCATATGATATGATTTCATGTAAGTAGCTAGGTTCGAGATCAAATACTCAAAGTGAAAAACTACTTATGTGAGAATTTGCCCGCTTTAATTTAGAAGGTTAATGTCATTTTAATTGATTTTTTACTCGAAGTTAGAAATCTCTTACTAGAGTAAATTGGTTAAATAATTATTTCGATTAAGCTAAGTGACTTCAAAGCTTGACTTCATAATTAAATAAGGATATTTTTATGATTTTGATCGATGGGATAGTTTTGGTGAAGTGACAAACATATGCAAATATCAGTGCATATGATTACAACTGCAAAACAATAAAGTGGGACTTCACCTTGTTGATAAGTGTACTGATAGATTAGAGGTATGCCCTAAGGGCAATTATGTAATTTTTTACATATATCTAACTTGATCACCAATCATATTCATAGTAAAAGGTGTTCTCTTTCTTCTATATACTTTTCATATTGTGATATATTGCTTATTTATTTAATTTAAGTATATCAAACAGAAAATCCTTAAATGATAAGTATATGATAGTAATTATAATGTGTTATAATCATGAGAAACCTATCATATTAAAAGTAACATATTATTTAAATATTCCTAGTCAAGATGTTTCGAGAAAGGGTATCGATTTATCCATTGAGATTGGAGTTTATTATGCTCTCAAAATGTTAGGCAAGCTATCACTCATGGCTGTTGGAGGCACCATGTTGCTATGTACCGAGAAATATTAGATAACTATGTAATGACTCACTCGAGAGTTTTATATTGGTTAATATAACAATCTCTAAGTGACGATATTACACAATTCTCTCTACTTAAGAATACCGTTAAGCTTCAATGTGGACACTCATTTTAATTATATTTAAAATCATGATATGGCATGCATCGAACGACTAGAGTGGGTCAGAGTTGAAGCGTTGGAAGTGAAACACTATTCATCAGAGAAATGGCCTCCTCGGTTAAGGTTAATATCAAGGTTAACTACGGTAACTTAAAGTCAAAGTCTGGCCATAATGGACGGCTATAACAATTTTTATTATTGAACCAAAGATTTTGTGTTTGGACTAGTCAAGGTGAGCATGGATGATTGGAATTTCAACCAAAACCAACTGCCAAAAGTCCTAATATGATATAATGTTAACGAAGAGTAGTTATGTAAATAATCGTTAGTAGTAGGCATCGCTTATAATAGTAAAATTGGATTTTACTAAAATAGTGTGTAAGCGATAGATTCAGCCAAATATCATACCATTAGCTAAGGTGATATACGAGCATTAGTATTCGATTTGTTTGATATTAGTCACTAGTACGCCTTTGAGTCGCACAACCGTAATGATGAATACTCCAAAAGCCTCATGATTAATTAATATAATCATTATGCATTAATTGAACTAATTAATATTTAAGAAATATTAATTATCATTTTTGTTTGATTTGTTTGAATGTAATTAGTACTTAATAAGGTGTGTATATAAAAGTTATATGTGTATATATCGGTATACAATGTCGTTAAATATTTAAATATAGTTTAAATCAATTAATTACTAAATGGGTATGGAAATTTTTGAAAACCTATATAGAATGCATCTATGGCCGGCCATGCATCATAAAAGTAGGAGATTTAATTGAGATTTAATGTGGAATTAAAGAGGGAAGGTTTTAAGAATAGGAATTGGAAAGGTTATAATGATTCATTTAAAACAAAATTTCTTTCATTCATTTATTCTTCTAAATAATTAATTCCCCCTCCCCCTGCTCTCTTCCTCTCTCCCTTAATGGTTGAAAATCCATGACAGGAAAAAATTCTCAAAACAAATCAAATAAAATAAATAAAAAAGCGTTGCTTTAGATTGTTGCAATTTCTAGAGGTCGATTCTATCAAATCCAATAATTTTATTCTTTATTTAATGTGTGACTTTTGGCAACACCTTAAGTTTATATTCTAATTTTACTTTATTATATAATTACTATGTTGATACAGATTAGATCTCTCTATTTTTCTGTTCTTTTGATTATGTTCTCATCTTGTATGTATTGTATAAGTTGTAACATCCCCCCTTTTCGCACACTTTAAACCGACACACGTGCCAATTCAAAGCATACGCAAGGGCGGATTGTTATGGGGTAAATAAGAAAAGCAGAAAAGAAATAAAGCAAAATAGAATCTCACAGCGGAAGGATAAGATATAATAATCAATATACAGTTCATGATAACTGTTTACAAAATATTTATTTTACTTATATAATGAATATCAGAGTTACACATACCAATACAATCAATGCAGCGGAAATTTAGAGTGTGGTGCAATACTATAAATAATATAATACGGATTCTTCGTCTTCGTCCTCCAAAGCTAAAATCTTCGATCCTGAAATGCTCGGACTGACCCGAGCGAATTTGAAAAGACAAAAACACTCGAGTCAGACTAAAAGATCTTATGTGAGTTAAATTAACAGAAATAAATATGAGTACAGTAACTCAAGAGATGTTCGGGATTTACATCTCCTAAGGATCCGTTAAACTATTTACTATGTAGTATATTGCGCTATTATAATAGTGTCTATTTATAAAATAAACTTACTTTTTAATAGCGTTAAGGGGTTACCCATATAGCCCTTAACACAAATAATGCCAATAGTCTATACAGTACCGTAATACCTCCTGATCGGGAAGCTACCAGAGGATACTCCATAGGTACGACACAAATAGAAACTCGTAGTAAAGGCTCGGTATGGTAGGTGACACGGCACAACTAGGCAATGCCAGGGTAGATATACCAATTGCTATCCAGGCTGGTGGAAACGCGTAGCCGCAGTTACCGCCCACCTCGGACTAACTCCCCAAAATCAAAATATAGAAGTGGCCACTGAATCAATCCAAAATCAAAGTATAATATCGAAGAGGAGGGTCCGATCAGAGGAATGACCTCATTGGCCTGAGAATCGCTCCTGTTTTAGCCACCTTATGCCAACTCACGGGAGTCGGGTCCACGTATTTACCTTACAGGAAACGTCGCCACCACCTACTTCATTCTGGAATCTCCACCACGTACACGATTAGTCAAAGTGGTTTTCGGTATCGACAGAGAGTATGTCCATATCCGATCCCAGTCTCTTTGCCAACCCATCGTTATTATAACACCGCGGTCATTTAAAAATAGCTCGTACTTTAAAACCAAATTAAAGATTTCCATTTTAAAATTTGGAATACGATATCATTTTAAAACCCAAAACAATATGATATCCTTTATCCCAAATATAAACCTTTTCAAAAATCCAAATGCTTTAAAATTTATAACGTCTGAAAGCCAAATATCCTTTCAAAGCATAATATTTCGAAATTCATAATTTAAAACCATAACTTTTAAAACTTGACTGGTTTGGATATTCAACGGTATATGAATTAAAAGGTTTAACTTAAATGTTACTTTGTAAAGAAAATAGTTCTCATGGCTTTACAAATACATTTCTTTATTAAAGTCTAGACCAAAATTTGTATTATCTCTCTCAAGTTCCAAAACCACTTCAATTTATATATATATATATACGTATATCCATTTGGAGTATTAATATTTCAAACTAAAGTTGGATTTTATTCTTTCAACAAATCGAATGTTCTATTAATTAGTCTTGAATATTCACATAAAATCCATAAATAAATAAAACTCCAATTTCTAGTAATAAAATATATATATTTTCAATTCAAATTATACTAGAATATTCATTTCAATTTATCTTGGGAAAAATCCAATTATAAATATCATATCTTAAAATTTCCAAACTTAACATTTAAACATATGATATAAATTATCAAACTCCATTTTCTTAAATTTTTCCATTTTAATAAAGAGATTTATACACCTGTTCATATGTATATATATGGAAGAATAATATTTATACAATATAAAATTTAAGATTATTATAAACCGTATTCCATCCAAACCATAGAAATCACATTAAAATAGTTATATATAGACCGTGGTGCCTATATATAATTTTCTATCCTATGGTCAAGTGATACGGATATTTATCATTTCAATCCGCAATTTAAAAGATATAAACTTTTGCGGTTGTATATCATTTCAAACCACAATCCCGAATGAAAGGAAATATGCATGATAATTTGCAATTTAATGATATACAATAAAACATCCATCAACATCACCCATCATCCAATCACAATCATCAAGCAATATCAATCAATAACAATTTATATTTGATAATATATAACAGGTAATAACTGGCAATTTTATTCAGATTAAATTTAACAACTATTAATCTAACAGTTTATATTCAGTAATAATCTATATAACTGTTAACTAGCAGTTTATAGGCAAACAAATAAATTCTAACTATCAATTAATACGCAATAAATAAATTAAATTAACAGTTAAACTTAATAAATGCAATTCAACAAATATGAGTGAAATAAACATGCCAAATACTCATAAATAAATTTCTATTCATTTCTAAAATTAATTTAACAAACATAAAAGCTTCTAGTAGTTGTGAGTGGGTTTAAACACTCACCTTTGGAATTTAAATCGAATTTAAATTCGATTTAAACCCAAAAATTCGCCCGTCTCGGAATTCGTCCAAACCAGCGTCATCAGGTCCGGAATTTAATTACGATCCTGATAAAAAAAATCTCACGTGAATCGGAGATCGTATGCGAGAGTTATGTCGAAATTTGCACTTGAATTTAAATTTTAAAATAGCAAAGAATGGTACACATTTACAGACTTGCCACATCAACAAGCAAACTCCCCAAGCACGTGAAAGAACGCTCACCCCTTCAAGCCTCCTGCGCACGCAAGCAACGCACGCTACAGGCAAACTTCGAACCCAAACAACACCCTTTGACCGAACTTTGACCAAGCCTCGACAACGCCACAGGCCACCGTACGTCTTGCCACCACCACCATGGCCTCCAGCTCGCCAGGCCGCACCTCCCCACATAGGTCCGGTCGCCCAAAACTCCACCGGCCGCCGCTCACCCAAAACCCTAATTCGAATTATACGAACCATCCAACCATCGAATCGACGAACGAATTATACTGATGTACTCCCCATCGTCCATACTACAATACCCAGAAACAGAATTTCGATCAGACGAACTTTGATGCGACGCTGATGAACGGCCACGGGATGTTTGAATTTATTCTGGGTAAACGGTAACTCCAACTGAAAAACGAATTTCACCATGGGATTACGTGTTTCGAGAAGATTAACATATATTTTTGTGGAATTTTTCTGGAGATTTTGAATTTTCATTTTGTTTTTGAACTGACTGGATTTAGGGTTAGCACCCATTGAAGAAGAAGAGGAGCTTGAAGAAAGTATACGCACAGATGAAAAGAAATTAGGTGGAGGCTAGGGCTTGTAGCTAGGTTTATATAGAGGGGTTAGAGATAGAGTAGATAGACCGTAGAATGAACGTGCGGAACAAACTATGGCCCAAAAAGCCCGCTATGCCTCCGGAACCGAATTTATTAAATCTATATATCCAAATAGGTAATTTAAAATATTCTGAACGCGATGGAAAGTTTCACATCCAAATTTGATCGTATGAAGAAGTTATGCTGAAAACAAGATTTCCAAATTGATTTCAAATTGATTTTAATAAAATCGATTTCAAGGCGTTTCACGCCCGTACGATCAAACGACAAGTTCGATCGATACGAAACTTGAAACCCTATAATAATTCACTGATACGGATCCGATGAAACTGGTTTCATCGAAATCCGAGTCCGTGACCAAAATGGCTATTTTTAATATTCATTAAATAAATTAAAATAAATTATAAAAATCCAAATTTCAACTTCTAATATTGGCCAAATTTCATTACTTATATAATTCAATCAATTCCAAATGATTTAACAAGCTTGGATGTGAATTAAAATTTATAAGTATATCAATTTGCAGTGTTAATTTCTGCACTTTCTTATTATTTGGGAATTATAAATTTTATTCTCAAAAAAAAACCCAATTAAATAAATAACTTGATTTCCATTTCAACTCATTTGATTCCAATTAACCTTTTTACCATAAATTAAATTCAAAATTATTAAATAACTTTATTTCCATTCCCTTTACTCACAAATCATCGTATTATAAAGATATTTACACTATCCTCCATTTATTACCTTAATTTATTTAAGGTAACCTTAAATTAATATCTATTGCAATGATTTCAAATTATTATTCCCCCATTCCTTTTTAATTTCGATAACGCCAAATTTAACCGTTATATTCTCTTTATTTATGCGATAAATGCAATTATTGAATCTAATACTCCATTTAATTAATAGATCCTACTTCCTAGAATCTATATCAACAATAGGTCAAATATATACATAGAATTAGCCTTAACTTCACCTAAAAGAATTAGCTATTTCAACTACCGCACAAAACTACGCTACTGCACTATTTAATCAAATAAATTAATTGAACTTAAATCAGCATAAAGGTTATAAAATTATAAATGTAATCTTAATAAATTCATTTATTGATTTAGACTCTTTCTATACAGTAATTAACCTATTTGTGGGTATAAATAACTTTGGAATTATATTACATCTCATTAGTGCGCGTTTTATTTCCTATAACTTCTCCTTATTTAACTATACCCATTAACAACCAAAAAAAATAAAAATTAAATTAGCTTTATTTCAATCTATTTCCCTTCTTAACTAAATAAAATAAATGGTTAACCTAAACACTTGTTATTCTTTGATATATTCAAATTCACTTCCAACATTTATTAACAAAATGTTGCCATAGGTTTAGATTTACATAAATGAATTATATGAATAGGTAGAAAAATTGGTAATCCGCAAATGCCCAATATACACGCATTAATTACTACCTATTGTTAGAATCCATTTATTAATTTACTAGTTAATAACGGTCTTTTTATTTCTATTTACTACCAAACTCTCTATTTTATTATAGTTCCACTATATTAATACTTAGGCACATCAAGTGCTAGCCCTTTTTGTTATTTATATTAAATTGGGTATGCACAAATAAGTTGTTAATTAACTATTTCTACAAAATTATATTCATACATTCAGTTCCATATCTTATAGGGTTAAATTCTAATTACTTACGCTTAATCTATCAATTTAATACCCTATTCAAACATGCATTTAAATTCTTTTTATTCTAAATAAATTTTATTAAGTGTTGACATCCACTAATAGCATTCACCTTTATTACAACCAAAGGTGACATCTTCACTACTGATTTTATATTAATGAATCTCATTTTATTTAATATTTTTTTTATTAATATTCTCAATTCAACATTTATTGATTTCTTAAAATTTACTTTTAACAAAAAGTGACAAATTACATTATCCAAATCTATTGTCATAAAATTTTATTGTTACACTAGGTTACAACTACTATACCAAATTTCTACATTTATTCTTAAACAAATTAGAAATTATATTAATTTAATTTATTAAATATTATTAATTTAACGGGTCGTTACATAAGTCCTCGTGTTTTATAATGCACATATATATGCATGGGTTGTCCAATCTGATTTTTTTGATGTAGATATTAATGATTAAACAAAAAACAATTTTGATTTGGAAACTGATTTTAATATGTGGATATAATTTGGTGAACTTTCCTGTATGAAAGCGTAAATGAACTACATGTGTTGAATAATTGAAGTCATTTTTTAAAAACAATTTCAATTTTTTTATGTTTGTTGATTTTGTTTGTAATTTCATTTGGTCCTTGTTTACATAATTTTAAAGATGTTTCAATTCAAACTTTTATAAGTGGGATTTTTTGCAAAATTATGAACCTACTTTGAATCCTTCATAAGTGAAGGTTAATTTTCTATTTGTTAATTTTAACTTTTAAAACATATATATATATATAATCACTTGTTAGTAATTATTTACACATGTGTGTATATATATAATATGTCTTTATGTGTGTGTCTGTATATTTAAGTTCGTTATTTTAATTTAAAATTTAAAAAAGGAACATTTTGTAAAATCATATATTTAATTTTAAAACCATCCTATGTTAAACTAGATTTAAAATTGTTAACTATAAAACTCTAAACATTTAAAATAGTCAAAACAATAATTTAACACACGCATATAGAGATACATGTATGTGGGGACGGGGTTGTGTGTGCATGTGTATGTGTTTGCATGTGTGTAATTGTTATTATATTTATATTTACAATTTTTATTTTGTGTTTTTAAAAAATGCTTTGGACAACAAAAGGCATATATGAAGGGACAAATGGGTTTGTTGGGTTGTAAATCACAGCACATATATACTTTCACATTAACCATGTACACTTCATATTTGTTGCACGTGCATTAAACACATTAAATGTATAGATACACTTATAAATTAAAATTCATTAAATTGAGTTATATAAAATTTCTTTTAAAAAAATTAAATATAATATAATGAATTGGTAATAAAAGTAGTAAGTGTTATTTCTGATTAATTACATATTAATTGCATTTATGACCTATTGAACAATTTCTGATTAATCAGAGCATAAGTTTAAGTGAGAACCTTGGCCTTGGTAGGGACTGCTTCATTAGAGATAAGGTAAGTGACAACCTAGAATGAGTTTGAGAGTATTATATATGCGAGAGCATATTTTTTAATGTTAAAAAAATGTGTTATGTTAATTAGTCTATTGAGTTTTTATGAATTCTGGTCGAGATATGAGAAACCACAATATTGATAGGGGTTTCTAAATGCTTGAACATGCCAACAGACATGGTATTGAAATTTTTGAAAATTTGGGAAATTAAATATTTTTCCCAGGATTATATTTTTATACATAAATGAATAATTTTCAAAACATTATATAGTTAAAGAGTGTCGTTGTTTGAATATGATGATATTTATTTATTATCACTATTGTTTGTTCAGTTATGCTTAATTCAAATAAAACCATTAATTATTGTTTGCTAGTTTTAAATTGTGCTCAGTTTATTGAGGAGCATTTATTGCTTTGATGTAAAACGAACCCTTTGTGAATTAATTTTCACAATTTGACTGTAAGCTGTTCGAAAAAAATGTGAAGTTAAAATTCACCTTTTAAAAATGGTGGGTTAAGGATTGAACTTTAATAAAAAGTTGTGAAAATAATCCAAATTGTAGGATAAGATATGTAGAGAATAAATATTCGAGATAATTCTATTATAATAAAGAAGAATTATTCTAATATGAAAAGGTTTTTTTATATAGGATATTTTAAATAAATTTAGTTTAAAATGGAATTTTAATTTTATATCTCTTTATTTTTGAAAATGATTTCGAAAGAATTTTGAGAAATCAAATATCAGTATTTTTGGAACTAATTCAAAGTAAAAATATTTTGGGAAATAAAATTTAATGAAATGCATTTTCTTTGGGATAATTAGGAGGAAATCTTTTTGACTAGTTTTGCGTTAATTTGAATAATCTTATAAGTGATGATCGGTTGTTTGCTTAGACGAACTTTGTGGAATACTTAGTAAATTATTCTCTTTATCATTGTGCGATCGAAATGAGTTCCAAAAAACTGAATAAACCCAAAGTGAGTTTTAATAACTAAATCATTTGAAATTATTATATATAAAAATATATGTAGTATAATATCAAAGGTGGGTTTTTGAAATAAAAAACCGATTATTTAAGTTTTAAGTTCCCTAAAAGGGAATTATTACCAAAACAATAAAAAAGTATTTCTAGTAAGGGATTGTTTTGCTAAATGAGATTTTTTTTCCCTTAGCTAAAATATGGGATGATTTAACACAGGTTGAAATAAGGCTAATTGGATAAGAAAATTTTGGCAGAAATTGTTTTATTAAAACCATAAATTTTGTTTAAAGCATCTAAATAGTGTAAACTACTTGTTGATTGGGTCAACCCATAAAAATTTTCTATTTAACACCCTAAGTTAAAGAGGCAAAAAGGTAGACTCGGTTTTAAAAGACTAAAATTTTGATTAGATCTTCACCCAAACTGTGAAAAAAGTAAGATAAAATTTGTATGTACTCTTAGGATCTAGAAGAGTATTATACAAGTAAATAAAGTAGAATAAATTATTATTTGATGTTTTACAAAGAAATGACTTTATAAAATATTTTTAAAAACTTTGGGAGAAAATTTATGAAATAATTCATAAATAATTTTATTATTGAATAAAATACTAGGTTGAAATATAAGAGATATAAAAAAATTGATGTAGTTAAGAAACTAATAAATTTAGAGTCTAGCTTTCCATTTTGTTCTAATGAGTTTGGATAATCTTCAGAGCAATAACCGAAGGCTAATAAACAAAAGGCGCGCTTAGATAATTATCAATATTTTTGGACAATCAAGAAAGATTTGAACCTAAATTGAGATTTGTTTGCTAGTTATTTGACATTTCAAAACATTGTAAGTGATAAGTTTTATCATTTGAGCAAAAGGTACGCTAAGATAATTTATCATTTGAATTTTTTTCGACGTATAACATCTATTACATAATATTCTCTGTATTTTATCCGCATATGATTGAGATATGATTGTGGATTACATGTAGATTTATATCAGACTAGTTTATGCATGTAGAGTTACATCATATTACTTTTGTCAGTTTGATTTTCTTTTAGATTATGTAAGTACAGGAAAGCAAGAGACTTCCACTTGACTTCTTATGCACCTGCATTTGCATAGGGATAATAAATTACTTGCCAAAATATAAAATCAAATGCAAAAAAGTATGTAATAAATCTAGAAATTTAAACTGGTTGACAATTTTATTCCCAAGATATAGGAGGAGGCCACTTGGCCTTTGTTTTCTTTGGTTGCTTAGAGCCTATAGAGATAATTTGTAGTTGTACCGATCAAGCCATGCAAAGGAGATGCTAGCGAAATTTTCCATAAATTTAAGAGTTACAAATTTTAGAATCCATTCTGGCTAATTGGTTTTAAAAATTTAATAATTTAATAACTCATTTTAATTAATAGTTTTAAAATTAAGGATTTAGAAACATTTTCTTCCTTAGGAAATACGGGGACGAAATTCATTTAAGGGGGAAAGAATGTAGCAACCCAAAATTTTGGCTATTTGATTTTAATGTTTAATAAATTTAGATATTTAAATTATTGAATTTTAGAATTTAGTAACTTATAATTCAAATATAGGGAATGTTTAAATATTTGAATTATGAATTAGGGTTAATTAAATGGATTTAATAATTTATTTGACTCCTTTTAATTAATAAATAATATTGGTGAATTCAGTATGTAAATTTATTTAAAAATATAAATAAATTGAATAAACATCGGTAATTAGATTGAAAATATAAAACAATATTTAAATCTATGAAATTAGCATTTTGGGGCACTGTCTCAGATTTTGACGAAACTAGTTTCATTGAATTTGTAATAATGAATTATAGCATGCTGTCGAATTTCATGGCAATGAGACGTATTGTTTGGTCATGCTAGTTCGAAATGTGTAGACATTAATTTCAAATTTTTAATATGATAATAGGGTTTGAGAAGCTATCTTTTGCATATGGCAGAATTAAGGCTCGGACTAGTTCCATTGTGTAACAACCCGCATATTTTACGATTGTATATTTAAAAGATTTATTTAAATATAGCATCGTTAGTCGGATTAAAGTCTGAAATGCTACTTTTTGTAAACTATCGAATTAGGACACGAGACCACTTCCATTGAGTCCGAAACGGCATTTGCGACCTTTTTGAGTATAAACATCGATATGTTTAGAGTTGACTAGAATTTTGCTATTTATCTTTTGGAATTTGGATTTGGGTTTCTGCCCATTAACCCAACACAATACCCTAACTCGACCCCACTCCTCTTCATTCATTTTTATTTCCTAACACTTTCAAGCTAAATAAAAATGGGGGAAGAGAAAAGAAAACAAAATCCTAAACCCTAGTTTTGCTAGGAAATTCAAATTCAAGCTCCAAAATCAAAGAGAAGCTTAGGTAAGCATCCTCTTCATCTTCTCCATCCCAATCTCTCTTCAATTTTCAAAAATTCCTAAACCCTAACTTGGGAAATATTTTCTTATGAGCTTAGATTCGAGCTTCTTGGGTTGAAGTGAAGAGTGGTTGATCTTTCCTTTGTTTTAGAGCTTCTCACTTATTGTTTTTGGCTTTAACGGTGAGTTTTTAAACTCGCATCTACGTCTATAGCTTTCATTGTTGTTAGGTATGAATTCCTAACATCTTTTCATGTTTAATTGCTTTAGATTTGAATTGATTTGGTGAATTTTCCAATTTTAGTATTTTGAAGCCAAAATTTTCAAAGACCCTATCTTGGATATTTGGACATGTTATTTGGGGTGTATGAAGAGCCTATAGGGATGGGTTGTCGCTTGGCATAAATTCCTAGCCTCCATCGCTCGTACGATCGCTTCCGAAATTATTTGGCCATCATTGGCCTAGGAAAAATGTTGCTTAGAACCGACAACAAGACGTTTGGTTGGAAGGTCCAGACGTCTGGTTTGGACAGCAGATGAAAAAATATATAGTAGAAAAGAAAAAATGGCAGAGACTTGGAGCGGACGTCTGGTCCAAACCAACCAGACATCTGGTTTGTTTTCAGACGTCTAGTTAGAGTTTAGACGTCTGAGAGGTTTCTAAAATATTTCCAGAACCCAAATCATGACGTATGGATGAACCCCCAAAGGTCTGGAACTGCCAATTTTTTCTATTTTGGCAGTTTTTGAGTGGATTTCCAATTTTAATCGATTTTTGGTTGATCTGATTGGTTGTTGCCATTTATTATCAACTTTGATGACTTCATTTCTAGATTTTTGGGAATATTCATTTGATGGATTTGATATCGATTTCTACGGATTTGATTCACGTTTTCATATGTAAATTTTTTATGATTCATTGTTTCTACAATCATTTCTGTGATTTGTCACTTCAGAAATACAAAGGTTTCTATACTAGTAGAAATATTCAAACTCTTTCACAAAAATAAATTCAATGTTACTTTTAATACAAAGCTCGTTTTTAAAAATCGTTTTCCAATCTATTAGTATATACAAACCTTTACCTCACTTGTTCGAGAAATCCAATTAAATGACTTAGCACAACAAGTGGTATGGAACACTTATGTTTCCTTTGTTGGTTAATTCTTAGACTTGTTCGATTGAATCTTGCAACAATTTTCGAGTGGAAATCTACAATTTGTTCACAAACACATAAGTTAAGCCAATGGTTATGAGACATGAAGCTAAACTCATTTATTTACTGGATTGGTGTAATTCACACTTCTTATGGATCAACAATGATCATTTTATGGTTTAGACTAGCGATATGCTGTGTCTCTTTATCCACGTGGAGGACTGTACCTCGTTTTATTGAGCTTCGTCTCGTTTCTTTTATAGGCTAATGACCTATGGGTTCTTTGGATCCAACTCATTTCTTTTATGGGCTGGCGACCCATGTTCTTTTATGGAGATCGATTCATCGGACGTACTGTTATTGTGCTACGTCGTTGTTCTGGCTTATCAGGTTCATCGGGCATACCGTTATTGTACTACGTATTTGTTCTAAATTATTCGAGTTTCAGGTCCCTTGGGCGTACCATTATTGTACTACGTCGATGCACTGGCTCTAAAGTTAGCTCTATGGGATAGTGACCCGTTTGTGATACAGGTGTTTGTGAGTTTTCACGCTCCCGTTTTCGATAGGCCTCCCCCTTTGTGATTTCTGGATTTCTAACATTTGTGTTTCACCAATTTTTGCAGTTGCCATTGATATGTTTTGTCAATATTTGTGGTTTGGTGAATAGAATAAAGAATATGACATTATTTTTGTTGTTTGAGAAAATTTGGAATATAGTATGATTTTTGTTGTTATTTAATGTATACTTGTCACAGTATGACATTATTGTTATCATACGTTTTTGTCATATCTCTTATCCTATCTCATTTTATATTATTTTTATAACAAGACTAATCCGTTTAATTTTTTCTTCTTAAATTATATTCGGATCAGACCGGGGTATTTCAGGTGCTTCCACCTGACTTTTTAGCTGGGATTAGCTTTTGATTTTTGACTAACTTCTTAGCTTGATAGTTTTTGCTTTTATACATTCGAGATAGAGACTCCTTGATGTATACATATTCTTTTGTCTAGCACTTGTACCTATTCTTTTGTGATGTAGTGGATCTTATATGACCACTACTTTGATGTACAGTTTTATGTGGTGTATTCATATCTGTTTCCGCCTTAGTGACATAATATCAATGATTGATTTGTGTTATGCTTATTTTACATTTGTTTCTGAAGACCACATAGCCACTGTGTAGTAGCTTTGAGTTTGTATCGGTATTCTGGATTCCCTCTTGAAATGAAAGTGATATTTTGTCTGGCATATCGGTATTCGCACAAAGTAATTACACAGATGGTCGCTCCTCAACAGCCTTATTCTTCGTCCTAGTCGACGGCATTACTCCGTAGTATCCTTGGCTAGTGTGAGTATAGAGGTAGGGAGTCACGCATTGCATTAAAAACAGGGATATATCATACAGAATGCCAAGAGGCACGTCTTTTTTGGAGTTCGAGATTTTCGATCGTTTAAAGATGAATATTTTAAAATGAAATAATATATATTTCTTTTATTCAATCAATGCGTGCCCATATTCCCAAACACATCATGCCTGTACCAAACCATATTCTTCCTCCCATATGTTAATCGTGATTATTAGAGAAATGGTTCGTTTCTTTTTTTAAATTTCAAAAATCAACCTGCTTCCATCCAATGGCAAGCATTCGTTGATGCCTTTAGAGGCGAAATTGGGTTTCCATCCCAACTAAGAAGTGTCCGCATGGGGGACCTCGACATATTGATTGGTTGGATCATCCAATGGCGGGGCGAGGTGGCCTGGATCCGCCTTTGATCAAAGATGGGTTTTGGGCTCAGCGAGGGCTATTGTGATGGAGCTAGGTGGCATGGCTGGCATGGATGAATAAACAATGGACGAGGCGACACGTAGAAGGAGAACGGCGGCACAAAACGCAACGAGGCAGCTTGGTTAGTCAATTTTATGTCGCGGTCAAGTTTAACTGGAAGCGTGCGTACGAACGTGGGTGGGGGGGAGATTAATTAGTTAATTAATTTTATTATTTTATTATTGAAACATATAAAATGCGTATCTCACTAATATGAGATCTGATTTGAACATCGTTTTGTGCATTAGACTCATATTGACGAATACTATGCTATGAAGTTTGATTGTACGAGATTGGAGCTTGTTAGAATTTAGGCTAAAATTGAACGGTCACTCGATTTTAGTCCAAATCGAAATATTTCATCGAAAATAAAAATCAACGCCTGTTTAACTCACATTCAATTTTATTATATCGTATCTACGATGTTATAAACGATTATACACACACGCACACATATTATCCACAACCATTGTTTTGCATCAAAAATCTATAGAGAGCCCTGAGGGGTTTGTTGCCAATAATTATTTATATACATCCCTATACTGTTATATTGATGGTTAAATGAAATAATTCCTGATATTCCATTTAATTTGTAAAGTGTCGTTATAGCGATGTCGTAATATTGTCATTTATGAATTTTAATCCCCAAAATCTTGTCGTATGTTTTTGAACTTGAGCTTGTCTTTTCACTAAACAGATTGTTAAAATTCATTAATCATTTTGATTAATGATAATTTAAAATAATTAATAATTTTAACTAATGATTTTGAAATTGATTAACCAATTTAATTAAGATGTTTAAAATTGGTTTATCTTTTGATTTAAAAGAGTCTGGATATAATTAATCAGTTCAAGTAATGATATTTAGATTTAATTAAATATTTTAATTAACGATATTTAAAAGTAATTAATCATTTTAATTTATAATGTTCGAAATTTATCAATCCATTTGATTAACGAGATTTGAATTTAATTAAATCATTTCAATTTATGACTTTAAACTTTAACTAATCATTTTAATTAACGACTTTTTTAAATTCAACTAATTTTTTAAACCTAATAACTTTTTGAAATTTAGTTAGTCATTCTAATTAATGATTCTTTGGATTTAATAAATCTTTTTTATTAATGATATCTAAGGTTAATTAATTAATTTAATAAAAGTTATTAAAGTAAATTAACTAATAAAATAAAAGTGTTTAAGTTAATTTACTAATTTAATGTTTTTAAATTTAATAAACTAATTTAATAAAGATTTTAAAGTTAGTTTACTGAAGATATACAAGTATTTAGTGACAATTAACTATTTTGTTGAAGATAATGGATTTGTTTATTTAAAAGAGATTATAAATATGGTTAATTATCTTTTTGGGATAACTGATATTGTTTTAAAATTTATAAAGATCTCTAAACTTTTTTATTTTCTTTTGCAGTAATAAATATTGTTCTAAATTTATAACTAATGGTTTATAAATGAGAAAATACTTTAAAATGAATCATTTATAAATAAAGCTAAGTGTAAAATGTATTTCGGTTTATAGTAAACAATGTTTTAATGACATTTATTTTGACCCTTGTTTTAATACACTTAGTATTATAAATTTTGTCTTATAAAAGGGCATATTGAAAAAATATGTTTAAAAATGATATTTCTAAAAGTGTTGTACCAATACTGTAATAAGGAAATCAAGCACAAGTTCAATTTTAAAAAGTAAAGTTTGAATCGGTTATGGAAAAGAAATTCTGTGAATGGTATCGCTTATATAGAAAGGATTTAATCATACTTTTAATGCTAAACTTTAATCTTAACACTACCTCGACTTGCCTGACTTCATTTTCAATCGGGAGATAACACTTGTTTTGAGTCGATGTATAGTGTTAACTATATGATATTTAAATTCCATATACAATCATTTTAATTATCCCTGATAGTTGATTTATTAATTATCGGATTTAGCTTTTTTCATGGTGTATCTATTAGACAATGAATTTTCTATCGATTAGAAAATCATAATAGTTATAAAAACAGCAAGCGCACGACGTACAACCATAATACGTATGCGAGTATGGGTCGATCTGCGAGGAAAGAAATAAATCCTAATAATACTCAATCAAATTAGCCCAAAGTCTTTAAAATTGTTTTAAACTATAAAATTGTAGAAATTAAGTTAGAGCAAAAGTGAATAAAACTGATTCTAAGTAGCAATTTAGATGCAAATCCACTTCCAATTATTCATAAAAATCAACAAAAAATTCATTTATAATCTCTCATTACAATATTAAACAGAAACTATTAATGTATTTATTATAAGTATAATTTATTGGTGTTATTAATTAGCACAACTTAAACCATCAAAGTCTAACACACCATTCAAACCCACTTATCAACTCTTATGAAATTGACATGAAATTAAAAATAAAATTTATTTTATGCATCATATATTTACTATGAGTTAGTAATATGGATCATCAAATTTTGATTCTAGTTTGACTTTCATTATCAAATACGTAGGCATATGATCAAAAGTTTTATGTTTACAATGGAATAAGCATAACCTATTTGAAATGTCAACATAAACCATCAAATTCACTAAAAAGAGAGACATAAATCACCATCATTCAAAGTTTCCATTAAACACAAAGAGAGATCATAAATGAAATCATTATGTTAATTTGATATGTTTCATGAGAGCTTCATTGCCCCTAAATTGGAGGTATTTAGCTACTCTTATTTGAAAATATGTTACATAAAATGATTTCAATATTTAAAGAAACAAGGAAAATGAGAGCTAATTAAAAGAAAAGAGAGCTAACTACTTGCGTGAAATAAAACTAAACTAATTACTAGAATTAGATCTAAGCTACTAATATGAAATAAGAGAAGCATAAACTAAGTAGGAGAGCATGAAATAAAAATAGCATGAAAAGAAAGCATAAAATAAAAATTGCATGAAAGTAAAGAACAAGGCTAAGAAGCCATAAAGAGATTTTTATTTAACTTTGATTTTTGGGTGCAATATTGCATATAAAAAAATCATTACATAAAACATAAGGGGTATTTATACATGCTTAAAATCCTAACTCATATTTTAGAGGACTACCTAAAATGCCCTTGAGAAAATGAAACCTCTAAGTAATCATTAAGGAAATAATTAATCTCCACTAACATATCTTTAGACCTCCAATAACATGTGCATGTGCTTTTAATTACGGACCATATGTTATAATGGGTATGTGGGCTCCTCCATGTCGCATGAATTCTTCTATTTCCATTCTCCATTTGCTTTCAACATATGTGCATGCATACATCCATGGAATCTCTTCATATTTTCACTCCATTTCCTACAAATAAAAATAAAAATGTGCAAATAAATTTTCTTAAATTAAATCATACATAAAATTAAAATTTTACCCTCAAAATGAAGATGAATAAACGATGATTTGAAAACAATTTAAATTTTGGTTTAAACATGTAAAATACCATAATATGCTCATTTTTTTAATTAAATGAAGATTGAATTTGGAATTAAAAATATAAACTTATATACATGCACATCAGTATCGTCGCCTTAAAAATGGTTTGCTGTTCTTTTGAGCTTTATTATTCTTTATCGAAAAATAACTGAACCCAAAGCGCGAAAGAACGTCCAGCTATGTGGGTTGTTCTCATTAGGGTATTTTCACATCTCATCTAGGTTTTAGTGTACCGTCGCATTAAAAACGATTAAGATTTAGACGTGAAATATTCGAATTCTCAGTAAGGTTTAGCAAGGTCCGGCAGGTACATATCTAAGAAGTGTCATAGTGTATATAAGCTTCTTGGAAGTATATTGTTAGATGTATATTTCAAGGGTGGTGCACCTTTCTAGTTGTTTGTTGGGAATTTTCCTTTCCTTATTTGATTCGAACCCTTGAATCTGTTTATCTTTAAATCTCCATGAGAAGAGTCAATCACTCTTCGCGGTGTTTAAGTATTGATTTTTTGCATTCTATCAACTTTGAACTGTTACCTGATTTTGTCCATTCTACTGAATTTGGAAGGTTACTTTATTTTGTCCATTCAATCAAGTTTGGACGGTTGCCTTGTTTTATCCATTCTGTCTAGTTTGGTTTTTACTCGGGTTAGTTGCATTCCTTCAAGTTTGGTTTTAATATTATTTATTCTCATTCTTATTTGAATTTATTTCCTAATGTTTATTTCTTCTCTTGCCTATACGGATGTTATTCTTATGAGGTAAAACTCATTCCGCGTTACCGACATGGTCACAAAGGACTTTATATGTTTTCCATTATTTGAGTTATCTCATGTTAGTATTTCTAGACTGATCCGGGTATTATTTTATTATAATGCTTGAGTCAGACTGAGTATTTTCCCAGGTTGTCATTGGTGTTATGGAGAACTTAGAGGGGAGCTAAAGATTCACCTATCATTGTGCTTTATAATCCACTGTATTATATAGTATCCCTATCAGCGTTTGCAAGGTTAGGATTATATAACTATTCGGTTGATAAGGTTTGTTTTTAACTCTAATATATTTTGTATTTTTGGAGTAATGATTTTACCGTCCTTGTTATATCATATGTTGTTGATTCCGCTATGAGATTCTGATCTACTATGTTCTCTGTTCTTTTCTTTTTCTTCTTTATTTATCGTAATTATATGCTCTTTTCTCGATTGGATGCACAACATTTGGACACAGTGGTAGTGTTCGATATCGACTTTCGATGGTCAAAAAGGCAAGTCGTTATAGCTTAGGTCATCATGAAATCATGGGTATGAGCTAATAATCTCTTTCGATTTGTTGAGCTTTTCTCAAGGTCGCGCCGACATCAGTACAAAGAATATGGGTTAGAAGTTGTTTATGATACAGCCGATAAGATGTTATCCATCACATATGGGCCTATGATTTATTGAGATTTCCTCAAGGTTAGAATCCTAAGACAAGTGACCTAACGTCCACTAGAGAAATCGAAAGATTTTTATGTTTTTCTTAAGGTTTTGAGAAACATAAAAATTGAGTGGTAGCCTTATTAGAAAAAAAAGGGTAACACTTAACCATTTGAATATTGCAAGAATTTATGTTATATAATGTAAAATAATTAGATAAATTTGTGTTATCATTTTAATTGATAAAATGTTTATCAATTAAAATATTCAAATGAACTAAATTAAGATATACATGGAAATATGAAATATCCTGGCTAATAAATCTTTTGGCATAGTGTCACTTCAAGACACATACAAGAGCTGATTTGCACAGTCATGAAAATGTTCATGCTTTGGTCACTTAAATATTTATTTATTCGAGACTTTGCATTATCTTTTATGACTTTTGAATACCAAGAAATAAAAGAATATGGTAAACCGTATTCAATAACATATAAATGTTATATTGCGAACAATCACGATTCGTAATGTATAAAACTTTGATGAAAATTAGTTCATTCAAAATAAGCAAGTAAACCATAATGTGTGGTTCTATATTCAATACGACTAATTACAATAAGGATCTAGTTGTGTTAGAGTTAGAATTAGACTAAGAACTACAAGATGTACCTAGGAATTTTTGGCTATTGAAATATCAGTTTAATCAATTTACACAATGTACAACTTATTTGATATCCTTAAATGTTAAGGATGATCGAACATGTTTTTTTAAAGAGTCCGCTATAATCTTGAAGCAAGAGTTTCCTTTTTGAATGGTGGCGCGGTTGGGATGAAGAGAGTGAATGGTCACCTCTGCTTTATGAAGAGAAGTTGGAAACAAGAATTGTATAAAATTTTATAAGATATTTAATATGGAATAAAAAATAAGATTTATATTCCAAATATATTTCATGCAGAAAATTGTTTTACAAAAATAATAATGAGCTCATTATATTTGATCAAAAACTCAAGATTGTAATTAATCTCAACAACAAAAAATAGTCCGTATAAGTAGTTAAATGAAGCTTCGTATTTCTTATGCTATTATAGTAATGGAGAAAATAACATGAGCATGTCATATAATATATATCATTGGATACATCAAGGTACGAAAACTATGTTTCATAAAAGACCAAATATTAATTATGAAATTATAATTGTTTTCAGCATTGACTGAAAATATATATAGTTTTATTTTGTTATGAATATTTTGAACATTCGTTATGAAATAAATCTATGGAAGTAATAATATTTGTTGCATTAGCTACATAACACAAAAGCATCAAAAAAATTACAATTGTTTTGAAACTATGGACTAAGCCACAGTTTTAATACATATAGACATCAACCATAGGTCTAATAATGCCAAAATGATTCCACGTACTTCGTTAAATTCATCGATAAATTATCACAAACATAAACATATGTATTTGATACATGTATAGTATGTCTACAATAAGTTCATAAAATATAAAACGGTAATAATAAATTCACCGTTACTACTGAGCACCGCTTATAATAGTAAAAATGGATTTTACCGAAAAGACGTATAAGCAATAAATTGAGCCAAAATGTCACATCCAGCTAAGATAATGGTTGAACATTAGTATTCAAATTGTTCGATATTAATCACTGACTAAATTTACACCTTCGGGTCGCATGACTGTAACGATGAATACTTTGAAAACAACATGGTTTAATTAATTATAACTGTTGTAAATTAATTAAATTAACATTTTCTTTGTTTGAATGTTATTAATATTCAATAAAGTGCGCATATATAAGTTATATATGTATATACTGATTTTTGACATCGATAAATATTTAAATTTGATCTAAATTGATTAAATGCCAAGTGTATTTGGAAATTTTTGAAAGCTTATGTAGACTCCAACTATGGTTGTCCATGCATCATAAAAAAAAGAGAATCTGATTGATATTTAAGGAGGAATTAAAGAGGGAATCAAGGAAAGGAATTAGGAAGGCTTCATTCGAATCATTCGATATCATCGCTGGCTGAATTTGCTTCAGATTGTTGTAATTACTATATGTTGACTCTATCAAATCTACGAGTTTTATTCCTCATTGAAAGTGTGATTTTTGGCTTCATCTTAAGATAACATTCTAATTTAATTTTATTATATAATTTATAATGTTGATACATCTTAAATCTCTCTATTCTACTTTTTTTTATTATGTGCTCATCTTGTATGCATTGTTTAGATCTCAAACCTTTTACAACAAATATAGAAATGCTTAGGTTATCCAATCTAATATTGTTTTTCTTTTATTCGGATATCAATGATCAAACAAAAAAATTGATTTGGAAACTGACTTTACTTTATTGATATAATTTTGTGACCCTTCACATATAAAAACATAAATAAACTACATGTGCTGAACAGTTAAAGTCATTTCGAAAAATGATTTTATGTTTTATAAGTCTGTTGGATTTATTTGTAAATTCATGTAATCATTATTTTCATGATTTAATGGTGTTTCAATTCAAAATTTCATAAGTGGGCATTTATGCAAAAATATAAACCTAACTTGAATCCTTTACAAGTTAAGTCTAATTTTCTATTTGTTAACTTAGGTTTTAAAATATATACATAAAATCACAAAGTCTATAAAGTTATGTTGTTTTAAAATTTAAAAAAATTGTTTGTAATTATTTGTACATGTATACATTTTTGTTTGTTATTCTAAACATAAGGTGTTTTATCATAAATTTTGGCATACATCCTTATGATTATAAAAAATTAGTATTAGGTTTTTCCCAATTCTTTTTATAAATTACATCTCTATTTTCATAAAAAATGTGAAATTCACAGGGGCATTCGGGTTATTTTACTAACCTCAAAACATGCCCTTAAGATATACATTTGTAACTCATAATCTTTGTAATATACGTCGGAGCGGTCATTTTTAAATTTGGAAATGAGAGAAGTAAAAAGAAATAAATTCAAAAAAGAGGAATGTAGAAAATAGTGTTTAAAAGGGATGGATATTAAACAAATATATTTAAAAAAGAGGACGTGTTCCAAATTTCCACTTTTGTAAAATCACGGATTTAATTTTAAAACATTCTTATATTAATTTAATATATCTAAAATGGTTAATTCTAGAATTGAAAACATTTAAAATAGTCAAAACAATAATTTAACACGCACGCATAAATGCACGCATGCACACGCGTGTGTGCACACACGCGCGCACACACACACACACATATATACACACATACATATTATATACATACATACATACATACATACATGTAATTACGTGTGTGTGAATGTATGTATGTAACTGTAGTTATATGTATATTTACAATTGTTATCTTATATATTTTTTAGATAAGTTTGTACAACAAAGACATATATGAAGGAATAAATGTTTTCATTAGGTGTAAATCTCAGAACATATATATATTCACACTAATAATATACGCTTTACATTTATTGCACATGCACTACACACATAAATGTATATGGTACACTTATAAATTAAAACTCATAAATTTAATTTAAATTGAACTTCCTTTAAACAAATTATGTAAAATATGGTGAATACTTATAAAAGTAGCAAGTGTTATTCTGATTAATTACATATTTACATTTATGACCCACTAAATAGTTTACATAACCAACAACTTGATTCTTTATTTACCAACAATAATAATAATACAAATAAATTAATTATTACATACATGTACATACAAGAGTATATTTGATATACTCTAATTTATATAAACATCAAATTTATGGAATTACTTTTCAAACAATTTAAATAAAATGGGATTTTATTTGAAATATTATTAGATTGGATCTAATAACTCCTTACAATTCATAGGTCCAATAGATCTAAAATAGGAATTTTTTTTTAAATCTGTCTATTTCAACCACTTCTAACTGGCACTGTTCCATCATATATGACTTCATAACCTTTACTGTGCTTTAGCAAAGTCAACACAAGTTGTGATATTTAAATAGTTTAAATATTTAAAATGGACCATAGTCACACCTATGAGTCGCACAATAGTGAATTGCAGCGTTGGACCTGAATCTTATGGTATGATAATTTATAAATTTTATAGACTAACAAGAAGATGATTTTCATAGATATAATTGTTATATATATACACATACACACTCACACACACACGGATATATATATATATATATATATATATATATTTGAATTTTTTAATAACTAAAATTAGTTGAATAAAATGTATATAAATGTTATATATTTTTTATTTAATTTGAACGGGTAATCAATTACTTATATGGGGTATCATTAAATATATACATTGTGTGCGCATACATACGTACATAAATACATACATATATATATATAAGCCATATATCAGATGTTAAATGCCTATAGGCCTTATGGCTGACCCTATATAGGTTAGAGGAGGGGTAAAATGTGTTTGGTCCAAGTGGAGACATAAGTGAGGATCCAACACATACAAATATATATATATATATATATAGCTGGGTAAAATGCAAATAAATTATGTATTGTCTAAATGTCACTACAAGATAAGTAGTTTTCAATAGCATCAAATTATAGATTGGAATTTTAGCTACTATTGTTTTAGACAGATTGTACCAATTACAGCATATAAACTATATAATAAGGTAACGTCTAAGGCAGTCTTTGTTTTTTATTCCCGCTTATTTCCATATTTTCATTCTCATCGCCTTTTTACTTTCCTTTAAAAAGGTCTTTCTTTTCTTCCCTCTTGGTTTTAATGTCTCTAAAAAACCTATTTTTTTAATTCTTTTTTCTCATTATCATTCTCTATGCCTTTACTTTCTTCCTAGGAAAAAAATTAACTAAACACCACCTTATATCTTTCCACTTCTAAAATTTCATTCTTCCTTCTCCAATTTCTTAAATCTCAGAAATAAACCAAATTTCTCTCTCTTAGAGTCGCATTTGATCCTCATTTCGCCAAAAAAATTACTCTTGCAGTAAAATTTCTCTCTTAAACAACAAATTCAGGAGTCAAACGAATTGGCTTGATGGTGTGAATTTGATATGTGATTCTTATCTTCCATTTGGTATGTGATTGCTCATTATCACGAATTTAAGTGCTTTGTCATTTCTCATTTAAAGGTGAAATTTGATGAGGAAAAAATTGTGATTATATTTTAGGCTAATTGCATGTTAATTTGGTATACAATATTTGATGTCTTTTGTTTTCATCCATCATTTACTTAGGTTAATTATCAAGTGTTTAACTTTGTGAAATGTCACCTTTCTTACTGTGTAATTAATTATATGATACTTAATATCGGATTTCTTTTTGGTTGAAATAGTTTGAAGTGCCTGTTTAGTAATTTTTTCTAAGAAGATCAATTTTATCACTTTAGAAATTGCTTTTATGATATGAAGTTGACCTCGAAACTTTTTAACCATTTATGATTTAACTACTGGCTACAAGCAAAGATGATAAAATCAAAAGGCTTAGCATGTCATTTCAAAGTCCTATTGATTAATTTAAGTCATATATTGCAAGTTCAATAATCAAACATACCCAACCAATATATGTGATTAAGCAAATATTCAATTGTAATGACAGTTTCAAAAGCTACAAAGGTCTTGTTCCTACCTTAGCTATAGAAATAGCTGGAAGAACGGTTGAGCATATGAAGTGTAGGATCGATTTCACCCTAAAGGGGGGGTGAATAGGGTAATACTATCAATTATAAACATTATTGTGGAATTTTATATAAAGTAATTTCAGCACAGATATCAGTTGTATAATAGCAGCATGGATAATAGCAGAATAATAAAAACAGAAAACAGAACACACGGATTTACCGGCTTCGGCAAAACTCTGCCTACGTGCTGTCCCCAAGGTTTCTACTAGAAATTAAATAGTCAGACGCTTACACACGTAAACTCGTGACACCCGCTATCGACTAACCTAACTCTACGCTCAAAACCCTGCCACAACTCAGACACTGAGTTTTGAATTCTCGAACTACACCATAACTCAGATTGTAGCATTCATGTGTACATTACTTGTGCATGTCACTTTTCATTTTTGTTTTCACTTAAACTTCGCCTTGATTTTTGAAATTGCACCTATGTTAAATCCAACTTGCAGCTCGGGTTTGACCTTGTGCTCGTGTCATGACTTTACTTGTATTGCATTTGAGTTGAACCCGGCTTTTCATTTGGGTTTGACATGTGCTCACTTGTCCCTATAGATTTATCAAGTGTATATTTGTATGCACGGCCTTGTGGCATGTACAGCGATACACTATGCATGTCACAAGTTGTTTGTGTATGATGATTTCAAAATAAATGATGACGAACAACCTAAATAACCGAGGCAAATAATATTTTCAAAATACATTTTATTTTACACTACAAAATTTATTTTTTAATCTTACTGCGTCGGTGTATATTTTTGCAGATTGCTCAGATGTTGGATTCAATTTGGAATAGAGTTGAAGATAATATACGAGTGAATGAGTAAAATGTAGTGAGGTGCATATCTAAATGACAATTGTAATGTAATTGAAATTGTATGGTAATTGAAATTGTATATATATAGTGAATGCTTGAATTTGTACTATTCAAAATTGTAATAAATATTTTTTAAATAAAATATCTGTTTGAATTCAAATTCTGTATTATTTATTTCATTTAGCAAATATTTATTTAATTATGTGAAAAATAAAATAGTACATTAACAAATACATTTAAATGAATATACATATATATGTTTATTATCATCTAACAAAAATCATATACTCGCATATTCAACAATCTCCCTCTTTTGATGATAACAAACATATATTTAAGATTTTGAACTTGTTAAATGTATTTGATTATTCAATTTGCTCCCCCTATTTGAATGCTCCCTCTCCACACAAAGCTCATCCTACATATATGCATGAAAATAAATAAAAATATGCAAGTAAGCCTAGATGCATATAGAAAATAAAATATTTGACCTTTATTTACCAAAATCTTAACTTTTCCCTTCCTCTTTTGTTATCGGCAAAAGAGTAACTATGTTAAAAAATAGAGATAAAGTGATAGACATTAAAATAACATTAAAACTTAATCGAATATAAATATTAAATTGCAATAAAAATAAAACAAAAATCATAAAACTCTGTTAGGTGCATATTCCACTTTAGAATGATAGGAATAATGTCATCAGATAAAATCATATAGTTGTGTCTATTTGCGGTATATTTGTATCAGGAATTTGAATATCTACTAACCATGCATAACCGTTAGGACTTTTAAATGAGATTAGTAATATTCCCAATATTATTATTTTTTATAAAAAATGAATTCAATTATCTTCTAACTACGCATAACCATGAGGACTTTTAAATAGGATTAGAATCAACTTGTCTATTTAATCAATAAATTTTGATATGCGTTCCATACATGCATAACCGTGAGGACTTTTAAATGAGAGCGAATACTTTGGATCTTTTTATTTCTTAAAACAATATAACAAATGAAAAAAAATGATTTCCTATTTAAAATACCACATATTGACAACTATATTGAATTTTGATGAGTGATGGTTGATAGAAATATGAGAGAATTAGAGATGGTCATAGAATTTTTGCCAACAAAAAAGTTTTTGTAACTCTTGTTTAAATTTATAAAGAAATTTACTAATTATACTATCTCAAGTTATAATATATGATGATTAATATCAACACTCGTCACTTTTTCAATCAATATTTATCTTTTGGATAATCAGTAGGGAGTCTGATTAGTCAATGCAGTCATTTAAAGTCAAATCCAAAAATAATTATGAAATCAAATTTTTAAAATGACTAATTTGAAACAAGGTCAACAAAAATATTTTCTAAAAGGGGTTTGATAAGAAAAATGTCTACTGATTGAAAATAATTTGAAGTGAAAAATATGTAGATATTTTCTTTGAAAAAACGATGCAGTTACTGAATGTCTCAACATAAACCACGTTTCACTAGTAATTTTTCTATCAACTTGTAACGACCCACAAATCCGTACCCCTTGAGTCAACACTATTCTACATCAATCAACTCAGATGTACAGAAATACGAACCATTTGGGTTAAAGAAGAAGAGGTAGAAGAAGAAAATAGAAAGCAATATCAGAATCTAACCATCGTGGCGGAATAAAATATAACAGATAATAAATAATCTTTACTCAAAAAGCAGATATATCTGTTTACATATTACATCATCAGAGTACATCGATCACAGTTAAACATCAATAACATACAACTAGATACATAGCTACTCAACACAGCGGAATATATATAAAACAAGTACGAAAGTACGTATCGTCATCCAGCTCGTCTCCTGAGCTCCAAAGCACCAAATCCTGTATCCTATAATACTCGGTCTGACCCGAGCATTACAGTTAAATAACACCCGAGTCAGTCTGGAATACCAGCGTGATAAAATCACACTCATATTGATTATTAAAGTTTCAAAAATCCTTTGAAAACAAAAGCATCTCGTAAGACCACGCCACAAATAAACATGTCGGGTTTTTACCTTACGATAGCTAAAACATTTTTATTAAAATCCTCTGATATTATAATAGGGTCTATATACAAATACTTATAAAATAGCCGAAATTGTTACATCTATTAAATTCTAGCTACTAGCTACAGAGTGGGTAATACAAACAAAGCTCGTACAAGGCTCGTAGGAAAATGGATTTCCAACTAATGACTAGGCACTGGGGTACCACCTGTCACAGTACGTGGCCTAGATCACAGTACCGAGGAGTACGCCCGCTCCCCTGCAACACAAGACCAGGACTACCCCTTACTGGATAATCCCGAGTGAGATCACCCCGCGGTTAGGATCAGCAACCGTACCACTAAGCCGAAATAAAAAGGGACATATAGACAGGGATGACCTTACCCTGAATGGGTGCTACCCACCTAGCCTTGCTGCATAACCCCAAATTTTCAGTCACTCCCGGTTGATGAGGCTTGAGGCTAAGCATTACCTTTTTAGAACATATCCCTTAGAATGCCCATCGTCCACCTAACGATGTTCCGAAAGCATTCATCCATACAAGTCCGTCCTGGGTTCGAGTGGAACCGAAGGCACTATTCCTACTACATCCATTTTGGAAATATCCTTAGGATTAGTAGCGACTAGCCCTTGCACTTCACTGCTCCATCTTCGAATCCAAACTCGTTTTCAACGAAAACGTACAAACCAGATCGAAGTGATTTTCGAGAAATAAATCTCGATTCCGGTCTCTTCGAAACGATCAGCGTATTTGTCCAATACTGATAGTCGATTATTTAACTATCAATTAATATTCACAAACAATCTCAACCAATAAATAATTTCCCAAATAATTTATAAATCCCAAAATATCTTCACAAGATATATTTCCACTTTTCAAACCCTTTTTGAAAACAGTTTTCAAACTATCTTCCTTTCTCAGAATAAATTCCAATTACTTTCTATTACCACTGGAATCACCAAGCACAAAACTTTAGATTTTTTTTAAAATAATTTAAAACGCTTACTTTGAAATGTACTTTAAAACATTTAAGTTAAAAACTACTTCAATAATTGGGTTAAAAATACATACTATATAAATATTTGAAAATATGGTTACTTTATAAAATATAAAACTAGGTTTTCACCTTTAAAACAAAATACTAAGTCACTTTTTAAATAATTACTACGATAATAGATTTGAAAAATATTTACTTTAGAATTTTGATATTTAGAAATAATAAATTCCTAAAATATGCTTTTTAAAAACAACATTAAAACTTTTTATCTTATATTTAAAAATTTACTTTGAACGTACTTGGCTATCCCGCGAAATATACTTTTCTTCACATTCTTCTTTAAATTACCAATTTCAAACACTTGAATCAATTTCCAAATTGATTTCCTATTTACTTCCTTTTTATTCCAAAATCCATTAGTTTCAGATTTTATTCCTTAATTATGATTTAAATTATTTTTAACTGAGAATACCAATTTTTGATTTCTCAAATTACTTCTTAATCCTTTTAAATAAATTTAAACTTTGAATTAAAAAAAAATTCTTTATTCCTTTAAAATAAAATCACTTGATTTCACAATTCATTAATTTTATGTTTATTCAAAATCTTTTCATACTCGAAGTTATTTATTAGTATTTTAATATCACTTCCATTTCTTTCAATTCATTCTTAATTTATTCACATTTTCTATAATTATTTCGCTTACAAATTTACCTCTTTATTTTCTTTCCAAGATCCAATTTATATATTTTTGGTAATTCATTATACCTAAATATATCCAATCAAACCATAACATTAAATATTCCAATATAATTCATCATAGAATATCAAATAATCACAACAGAGAATGTTAAATAATTTAAATAAATGTTGAGGGGTCCAGTTGGATCCCTCCAACCTTTTTTCCCTACATCCACAAACGTTAGCACAATATAAATATCTCCGCTATATAATGCGGAAATCAATCATTCCAAGGTGTAATATATACTAATATATAATATAACACACCAAAGCCAATCAATCAATCAATTATTTAAATTTAACCAATTAAATTTAAATTATAATTCAGCTGAGTGAGATTAACTCACATTTGATTTCTGTTTTGCAACCCACTTCCATTCCGACAAGTTTCCTTTCAAATATGGACCTTGAATAAATATTAGATGATTTTATTAATATTCGTACAATTCAAATAATTAATTTCCATTTGATAACTTTGATTGACTAATGATTTTATTTAAACTATTAGTTTCCCTTTGAAACTATTTTATTTTATTTTTAAAATTCCTGTTTACTTTTTCCAAACCTTATAAATTAATTTTCCGTTTCAATAAATATCAGCAGTAATTTACTTCACTGTATAAACATACATTTACAAATATAAATCTCTAAATCGAGGATAATTAATCAATTCATTTGTTTAAAGAAACTTCCTGTATCTATATATACATATTTACACAAGTTAACAAATAATTAAATAAAGAAACACCTCACCCACCTAACGAATCGAAGCCCTAGCTGCCGGCTCCACCATGTCACGCCGAAAATCACGCCACTGTAGCCATGCGTGCTTCGCGATGCTTCGCCACTGCCCCGCCCTACCATTCGCACACCCCCAATTCGCGAGCAACCCTTCCGCGTGTCGCCCCTTCTCAAGGCATCGCCTGAAACATGCCCAATTGCCACTTCATTATCTGGAACGAGATCAGATCTCGACGAGTTCGGCCAAGCTTGCCAAGCTCGAGCTCGAGTTTTCCACTGTCACGCCTTGATTCGCCCTTTAATTTTGAACGACACGGACCTATCTTCGAACGGCGCGTCGATTTGGGGAGATCGATTCGGCCATATTTTTTTTCGAGTTCGTTCGACCGTATGTATGACTCTCGACCTAAATTTGGGGTTAAAAAGAAAGTGTCGGCTATGTTATCTTATCGTGGACGAGAGAAGCGCAATTTCAGGAGAGTAGGTAGATGAAAGAAGGAAAAATGGTTACAGTTTTTGAAGGTGAAATCAAAAATTATTGATGTGATTTGATTTGACCGGTTAACTCATATATTATTCAAATTTAAATAGTCCCGATTAATATAGCCTAAAATCACGAACTCCTATCGAGGCGTGCCACTAGACGTTCATAACATTAAACCCCTATCCCGAACACAATGGAAAAGGTTTCGAGCCCAAATTCGATCGTATGGAGAAAGTAACTTTTTGGATCCAGTTATTAAATAGAATTTCCGATTTAAATATTCAGCGCGTTTACCTATCGTACGCTCACACAACAACTCCGATCAATACGAAATTTGAAATCCGATAATAGTACAATATTATGGATCCAATGGAACTGGTTTCGTTGAATTTCGAGACTGTGCCTCGAAAGACTATTTTTAAATTCAATTTAAACTATAAAATTTCAAAACTGAACAATTCAGTGTTAGATTCAATTTTAACACTTCTATTATATTCAACGTTATCAATATAAATTTTATAAGCCTTCAAATTATATTTTAACAGGCTTAAAATCTCAGATTTCATATTTTATCCAATTTCAAATTATTTAATTCAATAATTTAATTATCGAATAAATAGTGATATTTGGAATTCAAGTTAAAATTAACTTTTAAATATTCAAAATCGATTAAATATTCCGATTTTAAATGCTCGAAAATTTCGGTCGTCACATTCCTCCCCCCTTAAAAGAATTTCGTCCTCGAAATTACTAGTTAGGAAGAATAATCCAATACCCGTTTACTTTTCCCAAAACCAAACAATTTAACATCCTACCAACTATCTTTTTATAGAAGACCCAATATCATTTTATTAAAGACCCACTATTTCTCCAACCCGCTTTCCAAAACCTTTCATAGTTCCCAACAACATTATTAATTCAATCATTAAATTTATAATTCAAAACTAAGTTTTAAGTTTTCAGATTTTCTCAAAAAATTTCTAACTCCCTAAATTTCCGAAAAATTTCGCCAGCTCTCATTTGCGCGGCTAGCTCGATACAACTACAAAAGGCCTCTACGGGCTCCCAAATTTCAAAGAAAACAAAAGGCCAAGCGGCTCGATCAAAAACCCAATCAAATTTCATACAGAAATTTAAACACATACCTTTTTGTCGAGCGATTCAAATTTATCTTCTGAGTTCAAAACCAATTCTCTTTTCCCTTTTATAATACCTGTATATTCCACTTAGCAATAATATTCAATAACAACATTCAAAAATATTTTTATCGATTTCCTTACAAATGTCAATATTTATTCATTCAAATATTAACTTAGATTATATTTGTAATATCAGTTTCCAATTAAGAATTCACCATCACTTTCTTAAGTTTAGTATAAGCATTTTATATGCTTCTTTATTTATTTTCACCTTCCCACTTTAGTTTATATCTATTTCTATTCAAATTGATTCTTTCATTTCTATCTGAATTCAATTTATCTTCAACTCTGAACATTTAATTTTATCTTCCATTTATAACTGATTCATATCATTATTTAAATTAGTTTCACTCACCAATTTATTTTAATTTCCAATTTTGAAATCGTTTTGTCGCTTAACTAAAATATTCCCTAAAATTTTCAAAAAAATTTCTAACTTCCAAAATTTCTGAAATTTTTTGGCAGAGTCTCCTTTGTACGGAGGAGCTTTTGTAATTTGACAAAAGATATAAATATATATACATCAACCCATACGGTCGGAAAACCAAAAACAGTTCATATTTTCTATTTTTATTGCGTAGGCGTACCTTTATTTAGCATTTTAAGCAACCGGCTTATATTTTTAGCATCTAGCATGACCAAAATCCAGCCAAACGGCTTCCCTGTACTTACTCAATTTAAACATATAAGTACTATGTATAGGAAGTTTATAGCATTTCACTTAAATTTAAATAGCTAAAACATCGATCCTGTAACAATGCGTGTGATATACTGGCATAAACACATAAATTTCACATATAATGCATGTTATATGATTTCCATAAGCATATATAAGGTTTCGATACTTATTACAATTGCTTATAATCAATTCTCAAACCATTCCATTTAGTTGAAGTGATTTACAACTCACTTGCTTTTATTTAATTCATTCTAAGCAAAACAAACTCATATTCATTCCAATTGATGAAAAGATCAATTTATCAAACTGCTATTGATACTTCCATTTACGTCGAACGACCAATTTACTAATGCAATTCGACAATATTAATGTGAATAAATAATTACTTAAGCTTATAACCATTTAAATTGAATCCAACTCAATTTACACTTAATCCCATCCCATTTTAATTTATTCACAAACTTCCATTGCATTTCTTTCATATCCAAAAAGTTTAATTTCAAACCATTTTATTATACTCGACAACCAATATATTAAATAACCATCTCGCAATTTACTTAAGTTATTTATTTTCTTCAAACTATTCCACCCAATAACTTAAGTTTATTTATTCAACCAACTTCCCTTCAAATCTTTGATTTGATTTTCCTTGGGTCAAATCCCAACCATTTTATTAATTTATTCGATTAGTTTATTCTTTTATACATTTTTAAACTTTAATTCACATCAACAATTCATTATTGAATTTATTAATAATAAGGTTATTCAATTTATGCTTGAATTGGTTTTGTTTATATTTCACACCATATCCATTATAATCCAATTCAATTTTCATTCAACAACACTTCCAATTATAATCCCATACTTGATTTTCTTTTTCATTTATCTTGAAAATCATTTTATTTGATTTCCTTGAGTTCAATCTTATTTTATATCCCAAGTTTGGATTTTTTTATCTCAGAATACAATATTTTTATTCCGGCTTATTTATTTCCTTTTTAAATTTTTATAAACTACTCACTTATTAATATTCACTCTTCCCCATCTATTTGCAATCAATTATATTCACATTTTACTTTTAACTAGGGGTTATATATATATAATTTCAATGCTTTTCAATTCTTTTATAAGCTTCCGAAGCTCGTTTATTCTAATTCAATACTTGCTTAATTTACATTTATTTGTTTGAATATAATTTTATTCCAGTCAGTATTATCTATAATTCTACTGAATTCATTTAAATTCAGTTTTATTCCAACTCAACTTCAGTTAAATGTAGTTACGTATCATTCTTTTAAGTTTTATTAAGCAAGGACTTAATTCCATGTAATAACATTCATGACACAACTGACTTTTGATTCAATTCAATCCAAATTTAACTAAATTTTATTTCTCAATATATGTGAGTTTAAAACTTATTTATTTACTTAAAAGCTTATATTGCTCAGTTGAGTCATTTCATCATATAACCAAATTCAAATCATATATAACACTTACTAGCTTAAGGTATAAATTTTCATTTCACAATTATAATCATTTTACCTTTCAACTTTATATCCAATTTAATTCAATATCAATTTCAATTTTATTTAACTTATCTCAAGTTAAATTCAAATATATTTTCTTCACTTTCATTTGCTCAAGTTAAATTTTAATTCCTGGACTAAAATTTCCAATTTCTTCTTATTAATATAAACTTACTTATAAGTTCAATAGTTGATTCATTTAAACTTTTCACATTCTTTAAATAGAATTTCTTAGAATTAAATCGTCCGGTTTCATTTCCAAAACCATTTTTAAATGATAACTACACATACCCTTTTGGTATATCAAATCAAATCTTCGGATTTCAAACACTTGTTTTTACCAGACAAAATTTCCTTTTGAAATTTCTAAACAACTTGTATACCCAACAAGCCCAAAAAATATCATAACCAGCTATCCTGGCAGCAAATTCGTCACCTTAGAAACTCGAAAATGAATACTGATGATGTGGCCATCATCATCAGGATTATTTCCTAGCAATTGAAGTGAGTTCAATGCTTTTCTCTCCTTCTAAAACCCTTCCAATATTTTTAAATTCCAAATCTCTCTAGATTTCACATCCGATTCAAAAATATTTCTCGATATATATTATCTTCCCAACTTTTGAGAATCATTATCAAATTCAAAGGTATCTAAATTTCCAAATTCCAAATCCCAAATCCTTTAAATTTATATTCAAACATTACTTTGGAATTTTATCTTATTTTAATTATTAATCACACTATAATTTACATTTATAGTTTACATTTACAAATCTCATTTATATATGAATTTGTGTCTAGTTTTTAATTTTGGTTTCAATATCTTATTCAATTATGAATCACATTTACAAATTCCATTAATTTATTAATTTCTTCCTTAATCTCTGGTTATTATTTCAATTTCTTATTCAGTTCTCATACAATAATGATAATAATTAAGTATTATCACTTTCTACCATCCAAGCATCCATATATAATGATAACAATTTACGAAAAATTATTTCCTTTATATACAAAATAATTTTGAGTAAAATTATCTCATTTACCCTAGTTAAAACAATATTGTGTCGGTTTATCTTGTTTAAGAGTTTAGAAATCCCTATCGATAATATGGCGTCCCACACATCAACCAGAATCCATAAACACTCAACCGATAAATCAACACAATATAAAAACAATTTTATATTCACTAACAAATACACGCTCATATCTATTAATATGCTCAAATTCATTCTAGAGTATTACGGACTCTATTTAATGAGTAATTCCCACCAGGGCCAAGGTTATCACTAACCTAAGCTCTGATACCAATTGTAACGACCCGCAAATCCATACCCCTTGAGTCAACACTATTCTACATCAATCAACTCAAGATGTACAGAAATACGAACCATTTGGGTTAAAGAAGAAGAGGTAGAAGAAGAAAATAAAAAGAAATATCAGAATCTAAACATCGCAGCAGAATAAAATATAATAGATAATAAATAATCTTTACTCAAAAAGCAAATATATTTGTTTACATATTACATCATCAGAGTACATCGATCACAGTTAAACATCAATAACATACAACTAGATACACAGCTACTCAACACAGCGGAATATATATAAAACAAGTACGAAAGTACGTATCGTCATCCAGCTCGTCTCCTGAGCTCCACAGCACCAAATCCTGTATCCTATAATACTCGGTCTGACCCGAGCATTCCAGTTAAATAACACCCGAGTCAGTCTGGAATACCAGCGTGAGAAAATCACACTCATATTGATTATTAAAATTTCAAAAATCCTTTGAAAAAAAAGCATCTCGAAAGACCACGCCACAAATAAACATGTCGGGTTTTTACCTTAGATAGCTAAAACGTTTTTATTAAAATCCTCTGATATTATAATAGGGTCTATATACAAATACTTATAAAATAGCCAAAATTGTTACATCTATTAAATTCTAGCTACTAGCCACAGAGTGGGTAATACAAACAGTACAAGGCTCGTAGGGAGAATGGATTTCCAACTAATGACAAGGCACCGGGATACCACCTGTCACAGTACGTGGCCTTGATCATAGTACCGAGGAGTACACCCGCTCCCCTACAACATAAGACAGGGACTACCCCTTACTGGATAATCCCGAGTGAGATCACCCCGCGGTTGAGATTAGCAACCGCACCACTAAGCTGAAATAAAAAGGGACATCTAGATAGGGATGACCTCACCCTGTGGGTGCTACCCCACCTAGTCTTGCTGCACAACCCCTGATTTTCAGTCATTCCCGGTTGATGAGGCTTGAGGCTAAGCGTTACCTTTTTAGAACATATCCCTTAGAATGCCCCTCGTCTACCTGACGATGTTCCGAAAGCATTCATCCATACAAGTCCGTCCCGGGTTCGAACGGAACCGAAGGCACTATTCCTACTACATCCATTTTGGAAATATCCTCAGGATTAGTAGCGACTAGCCCTTGCACTTCACTGCTCCATCTTCGAATCCAAACTCGTTTTCCACGAAAACGTACAAACCGGATCGAAGTGATTTTCGAGAAATAAATCTCGATCCCGGTCTCTTCAAACGATCATCGTATTTGTCCAATATTGATAGTTGGTTATTTAACTATCAATTAATATTCACAAACAACCATCAACCAATAAATAATTTCCTAAATTATTTATAAATCCCAAAATATTTTCACAAGATATATTTCCACTTTTCAAACCCTTTTTGAAAAAAGTTTTCAAACTATCTTCCTTTCTCAGAATAAATTCCAAGTATTTTCTATTTCCACTAGAATCACCAAGCACAAAACTTTGGATTTTTTTTAAAATAATTTAAAACGCTTACTTTGAAATATACTTTAAAACATATAAGTTAAAAACTACTTCAATAATTGGGTTAAAAATACATACTATATAAATATTTGAAAATATGGTTACTTTATAAAATATAAAACTAGGTTTTCACCTTTAAAACAAAATACTAAGTCTCTTTTTAAATAATTACTACGATAATAGATTTGAAAAATATTTACTTTAGAATTTTGATATTTAGAAATAATAAATTCCTAAAATATGCTTTTTAAAAACAACATTAAATTTTTTAATCTTATATTTAAAAATTTACTTTGATCGTACTTGGCTATCCCGCGAAATATACTTCTCTTCACATTCTTCTTTAAATTACCAATTTCAAACACTTGAATCAATTTCCAAATTAATTTCCAATTTACTTCCTTTTTATTCCAAAATCCATTAGTTTCAGATTTTATTCCTTAGTTATGATTTAAATTATTTTTAACTGAGAATACCAATTTTTGATTTCTCAAATTACTTCTTAATCCTTTTAAATAAATTTAATCTTTGAATTTTAAAATAATTCTTTATTCCTTTAAAATAATATCACTTGATTTTACAATTCATTAATTTTATGTTTATTCAAAATCTTTTCATACTCGAAGTTATTTATTAGTATTTTAATATCACTTCCATTTCTTTCAATTCATTCTTAATTTATTCACATTTTCTATAATTATTTCCCTTACAAATTTACTTCTTTATTTTCTTTCCAAAATTCAATTTATATATTTTTGGTAATTCATTATACCCAAATATATCCAATCAAATCATAACATTCAATATTCCAATATAATTCATCATAGAATATCAAATAATCACAACAGAGAATGTTAAATAATTTAAATAAATGTTGAGAGGTCCAGTTGGATCCCTCCAACCTGTTTTCCCTACATCCACAGACGTTAGCACAATATAAATATCTCCGCTATATAATTCGGAAATCAATCATTCCAAGGTGTAATATATACTACTATATATAATATAACACACCAAAGCCAATCAATCAATCAATTATTTAAATTTAACCAATTAAATTTAAATTATAATTCAGCTGAGTAAGATTAACTCACCTTTGATTTCTGTTCCGCAATCCACTTCCATTCCGACAAGTTTCCTTTCAGATATGGACCTTGAATAAATATTAGATGATTTTATTAATATTTGTACAATTCGAATGATTAATTTCCATTTGATAACTTTGATTGACTAATGATTTTATTTAAACTATTAATTTCCCTTTGAAACTATTTATTCTATTTGTAAAATTCATGTTTACTTTTTCCAAACCATATAAATTAATTTTCCGTTTCAGTAAATATCAGCGGTACTTTACTTTACTGTATAAACATATATTTACAAATATGAATCTCTAAATCGAGGATAATTAATCAATTTTTTTTTAAAAGAAACTTCATGTATCTGTATATACATATTTATACAATTTAACAAATAATTAAATAAAGAAATACCTCACCCACCTAATGAATGAAGCCCTAGCTGCCGACTCCACTACGTCACGCCCAAAACCACGCCACTACAGCCATGCGTGCTTCGCCACTGCCCCTCCCTGTCATTCGCACACCCCCGATTGGCGAGCAACCCTTCCGTGTGTCGCCCCTCCTCAAGGCATCGCCTGAAACATGCCCAATCGCCACTTCATTATCTGGAACGAGATCAGATCTCGACGAGTTCGGCCAAGTTTCCCAAGCTCAAGCTCGAGTTTCCCACTGTCATGCCTCGATTCGCCCTTTGATTTTGAACGACACGGACCTATCTTCGAACGAGGCGTCGATTTGGGGAAATCGATTCGGCCATATTTTTTTTCGAGTTCGTTCGACCGTATGTATGACTCTCGACCTAAATTTGGGATTAACAAAGAAAGTGTCAGCTATGTTATCTTATCGTGGACGAGAGCAGCACAATTTCAGGAGAGTGGGTAGCGTGTGGAAGATGGAAAAATGGTTACACTGTTTTGAAGGTGAAATCAAAAAGTATTGACGTGATTTAATTTGACCGGTTAACTCATATATTATTTAAATTTAAATCATCCAGATTAATATAGGCTAAAATCACGAACTCCTATCGTACGCTCACACAACAACTCCGATCAATACGAAATTTGAAATCCGATAATAATACAATATTATGGATCTAATGGAATTGGTTTCGCTGAATTCCGAGACTGTGCCTCGGAAGGCTATTTTTAAATTCAATTTAAACTATAAAATTTCAAAACTGAACAATTCAGTGTTAGATTCAATTTTAACACTTCTATTATATTCAATGTTATCAATATAAATTTTATAAGCCTTCAAATTATATTTTAACAGGCTTGAAATCTCAGATTTTATATTTTATCCAATTTCAAATTATTTAATTCAATAATTTAATTATCGAATAAATAGTGATATTTGGAATTCAAGTTAAAATTAACTTTTAAATATTCAAAATCGACTAAATATTCTGATTTTAAATGCTCGAAAATTCCAGGTCATCATACAACTAGATTACCAGTGTTAATTGCATCTGAATTTCTTTTGGCTCAAAATTATCATTTGTTCGATGCTATAGACCAGACTGTGAAGTTCAACAATTTCTTAAAATCCTTTTTAATAGTTTTTAAATCTCTTGAATTTGAATTGAAGCCGTGTAAATAATCAAATCAGTGAGTATATCCATGAATATCAAGGGTAATCATCAATCATTAAAACAACATCATTAGTTCAAACAAATTTATATGAACTAGTTTAAAAATGAAAATGATTGGTCAATATTTTTGCTCAAACAAAAAATAAGAACAAGTCAAATAAGAATATATCAAATAAGAATAAGTCGGAATCAAAATCAACATTTATTTTATCATCACATAACTGGCTGATCTAATTCAGATTAAGGTGTAGGTTATCACATTTAATATATCATTCGAAACGAATATACCGTTACCTATTTTACCTTTACCGATAATATTTCGTTGTTGCCCACTGTGATTCTGCCACCTTTGTACTAGGATAAGGAACTTTGATTTTTTGCCCATTGTGTTTCTATAACAGCTAGAATCCAGACAACACTGTTATTGTCCCTAAGCCTGCCACCACACCCGCACGTTAAAAGATTTTTGTGACCTATTTGTTTTTATAGATCTATGGTTGTTAGTGGAAAATGATTTAAAAAATAAATTTGTGGAGACCCAAAACTATTTATATATGCACCTTTTGGCACCCAAATTTGTTAAACTTTAAGGTATTTTATATTTGTGCCTTTTGGAACTCAAATTGGTATAATTTTCATGTGTTGGGTCTATGCCAACAATTGCTTTGATTGTGTCCAATTTTTCTACAAATTGTGCACTCAGATTTGACTTTATTAAATTTGCTTTTAATAGGTTCAGATTGATTATATCTAAGTCCTTGTCTAACTGTACTAACAGCTTATTTACCTAATAGCACATTCAACGACCTTTCACTTTTGGAAATTTTTTCTAAAATAGTTGACAGTTGTTGGACTTGTGTTTTGAATGATTCGTTTTCGTTCAATAATTGCGTGCACCTTCTAATAGAATTTCCTCTTCTAGTGTTTTCACTCTCTTTCAAAATCAAAATATCATTTTCAAGCGATTTAATTGTAATTTTTTTATTTTTTAATTTCTTCTTCGAATGTTGGACACTTATTACACTTAGGGCTCTTAGTTTGATAGTTTTTAACCAATTGATTAAGCTGTTTATTTGATTCTATCAAACTATCTCTTTATGATTCAATTTTGGCATATTTTTCCCTAAGTCGTTGAAACAGCCATTTACTTCGTGGATTATATAAGTAATTTTGAGTGAGTAAGTTTTGATACTTCGCTTGGCTCATCACCATCGTTATCAGTTATATTACCTCGAATGCACAGATCTCCTTTCCCACTCCGACTATTAGTGCTTTCATATTCATCATTTTTATTCCACATGGCTGCAAAACTTCTCCTTTTTAATTTCTTTTCTATGCCGTGTCGATTCTAAGGATAATTAGGCTTGATGTGTCCGAGTTTGATGCACTTGTAATAGATGATCTCCCGTTCTTTTGGGTTGTTTAGTGCTTTGACTATTCTGCTTTTCAATTTTTGATTTAGAGCTGGATTTCTGTATTTGCGGTTCCACTTTTTGAATCTCTTTATTAGTAGTGTCAACTCAGCTGCTCCATTATCATCATCATCATCACACCGCCTTTTTTCAATCCTGTTAAGCATGTTTCTAAGTCAATTATGGAGGATCTCTCATGGATGTTGATTTTTTCATCGTATATTGCATCAAAAGTATTCCATATTTTCTATGCATTTTCACAATGAGAAACAAAGTTAAAATTATCTTGATTAATATAAGAATATAGTATATGCATAGCAAGAGCACAAATCGAAGTAATTTTCTCGTCTGTTATATCACACCCGTTTTTGATAATATCCCAACATTTAATATTAACAGATTTTAAATAAAATTCTATTTTTAATTTCCAATTCAGAAAATTTGTTCCATCGAAAATAGGAGGAATAATATTGAACCGATCTTCATTAAAAGAAGTCATTTTAAAAATTCAAATTTGTAAAACAAATATTGGTTTTTTGAAAAATCACAACTTTTAAAACAAAAATGGCTTTTGTTCCTAGCTCTGATACCACTTGCAGGATCGATTTCACCTTAGAGGGGGGTGAATATGATGATACTATCAATTATAAAAATTATTGTGGAAGTTTATATAAAATAATTTCAGCACGGATATCAGCTGTATAATAGCAGCACAGTTAATAGCAGAATAATAAAAACAAAAAATAGAACACATAGATTTACCCAACTTCGGCAAAACCCAGCCTACATGCTGCCTCCAAGTTTTCTACTAGAAATTAAGTAGTCAGACGCTTACACACGTAAACTCATGACACCAGCTATCGACTAACCTTACTCTACACTCAAAACTCTGCCACAACTCAGCCAGTGAGTTGCGAGTTCTCGAACTACACCACCGCAGTTCATCCACTAGTCACACGACTAGAAATTACAAGAGTTTAAAAGAAAAAATGCAAAGATTTAAAAACAATGAAACCCTAATTTATAAACTTTAGCCCACAACTTATTTATAATGACCGGCCCAAATATGTAGTGATAGAAAAAGTTATCCCCTTGTTCTTTTAAACCATCGGCGTTTATCCTCTGCCTCGTTTCTTTTCGCTCGAGCTTAAAAAGGGCTTCTTTAGCATTCGTTCCTCTTTACAAAAACTAGGACTTTTGTTAAATTGGGGTTGCCAACTTCAATTGCTCGATCGAATGATGATTCCACGTTACTTGCTCTGTCAATCGACCGTCTCCTTACTTTGCTCACGGCTCCTTCAATTTGAGTCGAGTTTATCTGTAGCAAAAATTATTACGTTCGTTCCTTCTTCGATTCATACTATACTCGACTTGATTCGAGTTCCTAATTGATGTTGTGATCTGTGATATGCTTGAACTCGAATGAGTATTGGTCGATGATGTTTTAGGGCTATATAGGGTTCGTTTCTCTAAATTTCATTTGTATATTTTATATGAATTCGTTTGATAATTTTATGCTTGAATTAATCTTGGCCTCTTGATTATGCATGAATGATTATGATGATTTTTGACCTTTTCAAAATCGTATATTTTTGCTTGGTTGTAACGGTTTTGATATCTGACTTGGTTCGACTTCCTTAGTCATCACGGCTTTGACTTTTCTGACGATGTTGATTTATTTGACTTTGGCCATTTGATTTGAACCTGTTATTCCATGATTTTTTTGAACTTGCGGAAAATATTGATTGACTTGTGGCTTGATACTGTGAACATGTTTCTGAAATGTTGTATTGTATTTGATTGGTTGCTTGTATATGCCGAGCCACTGATTTTGATCTGATTTCACTGCACAATATATGTTCGTGTCCACTCATGTATATATTCATGCATCCCTATGTACATTTGTGTTGGGCATTGTTGCAGTTTGGTTTTCCTACATTCACTTGTCTCATTGTAGTCTTGGTCGAGTCTTGTGCTTATGCTCTAATCACTTTGAATTTTGTGCTTGACTATATGCATATTGCTGTTACTTTGTTCATGCTTCGAAGTCTGGTGTAGATATAGTTCTGGCCACTATGTACATTGTTTGCCATGTGTATATTGTTTTCTGATCTGGTTCCATTGATGATGCTTGTCTGGTTTAGCGGCTGTCTATTTTGGTTTTGCTACAGAAATTGTTTTCGTTTGATACTTCAGCATTACTTTAAACTGCAGGTGTCTTTGACTTGTATACTTCACTGTCTCCATATTGTGTGTCATGACTTGATAAATTCTGATTAAATTTGGCCTTGACTTTCGTCAGTGCTTTACTTGCATTGTTTAAGTTGGTCTGCACTTCCTTGTCTATACTGCCTCTGGTTTCACTGCATAGCTTTGAGACTTCTTGTTTTCACATATGGATATGTTTTGTTGACAAGCACATTCTCTTGAGTCTGGTTAGACTAGAGACTGTAGCATTCATGTGTACATTACTTGTGCATGTCACTTTTTTATTTTTTTCACTTGAACTTCATCTTGATTTTTGGAATTGCACTTGTATTGAATACAGCTTGTAGCTCGGGTTTGACCTTGCGCTCGTGTCATGACATTACTTGCATTGCATTTGAGTTGAACTCGGCTTTTCATTTTCGTTTGACCTATGCTCACTTGTCCCTATAGATTTATCAAGTGTATATTGGTGTGTACGGCCTTGTGGCACATACAGTGATACATTGTGCATGTCACAAGTTGTTCGTGTATGATGATTTCAAAATAAATGATGACGAACAACCCAAATAACCGAGGAAAATAATATTTTCAAAATACATTATATTTTACACTGCAAAAATATTTTTTTTTTTCAATTTTTCTGCGTTGGTGTATATTTGCAGATTTCTTAGATGCTGGATTCAATTTGGAATAGAGTTGAAGATAATATACTAGTGAATGAGTGAAATGTAGTGAGGTGCAAATGTAAATGATAATTGTAATGTAATTGAAATTGTATGTTAATTGAAATTGTATTGTAATTGAAATTGTATATATAGTGAGAGCTTGAATTTGTACTATTCAAAATTGTAATAAATATTTGTTTAAATAAAATATCTGTTTGAATTTAAATTCTGTATTATTTATTTCATTTAGCAAATATTTATTTAACTATGTGGAAAAAAATAGTACATTAACAAAAACATTTAAATGAATATATACATATATATGTTTATTATCATCAAACAAAAATCATATACTCGCATATTCAACATTAAGCACTCAAATTTACACAATCATTCAAGGGACCAACATTTTAGGTTTGTGAAGAGGACCACTAACCAGAGTTGGAAGTTTTGCAACAAAATCATTATGGGTTTCTTTCTATCCAACAATGGGTTAGTAAGAGTTAAGCGCAAGTTGACAAGCACCATTGTCCTAGTGGTTAAGTGGTTCAACTTCGGTGCGAGAGGTCACAAGTTCGAAACACGCGTTGCGTGATTCGAACATTTATTGACATGTGATATGTTGTTCCAGTGATATGTTGTATATAAAGTACCATTTCAAAAGAAAAAAGTTAAGCGCAAGTTTATCTACGTAAAATTTTCTAAGTGTTTTAATAAAGAAAGAATAGGTTTCATATATGACTTCTTGAGGATAGCTGTGACGCCCCACCTCTATACCCACGCTAGCCAAGAACACTACGGTGTAGTGCTGTCAACTCGCACGGAGAATAAGGCTGTTGAGGAGCGACCATCAATAGTTAGGCCTTATACTAGTATTGGTTATCTCAATGTGAGTGGTATATAAATATATTTTCTTTCATTTTTCATCTCTGATTTATTTTCTCCCATCGACATACCCCAATTCCAGTATAAAACGAACTACGATGGTTCGTAATAGTTTAGAACAGTAAATATAAAATATCACACAGATAATATAATGCGGAACACAAATCAAACAGAAAGTCCCATATATACAATAACTGATGTCAGTTACAATACATTTGATACAATACATATGACACGGTACATATGATACAACTACAACAGTCGACTAAGGAAGTTACATATACAAGTACATTAACGTATTTAATATACATGAATACATATCTTCCTATACAATTTTACGGACTACTACAAATGACGACGACTACTCCAAAAGATATGAAAGAACTTCATAGCTCTAGCAGCAACCCAAAGCAGAATATCTACAACCTGAAATACTCGATCTGACCCGAGTATTAAATTTAAAAGAAAATAATACTCGGGTCAGTCTAATTCAAACTCAGTTATTAGTGCACAGAAGCAATAATAATTAAATAATGAATAGACGACAGTAATTAAACCAAATCAGAATGCAATTCAGAATATTGAATTGAAATAAACAAAACAGTTCAAACCATTGGAATATCAATTAAAATATTAATTCAAGTAGGGCTGTAGTACACGCACGCGTGCACTGCCTCGCCACTACTGAATATGGTGTACGCAAAAAGATCCATAAGTCAAAACAAATAGAATATCATACACGCCATACCGTGTGGCTGCAGTTCACGCTTGCGTGCACTGCCTTGCCACTATAGTGACGAAGTACCCAACGAATACCGTGTGGCTGCAGTTCACGCTTGCGTGCAATGCCTTTGCCACTACAGTAATGATGTACACAATCGGCCCAACCCTCAAGTTCAAGCATGAAGTACACATGTAATGCACATGCCAACAATCAAAGACATGCACCAGTGTACCAAGCCACCACACAAAAAAAACAATCTACTGTGCAACAGCCCTGATATGCAACTCACTAAAATAATGGAGTACATAACTACATGAAGCCCATCAGCAGTGAATATCAAAAATGCAGACTTGAACACACATGTGATAAACTTTAGGTAGAAAATATGCACCAACACATATGCTCAAGCGTCTGCATATTAAATATGCAATCAAAAGTTGTAATGAAACAACAAAATGCCCAAGTATCTGCATATAAGATATGCAAAACGAAAGTGGCAGTGAAACATCAAAGAAATGCGCAAAGATAAGGCAACGCAGCAGCGACACACCAAGGTATATTTGCATATTAATTACGCAAACAAAAGTTGTAGTGCAATACATCATTATCAAGTATATTTATAATGAAATTTCAACTCAAAACAGTGAGCTACTGAACAAATATGCTCATGAATAATACAAGTGAATGACAACACTGCAACAGAAAAACAGTGAATCTAATATCACACAGATTCAAATGATCTGGTTCGCTACAATTTAACTTCAACAAGATTACATGCATCCTGGAAATGGGGTTGATACAAGCAACTGAGCAGTGTCAGTCACCAAGGTAATCAACAGAGGTGAACCAGGCAAACAGAGCTTCAACCACTCAAAGCTCAAACATGGGGACTAAAATGAAACAGAGGTGGCTGCAAAGAGTTGCAGACCAACCAAGGGACAAATATGAGTACAACTCGATATATAACTAAGGTTGTAGAGAAAACTACAGCAGCATTTGTTGACCAACCAACAACAGAACGAAATGCAACAGAAATGCCAATAGGTCAGAGACAGTGCAAGTGAATCAACAGTGAATCGAAGTTAGTGAGAACCCTGACTCAAACTCGGGACCAATTACAACAAAACCAGTTAAAGATACAGAGACAGTAATAACTGCGAATTCCAAATCAGTACGCATAACTACAGATTTCACGTTCAAGTGCAAGCCAAAGTAAAAGTCCAAAACTTTTAAACTTAAACCAACAAGAATACAAGTAAACAGGTGCACATTCCAGTACTTGAACCACTGACCAAATTCCAAACAACACCCGTGCATGAATACGAAAATACAACATAATTAATATCAGTGGGCATAAATAATCACTGAACAAAGGAGCATCCTCAAAGACTAGATGAACAAGTCCGGATGTAATGCATACAAATGCACAAGAACAAGGTTGAAAATTATCACTTAAACGAAGGCAGTAAAACAGGCGTGCACAGAGAATAAGCAACAGGTAAGGGACGAAGCATTGTCAAACATTTTTAAAAGCCGTGGTTATAAAAAAAAAATTCAAATCAATGCTTCAGGATTGATTACAAAGATGGCCAAAGACGAACCTCACAGGGGCCATAAAATCAAAGCTCTAAGGATCGGTGATGCTAGAAATTCACGAAATCAAAATACAGTTTAACCAAAGATGTCAAAACCGTGAGCATCAATTAGTTAACCATAGAAAAGCACGAACTAGAACAAAACAGAAATCAAATGTCACAAAAATGCCAAAGTCGACATTAAACAAGTCAGTGCCTAAGAATCGAACCAAAAACAGTCGAACACGAGAGGAATTAGATGTGAGTGAAGGGTACCACTCACCTTGTCGACGAATTGAAGCATCACGGAGACGAGCGAAGCCAGAACGAACGAAACCCTAATTTGGGAAGAAGGGGTAGGACGAGAGAGACCGCCATTATCTTTCGTTTATTTGGTACTAGGGTTTTTTTTTTTAGAATGAATGAAAGAAAATTAAAAAGGGGAAAAAAAGGAACGGTATAAGCCTTGTAAATTTTCACGGGGCCACGATTTCAATTTAAAGCCCAAATTTCCTTTTAATAATTTATAAAAGAATTTTAATTAATATATTAAACTTAAATTTGCAATAAGCGAAAACATTAATCGTTTAAAATCGATTATAAATCGACACGAAATACAGGGTTGTTACAGACTCCCCTCCTTAAAGAAATTGCGTCCACGCAATCATAAGGAACAAACGGATAAAAAGTAACAACCATATGAGAATATCATCACAAGATGAAGAAATTTGAAATAGGAAGTTCACCACAAAGAGCACGAGAGAGAGAGAGAGTGAGAGAGAGAGCCTGAACGTGTTTGCTCGATGAATTCTCTGGATTCCAATGTGAAATCCATAGATTTTGAGAACCACTGAGTTTTCACGAGAAAAACATCTTTATTTCGAGGGTGCTGAACCTCCGAAGCAATGATGTGAATAGAAGGTTGCTCAAGAATAAGGATCGGAAATCCCTAAGGCATTTCCGTAATTGGAAGACGTAGGAAACGTCATGAATAGCAGAAAATTGAGCCGGTACACCGGCGTAGTACTATATAAACACCAAAGAAATCTTTTAATTTCATAAAAGAAATTCACAAATTCTCAACAAAATTTAATTATCGAATAGATAATCAGAATACAGAAATCACAAAACAGCAATATCTAATCACCATTCGATAATTAGAAAACAGCAAAATCAGCAAATCTAATTATCAACAAAGATAATTAGAAAACACAAATATCTAACTATATAAAAAACACGATAATCAGGAATTACCACAACGGTAATCAAATTTCAAATCAGCAAATATTCAATTATCAAAACGATAATCAAATCTTGAATCACAAATATTTAATTATCACAAACGATAATTAAATCTCAAATATCTAATTATCACAAGCGATAATTAGAAACAATAAATATCTGATTATCAAAAACGATAATCAGAAATCACAAATCAACGAATATTTAATTATCACAATTGATAATTAAATCTTAAACCGCAAATATTTAATTATCACAAATGATAATCAAATCACAAATATCTAATTATCACAAACGATAATTAGAAACAATAAATATCTGATTATCAAAAATGATAAATCAGAAATCACCAACATCCGATTATCGAAACGATAATCAGAAATCACAAATTATTCAATTAACGAGTCCGGAATTAACCGAAATAGCAAACGCACATGACCCATAACCACGAGTTTTACTAAATCGTTTAGTTCACTTCATCGTTTTCTTGAAAGTGCATAGTTGTGTATTTTAAAAATAACATTTCACATTCTCAAACGGACAAGTCCGGAATTAAGCGAATCAGTAAAAGAAAGGGGTCATAGTCCTCGATTTTCCTGAAACGTTTAAATCGCTTCCTCATTCTTTTGAAAGCGTAAACTGTAAAACTTCTGAAAACAATTTTCATTTATTTTATAAATAATAATAATAATAATAATAATTTACATTCTCAAACGAACAAGTCCGGAATTAAGCGAATCAGCAAAAGAAAGGGGTCATAGTCCTCGATTTTACTGAAACGTTTAATTCGCTTCCTCATTCTTTTGAAAGCGCAAATCGTAAAAATTTTGAAAACAATTTTGATTTATATTTAAAACAATTTTTAAAACACGTGATTAAAGCAGCAACATCCGTAGCAACTTCGACATACGTCAAAATTTCATCGAAATAATTGGCATCAAAATATAATACCAACGAATTTTCATTTATCGAAAATGTCGCAGGAATTTTTTCAAAGATAGAAAGGGATATCATACCCTAAACTTGTATTCATAACAAGTCGATAACACACGAATTCACCAATGCACAAAAATTGATAAAACTTATCAATGGAAATCACAAAAATTGGTGAAGCACAAATTCTAGAAATCTACACAAGAAATCCAGATATCACAAAATGAGAGTACGAAAACTCAAATGGGAGTATGGAAACTCGAATGAGAGTATGGAAACTCGAATGGGAGTATGGAAACTCGAATGGGAGTATGACATAGAATAAAAGATATGGCATAACATAAAATATCCATAATGACATACTACAATAAGTATGTAAATAATGATCAACAGGAGATCAACCGATAAGAGGTATGGCATAAATATGAAATACCCATACTGACATACAACTATAAGTATGCAAATAATGATCAACAGGAGATCAACCGATAAGAGATAATCGATATCACAAGAATCTTCTCAAAGATCCAAAGAGGTATCATACCCTAAATTTGTACTCATGACAAATCAATAACATATGAATTCACCAATGCACAAAAATAGGTGAAGCATAAAATTTTCAGAAATCAACATAAGGAATCTAGAAATCACAGAAAAAGAGAAAGAGGCCTATCACATGACGGTCTGAAGACCAAGGGGAGCTACCCCGCATGTGTGAATGGAATCACACAGATTGAGGTCAAGACTAACCAAAAAGCAGAAAGGTATGTGTGAATGGAATCACACAAATGGTGTCTAGTCTGACCATCAGAACGATCATCATGATCAACGAGGAGTGTCAATTACACTAAGCATGTGTGAATGGAATCACACAGATTGAGGTCAAGACTAATCAAAAAGCAAAAAGGTATGCGTGAGTGGAATCACACAAGTGGTGTCTAGTCTAACCTTGCAATGAAAGAGACATCACGCAATTGCTAGTCTAATTCATAAAGCGATCATCAAGATCAACGAGAAGTGTCAATTACACTAAGCTAGTGAATATAAAAGTTTAGCTTCATGTCCCATAACCACTAGCTTAACTTAAATATTTACGAACAAATTGTAGATCTTCACTAGAAAAATGTCACAAGTGGTTCAATCGAACAAGTCCAAAAATTAACCGACGAAGTAAACGCAAGCGTTTCATACCACTTGTTTTGCTAAGCCGTTTAATTAGATTTCTCATACGAGTGAAATAAAGGTTTGTATATACTAATAGATTGGAAAACGGTTTAGGAAAAGATTTTGATATTGAAAATAGAGTTGAAAACATTTTGATAAAAGAGTTTTGCTACTAGTATTGAAACATTTATATTTTTAAAGTGACAAATCACAAAAATGATTGTAGAAACAATCAATCACAAGAATTCACATACGAAGACGTGAATAGAATCCAAAGAAATCGATACCGAATTCATCGAAGGGTATGTTCACAAAAATCCCGAAGAAATGGTCATCAAAGTTGCTAATAAATGATAGCAACAAATTGGGAAATAATCAAAAATCGATTAAATTTGGAAACCAAATCAATTCACTAAAATTACATTCGAAGATGTGAATAAAATCCAAAGAATTCGATTCTAAATCCATCAAAGTAGGAATATCCAAAAATTCCAAAAATAGAAGTTTTCAAAGTCGACAAAGATGACAACAACTAATCGAAAAAGAAGAATCGATTGACAAATGGAATAACGAAACAAAACGAGCATAAATGCATAAATGACTTCAACAAAAATAAAAATTAAGTCAATGCCAAAGTCAACAATTAATGGCCATAATAGAGTACAAAACGATTCAACATCATCATCAAAGGACTCAACGGCAAACCAAGTCAGAGTCTTGGAAATCAAGAATTTAGAAATTTCTCAAAACAAAGTGACCGAAGTCGAATGGAAATCAATCCGAGGAAAACATAAAATATCAAGTTCGGAATCGCTGAGATTCGAACAAAATCAATCATCGGCTAAATCAAATCAAAGCCGAAAACACAAGAATCAAAATCAAATGCATATGAATAAGCGTTAGGAATTCATACCTAACAATCAAAGATAATCATTTGCAAATATGAGAGATAAAACGTCGACAAACAGTTGTAACACATGTACTATCTAAGTTATGTTTTATATTTGTGCTAAACCCCAGGCTCTGATACCAAGCTGTGACGCCCCACCTCTATACCCACGCTAGCCAAGAACACTACGGTGTAGTGCTGTCAACTCGCACGGAGAATAAGGCTGTTGAGGAGCGACCATCAATAGTTAGGCCTTATACTAGTATTGGTTATCTCAATGTGAGTGGTATATAAATATATTTTCTTTCATTTTTCATCTCTGATTTATTTTCTCCCATCGACATACCCCAATTCCAGTATAAAACGAACTACGATGGTTCGTAATAGTTTAGAACAGTAAATATAAAATATCACACAGATAATATAATGCGGAACACAAATCAAACAGAAAGTCCCATATATACAATAACTGATGTCAGTTACAATACATTTGATACAATACATATGACACGGTACATATGATACAACTACAACAGTCGACTAAGGAAGTTACATATACAAGTACATTAACGTATTTAATATACATGAATACATATCTTCCTATACAATTTTACGGACTACTACAAATGACGACGACTACTCCAAAAGATATGAAAGAACTTCATAGCTCTAGCAGCAACCCAAAGCGGAATATCTACAACCTGAAATACTCGGTCTGACCCGAGTATTAAATTTAAAAGAAAATAATACTCGGGTCAGTCTAATTCAAACTCAGTTATTAGTGCACAGAAGCAATAATAATTAAATAATGAATAGATGACAGTAATTAAACCAAATCAGAATGCAATTCAGAATATTGAATTGAAATAAACAAAACAGTTCAAACCATTGGAATATCAATTAAAATATTAATTCAAGTAGGGCTGCAGTACACGCACGCGTGCACTTCCTCGCCACTACTGAATATGGTGTACGCAAAAAGATCCATAAGTCAAAACAAATAGAATATCATACACGCCATACCGTGTGGCTGCAGTTCACGCTTGCGTGCACTGCCTTGCCACTATAGTGACGAAGTACCCAACGAATACCGTGTGGCTACAGTTCACGCTTCGTGCAATGCCTTGCCACTACAGTAATGATGTACACAATCGCCCAACCCTCAAGTTCAAGCATGAAGTACACATGTAATGCACATGCCAACAGTCAAAGACATGCACCCGTGTACCAAGCCACCACATAAAAAAAGCAATCTGCGGTGCAACAGCCCTGATATGCAACTCACTAAAATAATGGAGTACATAACTACATGAAGCCCATCAGCAGTGAATATCAAAAATGCAGACTTGAACACACATGTGATAAATTTTAGGTAGAAAATATGCACCAACACATATGCTCAAGCGTCTGCATATTAAATATGCAATCAAAAGTTGTAATGAAACAACAAAATGCCCAAGTATCTGCATATAAGATATGCAAAACGAAAGTGGCAGTGAAACATCAAAGAAATGCGCAAAGATAAGGCAACGCAGCAGCGACACACCAAGGTATATTTGCATATTAATTACGCAAACAAAAGTTGTAGTGCAATACATCATTATCAAGTATATTTATAATGAAATTTCAACTCAAAACAGTGAGCTACTGAACAAATATGCTCATGAATAATACAAGTGAATGACAACACTGCAACAGAAAAACAGTGAATCTAATATCACACAGATTCAAATGATCTGGTTCGCTACAATTTAACTTCAACAAAATTACATGCATCCAGGAAATGGGGTTGATACAAGCAACTGAGCAGTGTCAGTCACCAAAGTAATCAACAGAGGTGAACCAGGCAAACAGAGCTTCAACCACTCAAAGCTCAAACATGGGGACTAAAATGAAACAGAGGTGGCTGCAAAGAGTTGCAGACCAACCAAGGGACAAATATGAGTACAACTCGATATATAACTAAGGTTGTAGAGAAAACTACAGCAGCATTTGTTGACCAACCAACAACAGAACGAAATGCAACAGAAATGCCAATAGGTCAGAGACAGTGCAAGTGAATCAGCAGTGAATCGAAGTCAGTGAGAACCCTGACTCAAACTCGGGACCAATTACAACAAAACCAGTTAAAGATACAGAGACAGTAATAACTGCGAATTCCAAATCAGTACGCATAACTACAGATTTCACGTTCAAGTGCAAGCCAAAGTGAAAGTCCAAAACTTTTAAACTTAAACCAACAAGAATACAAGTAAACAGGTGCACATTCTAGTACTTGAACCGCTGACCAAATTCCAAACAACACCCGTGCATGAATATGAAAATACAACATAATTAATATCAGTGGGCATAAATAATCACTGAACAAAGGAGCATCCTCAAAGACTAGATGAACAAGTCCGGATGTAATGCATACAAATGCACAAGAACAAGGTTGAAAATTATCACTTAAACGAAGGCAGTAAAACAGGCGTGCACAGAGAATAAGCAACAGGTAAGGGACGAAGCATTGTCAAACATTTTTAAAAGCCGTGGTTATAAAAAAAAAATTCAAATCAATGCTTCAGGATTGATTACAAAGATGGCCAGAGACGAACCTCACAGGGGCCATAAAATCAAAGCTCTAAGGATCGGTGATGCTAGAAATTCACGAAATCAAAATACAGTTTAACCAAAGATGTCAAAACCGTGAGCATCAATTAGTTAACCATAGAAAAGCACGAACTAGAACAAAACAGAAATCAAATGTCACAAAAATGCCAAAGTCGACATTAAACAAGTCAGTGCCTAAGAATCGAACCAAAAACAGTCGAACACGAGAGGAATTAGATGTGAGTGAAGGGGACTACTCACCTTGTCGACGAATTGAAGCATCACGGAGACGAGCGAAGCCAGAACGAACGAAACCCTAATTTGGGAAGAAGGGGTAGGACGAGAGAGACCGCCATTATCTTTCGTTTATTTGGTACTAGGGTTTTTTTTTTTTTTTTAGAATGAATGAAAGAAAATTAAAAAGGGGGAAAAAAAGGAACGGTATAAGCCTTGTAAATTTTCACGGGGCCACGATTTCAATTTAAAGCCCAAATTTCCTTTTAATAATTTATAAATGAATTTTAATTAATATATTAAACTTAAATTTGCAATAAGCGAAAACATTAATCGTTTAATGTCGATTATAAATCGACACGAAATACAGGGTTGTTACAATATCCATTTAGCTTGGTTAAGTTTTTCAATGCAAAGTACAAACTGTTGAAAAATGTTCGATTCTTAAATGAATAATCCTACGCTTTTTCTTTTTTGCTATTAATGATATGTTAAAATATGTTGCATATTTAAAAGTACATTTATTAAATTGGTAGACAAATCAAATTCATGACCTTTTGTTTATATGTCTAATGATAAATGATACATTCTCTTTATAATAGGAGCATGTTTCATACAAATATATTTTTAATTCTTAAATGCAAAAAGGAACATTTATTACGTTGGTGTCATATGAACGGGTTTTAGTTCCTAAGATGTAAAATGTGCAGTTATTAGATGGTGTCAATGATATGTTTTCTGCTTCGCATGAACAAGTACATATGAACAAGGTTCATATAACATGTTTTCTGCTACTAATGACCTGTTAAAGTGCACTATAGATTTCTACAACTGTCAATTTAATTTACCTTTTTAAATTCTTTTATCATAAGATTTTGAATTACTAGCAATGTCTAGGACTAGATTTTTCTTCAACCACTACTAACAAACTTATAATGATGTTCATAACAATGGATGAGCCAATTCTTAGCTCATTTAAATTTTCTAACTTACTTTTTGTAGTACTTTTGTCTAATCTAAGTAGTAAACTAATGATAGTACTTCACATTTATGCTAAACCAAAGATTAAATCTTAAAATCAAAGTTGATTTTTACATATATGTAAGGCAATGAAGAAATGAACGTGGGTTAATTTTCTTCCATAATTATGTACAAAACACAGTGGTCTCAAATTTATGTTTCCATCTTAAATGTTTCCCCTTTTATAAATTTTAGATTTAATATAATCAATTAAGTTGAGTATAATGGGTCTTTTTTTCAAGTTTCCTTACATTCCTGATTCACATCATAGTATAAGAAAAACAAAAAAATTTGTCCACCTTTCCATCAACCTAGAACTTAAATGTTAGTTTAGCATTTTTACAATCTTTTAGCTCATTAAATGAATATATATTTTTAAATAGAGTTATTTTCATATATTTTTTCCAGCAAAATGGAAAATCTTTTGCATAAGGAGTAATTAAATAACTTGATAATTCATAAGTTTAATGAAATATGAGAAGTTATTTTCAAGCTTATTGCAAATTTCCTCCATTTTGTTAAATAATGAATAGGTAGTTTAAGACAGCTACTGTTTCTTTCAAATGAAATTTTTTTTCTCACGATAAATGAAAATCACTAATCATATAAGCATGTTGTTTTAGTTTAATCTAAATTTAATTTGATGACTCATATTATATTAAATGTTTGAACTATAAACTTGACAAGAAACAATATAAATCAAAGTGTAACCAGACACTAGTTAATTTTTTCTTTTAGATTTGCAACAGAAGCTTATGATGATGATGAGAATCAATGGATGATAACAAATAATAGGTGAAGAGAATTATTATTTCAATTATTTTGCAGATAAGTACATTATTTGTTTAGTTCTAAATTTTCTTCATTTGTTAATTTTAAATATTATTCTTTCATTTGATAATTTACAATATTAATGTTTTCTTTAGTTTTTATACTTGCTTTGGCACTAAGGAAATGAAGGTGCAGAAAATGTTGATAAGGATTCATCTTTTCAAGATAATTGCTAAGAAGATGGAAATCGCTATGGTACGTTATATTTTGTGTTTAACATAAACAAATGATGAAGTTATGCTAAAGGGTTCTTAAAACAAGATTTTCAATGGATGAGTTTCAATGGAGTTCATGTTTATTTAATAAAAGCATTTATTACATGAGGAAGATGCTCAAATATTTGATACATTTACAGCATTTTCTATTAATAATGAAATGCATGAGCATTTAATGTTTAGATATCAAGTTTTTTTTTGATATAACTAACTATTTATTTTGTTTTCCTATACTGGATACTATCACTTAGTAGGTTCCACTGAATTTTATATTCATTAAGAGTAGCAATATTAAACACGTACATCATGAATTTTATGTTCAGTAGGATTGCCTGAATGGAGTCAATCCAATGAGTTTTGGAAGTCAGCCTATCAGTCGAATATTGACCTTTTACTATCTTTATGCCATTTAATATTCAATTGGTAATTTTATCTTGACATCATAGGCTGTTCATGTTGCAGATTTGGGATATCCGTCAATTTCAGCATGTAGCTTCAACATGATAGACCTTTTTTAGGTAAAAAGACTGATATTCATTTTTCTTGATCTAACATTTCATATGGCTCACTCTTTATGCTTGCATATCATAGACTGTGACCAATCTCTTTAGGTGGACTATGATACATATTTTTGTATTGTTTGGTTTAAAATATTTATCTGTTATATTTTGGTAGACTGATATAGGATGAACTTCTTGAAAACATGGTATATTTTTTTATTACATGTCTAATCTATGAGATTAATGATGTGTATATACTTACCTTAACTCTTGGTCTAGAGTTCAGATTACTATATCTAGTATTGGTGTTCATGTTTAGAATTGAGTCTTTATTAACACTTCTCTAATCAAATTTTGGAGCTCTTCAAACTCTCTAATACATTATAGTAAAAAGAAATTAGAAGCATAATTTGCAATGATAAAATTTTGGCGCTCTTCAAAATACTCACACAATTGCTGTAAAAAAAATGGTTAGTCGAAGAGTAGTTGAGCTAGGCCCAGTTATTTATACTCACGTCCTTGATCGGTAGGTTTTTCTTTTTCTTCTCCTTTAAGTTAGCTCAACATATTTTGTGTTAAGGAAACAGCTCAACAATGTCATAGAGAAAATGCCTTCTACACAACATTCATCTATTTGTAAATCTGTTTACACTTATTTTCTATATTATGTATTTTGTGTGATGCTAATAATAATGTAATATATTTTATGATCATGAATGCTTGAAATGTATATAAGTGCCATCAGCTTCATAGGAGACAATGCAATATAAAGTTTGCTAAATCTGTTAAATCCTTCTACGTCTTTTCAAATTAGCGAATTAAATTAAACTGAATAATCACTCAAAATATTGGATAATTGGTTGTTGATTGCTAAATAATTTCAATGTATGGTAAATACTAAGATGAACTATATGGCAATATCCTTTTCAACAATACTTGTACGTGTAGGTAAAGCTAGAGGATTCATTGCTTCAGTATCAGATGCCATGGTTGCTACTCTTCTCTGCATCACGTAGGCCATGCTTGCATTTAACTCTTTTGCTTAATTAATTAACTCTTTTATAGATTTGTATCCCAATTATTCCCTTTACTTTACTCTATAGGTACATAAAATATTGCTTTGCTATATGGAAGATTGCTGGCAACAATTACTAAAAGGTATGTTTTTATGCTTTTAAATTTATGTGTTATCATTATATATGATATGAATCTGCTCTTGGTTTGGTCAAGTAAATAAATATATATATTAAGTCAGGTTGTGCGGGAAAACACTAAACATAGAAATGAGATGTTATTGGAATTTTATGAAATTTATTAAGTTTATAAATATAACTGAGTTTTATAGAAATTTTATAAACAAGTCCAGAAAAATTGACTAATTCTTACAACATGTAAGTAAGTTTAATAAAAATTAAACACAATTATGGAAATTAAACATATTTATAAAAATTAACTATGTTTTACAAATACTTTACTAAGTTAACTAAGTTTTATAAAGTAATAACTAAGTTTATAAAAAAATTAAGTTTTTAACAATTTAACTAAGTTAACCAATTTAATAGTAATTAAACAATTTTCTAAGAATTAACTAAGCTTTATGAAACTTACTTATTTATAAACATTAACTAAATTTTATAAAAATTTAACTAAGTTAAAGTCTTATAAAAATTAAAAATATTTCTAAATATTATCAAAAGTTTATGAAAAACAAATAAATCTATAAAAAAATCAACTAACTTTAACAAAGTTAATCTAATTAACTAAGTTCTATAAAAATTAACTAAATTTATAAAAATTAACCTAATTGGTAAAACTTTCTAATAAAAATTTACCAAGTTTACAATAATTGACTAATTTTTACAAAAAATAACTATTTTAAGCAAGTTTATAAAATTTGAACAAATTTACAAAAGTTAAACATATTTATAAAAATTAACTATGTTTTATAAATTTTTAACTATTTCAATTAAATTTTATAAAGAAATAACTATATTTTAAGATAAATAAATTTATAATAATTTAATTAAGTTAGCCAAGTTTAGTAAAAATTAAATTATTTTCTAAAATTTAAATAAGTTTTATAAAACATAAAAAAATTCTAAGTTAAAATTATATAAAAATTAAATAAATTTCTAAATTTATCAAAATTTCATAAACGTAAATAAATTTATAAAAATCAACTAGTTTTAACAAATGTTTAATTAAGGTAACTAAGTGTTATAAAAATTAACTACATTAATAAAAATTAACCTAATCTATAAAACTTAACTATATTTTATAAAATAAACTAAATTTTGTATAAATCAAACAAGTTCTCTAAAAGTTAAATAAGTTTTAGAAAACAACAAGGTTTATAAGAATTAATCAAGTTTTAAATAAAACTAAGTTTATAAAAATAACTAAGTTAATAAAATTTAACTAATTTTTATCCAATTTAACCAAGTTTTATAAACATTTGATTAAAGTAACTAAGTTTGAAAAATTTAACCTTTTCAAAAGTAGATAAACATTTGTTACTCCAAAAATCCAGCTTTTGACTTAGTCGAAACCATTTTAAGTAGAGTGCAAGAGAGAAGAATTCCAGCTTGACCTTTCGAAAGAATCGAAGGAATGCTATAGCCAAAGTCTGAAGGCTACAGGACCTTTCGAAGGTATCGAAGGCATTCTACAATCAAGATTCAATTGGGTTCTTACCTTCCTAAGGAGTTGAAGGATTTGAAAGCACCCTTTCGCCTTCAGTAGTCACCTTTTGACTAGGTCATTCCATATACATGATAACCTTTCGAATGAGTCAAAGAAACACCTTTCGAAGACAATGAAGAACAACACTTTGCATACATGCCAAACCTTTCGAAACCAAAGGTTTTTCCTCCATTTAATCCATGCGAAAACAAGCATTGCCTGGGCAACCCCTTCGAAATCCATAATAAGCCTTTCAAACCGGGCGAAGCCAACGTGATCCAGGAGGGTTCCGCATTAAGTCACAAGCAAGAGTTCAAAAGCAACCATTAGTGTCAAAACCAGCGGCACCTGAACATCATCGAAACCATTGAACAAGACCTATCGGCAAAGTCGGAAACACTAACAAGGCAGTACAAAGAACAGAGGCAGAGTCATTCCCTTCCGACAAAGGCGGAAGCATACTTGAGTTATTCGGCAGCCACCTTTCGACCAAGTCAAAAGCATTAGAGTTGAAAGGTGCTAAACCGCATCTATAAATGTGACGCCCCACCTCTATACCCACGCTAGCCAAGAACATTACGGTGAATGCTGTCGACTAGCACGGAGGATAAGGCTGTTGAGGAGCGACCATCCGTGTAATTGCTTTGTGCGAGCATCGATATGTCAGATAGTATAACATGCAATACTTTATCAAGAGGAAATCCGACATACCGACACAAACTCAAAGCTACTACACAGTGGCTATAATATCTTCGGAAACAAATACAGAAATAAACATAACATAAATCATTCACAGATAATTCATATCACAAAGGCGGAAGAAGATATGAATATATAATTAACACATGGAAGTGTATATCAGAGTAGTGGTCAAAAAGATCCACAATAATACAAAAGAATAGCAACACGTGCTATACAAAAGAATACAACAATGAGTCTATATCTCAAGTGTATATAACAAAATAAACTACTAATTTAAGTAGTTTGCCAAAAGTCAGAGAAATCAATCCCAGGGGAGAAGTCAAGCAAAAGCACCTGTAACATCTCGGTCTGACCCGAGTATTATTTAATAAGAAAATAATAAACGGATCAGTCTAACTATAAATATCAGATGAAACGATATAGAATCAGAGATATGACTAAACACATAATAATCACAATGCCAAGCTGTGATATATATAAGTAATTGACAATCAACGAGAGATTAATCAATATCACCAAATCTACACAAGAATCAAAGAAATGTCATACTCCTCATTTCGTTCACCAAACCACAATAAATGACATATTATATCAATGCCAATCACAAAAGTCAATGACACACAAATTAACCAATACACAAATATCGATATAGCTTATCGATGGAAATCACGAAAATTGGTGAAACACAAATTCTAGAAATCATCTCAAGAAATCCAGAAATCACAAAAGTCAATGACACACAAATTCACCAATACACAAATATCGATATAGCTTATCGATGGAAATCACGAAAATTGGTGAAACACAAATTCTAGAAATCATCTCAAGAAATCCAGAAATCACAAAGAGGGGGAGGCCTATCACAAACGGGAGCATAAAGCTCGCCAACACGTGCATCACAAACGGAACGCTAATTCCATGGTTGCTAACCATCACAAATTGAGCCGAAGCTCCACAAACGGCCCGAAGACCATGGGTTGCTACCCCACCAATTTGAGTCGAAACTCCACAAAACGGGGTTTAGTCTCCCTCGCAGACAAAAAGACATCGCACATTGCTAGTCTAAATCACAAAGATAATCGTCATGATCAACGAGAAGTGTCAATTACACTAAGCTAGTAAATATATGAGTTTAGCTTCATGTCCCATAAACACTTGCTTAACTTAAATATTTACGAACAAACTGTAGATCTCCACTAGAGAATTGTCACAAGAGATTCAATCGAACAAGTCCAAGAATTAACCGACGAAGTAAACGCAAGTGTTTCATACCACTCGTTTTACTAGGTCGTTTAATTAGATTTCTCATACGAGTGAGGTAAAGGTTTGTATATACTAATAGATTGGAAAACGGTTTTAGAAACGAGCTTTGTAATTAAAATAGTATTAAAATCGTTTGAGGAAAGAGTGTTTTGATATTTACTACTAGTATAGAAAAACCTTTACATTTTTAAAGTGACAAGTCACAAAGAAGATTGTAAGAACAATCAATCACTAAAATTCACATTCGAAGACATGAATAAAATCCAGAGAAACCGATAAAGAATCCATCGAAATGGATATTCAAAAATCCCTAAAAAGAGTCATCAAAGTCATAATAAATGATAACAACAAATAGGATTATTACGAATCGATTTAAATTGGAATTCTCAAACAAAAAGGCAAGAAGGCAAAATCACAACAGTTTTAGACGTCTGAAACAAGTGGTTCAGACGTCTGAATCTGGAAATATAAAAATTTCCAGAACACGATTCAGACGTCTGAACCAAATGTTTCAGACATCTGAAATAGGCATATTTTAGCCTATTTTCTTTCTGTTTGAAAATAAGCCAATTCAGACGTCTGAAATCCCAAATTCAGACGTCTGAATCTGGGAATAGAAAACTTCCCAGACAATATTCAGACGTCTGAATATCACGTTTCAGACGTCTGAATCTGGGGTTCAGGGCATTCCCTGAACCTAGGCCATAAATGGCCAAACGAATATCAGAAACGACCAATCGAGCAAATGGCGATGACTAAGGAATTACGTCGAACGACAACCCAGCCTAAACGGCTCTTCGATACGCCTCAAATATCAATGTCCAAATATCCATAATAGGATTTCCATAAATTGGAACAAAACACCAAAAATTGGAATATACACCAAATCAATCCAAACCAAAATCAATTGCACATGAATAAACGTTAGGAATTCATACCTAACAATCGAAGATAATTATAGACAAAGATGTGAGATAAAAATCTCACCTTTTTACAAAATCGAACAAGAAGAAGCTTGAAAGCAAATGGAGAATCAACCTCTCTTCAACACAACCCAAATGAGCTTGAATCTAAGCTCAAAACAAGAACATTCCCAAAATTAGGTTTAGGAATTTCTGAAATTGGTAAGAGAATAAGTTGGAGAAGAAGGAGAGAAGCTTACCAATGGGTTCTTCTTGAGTTTGGAGCTAGGAATTTGAAGTTGCAAAAAGGAACTAGGGTTTTGGAGTTTTAATTTCCAATCTCTCCCACCATTATTGCCTTAGAACTGAAAAGAGGAAGAAAATGAGGGTGAATGGAGAAGAGTGGCTCAGTTTTGAGTATAAGTTAAACATAGGGCTGAACCCAAACCCAAACCCAAAGTGAAAAGTAGCAAAAATCAACTTTCTCCAAACATATCGAAGCTTATACTCAAAAAGGTCGCAAACGGCATTTTAAACTCAATGGGAGTGGTCCCGAGTCCTAATACGACCGTATGCAAAAAGTAGCTTTTCGGACTAAATTCCGAGTATTGATAAAATATTTAAATATAGAAATCGATAAATATGCGGGTTGTTACAGACTCCCCTCCTTAAAGAAATTGCGTCCTCGCAATATTAAGAAGAAGATATATATAGTAACAACCATAAAAGTATATTCAACACAAAAGAAATTTGAAATAAAAGGTTCACCTCAAAGAGCACGAGAAAGCAAGTCCGGATGTGTTCGCTCGATGAACTCTTTAGATTCCCAAGAACAATCCTTAGGATTTGAAGACCATTGAACTTTAACAAGCGGAACATCTTTATTTCGAAGTCGTTTGACTTCCGAAGCAATGATACGAATAGGATGCTGCTCATAAGTTAAATTAGGCGAAACTTTAATCTCTTCCACAACACCGGGCTCAAGAATAGAATCGGAATCTCGAAGACATTTCCGAAGTTGAGAAACGTGAAACACATCATGCATAGCAGAGAACTGAGCCGGTAATGATAGGCGATAAGCCATGGAACCAATACGTTCAGTGATAGGAAATGGCCCAATATATCGAGGCGCCAATTTTCCCGATCGGCTGAAACGTACAACACCTTTCATTGGTGAAACACGAATAAACACAAGATCTCCCACAGAAAATTCTAACTTCCTTCTCCGGTTATCGGCATAGGATTTTTGTCTACTCTGGGCTTCTTCCATCCTATGACGAATAAGATCAATCTTTTCTGTAGAATCCCGAATAAAATCTGGTCCTAAAACCAGCTTCTCACCGGTCTCAAGCCAACAAGAAGGAGATCGGCATGCCCTTCCATAGAGTGCCTCGAAAGGTGCCATACCAATACTAGATTGGAAGCTATTATTATAGGAAAATTCAACAAGTGAAATATAATCTTCCCAACTTCCACCAAAATCAAGAACACATGCACAAAGAAGATCTTCAAGAGTTTGATTCACACGCTCAGTTTGTCCATCGGACTGAGGATGATAAGCGGTGCTAAAATTAAGCTTCGTTCCCAAAACTTTTTGAAGACTCTTCCAAAATCTACTAGTAAACAATGGATCACGATCACTAACAATAGAAGTAGGGACTCCATGCAATTTAACAATCTCTTTGATAAAGAGCTTGGCCAAAAGAGGAACGGTTCGGTTAGACCGAACGGGAATAAAATGGGCGGATTTAGTAAGTCTATCAACGATCACCCATAAGCTATCATGACTCGAACGAGAACGGGAAAGGCCATCTATAAAATCCATGGAAATTTGGTCCCACTTCCAAATTGGAATTTCTAAAGGTTGTAATAACCCACCGGGCCTTTGATGTTCGGCTTTAACGAGTTGGCAAGTCATGCAACACTTAATAAAGTTAGCAATATCGAATTTCATTCACTCCCAATAATATAGTCGCTTCATATCCGCGTACATTTTACTACTACCGGGATGAATGGTGAATTTAGAACGATGTGAATCTTCTAAAATATCTTTACGAAGATCACTAATATTTGGCACGATAAGTCTACCAAATTTTCGAATGCCGCCACGAAAATCGATATCAAAGTCCTTCAAACCTTCAATATCAATCTTATCCTTAATGTTTTGGCCAAGAAGTGCCAATTCGGGATCTAGCCTTTGGGCTTCAAGAATGCGGTCTAAAAGAGAAGGATGAGCCTCAAGGCTACATAAAACAAATGATGAGCATAACTCGGATACGCGGTCTCGAATCTCACAAGTGGATAAGATCTCGATATCGTTCCATTCGGATATCATCATAGAAACAACAGCTTGTTGTTTACGGCTAAGAGCATCGGCGACAGATTACCCTTACCGGGAGTATAAAGAATATCAAGATCATATGGTGCAAGAAATTCGAGCCAACGCTGTTGACGCAAATTAAGTTCCTTTTGAGAGAATAAATACTTCAAGGATTTATGATCGGTACAAAGAACAAATTTCTCTCCTAAAAGATAATGACGCCAAATCCGAAGAGCAAAAACAATAGCCGCGAGTTCTAAATCATGAGTGGCATATCTAGTCTCGGCAGGCTTCAATTGCCTAGAAGCATAAGCAATAACACGTTCTCTTTGCATAAGAACGGCACCCAAACCAACGCGACTAGCATCGGTATAAACAATGAAATCCTGATCCCCCTCGGGGATAACAAGAATAGGAGCATCAGAAAGAAGCTCTTTTAATCTCTGAAAAGAAGCTTCACATTTGTCCGACCAAATATATTTAACACTTTCTTCGTCAAGCTAGTGAGAGGTACGGCAATCTTAGAAAAGTCCTTGATAAAACGACGGTAATAGCCCGCCAATCCGAGAAAACTACGAATCTCTGTCACACTCTCCGGTCTCTTCCAATCTTGAATCGCTTCAATCTTTGAAGGATCCACGGAAATTCCGGATTCGGAAATAATATGACCGAGAAACTTCACACGAGATTGCCAAAAGTGGCATTTAGAAAACTTTGCCTTTAATTGATTACTCCTAAGAGTTTCCAACACAATCCGAAGATGTTTTTCATGCTCCTCCTCGGTTTTTGAATACACAAGAATATCATCAATAAAGATGAGAACAAATCGATCGAGAAAGTCTTTGAAAACTCTATTCATAAGGTCAACGAAATAAGCTGGAGCATTCGTTAAACCAAATGGCATAACAAGTCATTCATAAGATCCATAACGAGTACGGAACGATGTCAAAGGAATGCTATCCTCTGCAATACGAAGCTGATGAAATCCAGTAGCTAAGTCTAATTGCGAAAAGACTCTAGCACCACTAAGTTGATCAAATAGGTCATCAATCCGAGGTAAAGGATATTTATTTTTGATAGTAAGATCATTAAGCTTGCGATAGTCAACGCAAAGCCTAAGTGTACCATCGGATTTCTTCACAAAAATAGCCGAAGCTCCCCAAGGCGAGGAACTAGAGCGAATAAATTGCTTCGTCTCCAATTCGGATAATTGTTTACGCATCTCCTCGTTTTCTTTATTGGACATACGATAAGGAGGGCGAGTGATAGGTTGAGCTCTAGGAATGAGATTAATTCTGAACTCAATTGCTCGCTTAGGTGGTAATCCTAAAACGGGCTCGAATATGTCGGAAAATTCACAAACGACGTGAATAAGAGAAATAATATCACCCTCATCATCATCATCGTCATCACGAGGGTTTAAAGAATATAAAGATGTAACCAAAGCAGAATCCGAATCTTTAAGAATAACAGAAACCTGATTAACAGATTGAGAATGTCGAAGATGAATAGTCCGCTCAGGACATAGGATATGAGCTTCATAACGATTAAGCCAATCCATTCCCAAAATCATTCCAAAGCCTAAATAACGCATAACATGCAAATCGGCTAGGAAAGGAAAATCACACAAAATAATCTCGACATCTTTACACAATAAACTGATTGTTGCGGATCCACCAACCGAATTCGCAATTCTCAAAGAAGTCATTAAACACAAAACATCCAAAGAAAAAGTACCAACAAGTTCTTTTGATATAAAAGAATGGGACGCACGCATATCAAAAAGAACTCGAATAGGATGATCACGAAATAAAATAATTCCATCCAGAATAGAATGAGAAATACCTTGGCCACGAGATGTGTTGCCAAGGGCTTGAGCAACATTAAGTTTTCCCTCCTTCTTGCCCTGAATCTTGGGGCATGAAGATATAACATGACCGGGAACTTTGCAGTAGCGACAAGAGAGAGACCTTGGGCACTTGTTCGCATAATGGTCCTTCGAACCACAGTTATAGCATTCCCCACGACCAAAGGAAGAAGTCATTGTCACGGAGGTTGCTTGCTTCCCTTTCTTATTAGGATAGGGGCCTTTGAATTTGTTTGGCCTCTTCTTGTTGTTGTTGAAGCTTGGTTTAGAACCCACCACTTCAACATCATTCTACCTATCCGCCTCTTCAAGACGAAGAGCGATATCAACGAGTTAGTCGAAAGAAACTTCTAATTTTAGAAGTAATGGTTTCTTGAGATTTTTGTTTAAGCCATAGACGAACCTCTGGTTCTTCTTTAAAGGGGTGTTGATGTATTCAACCCCGTATTTAGAAAGTGACTCGAAGGAGGCGACGTAATCAGTCACGGAGGACTCACCTTGAACAAGGTCTATAAATCGTCGAGCCAATGTCACTTTCTCTGCTTCCGGTACAAATTTCAACTCGAAGCGTTCCCGGAATTGCTCCCAGGTGAGATCCGCTTCATTAATCTCAGAAATAAGAAGCTCGTACCAGTCAAATGCTCTTTCTTGGAGCATACTAGAGGCCACCTGAACTCGGTGAAGGTCAATAAGATTCATGCGAGAAAAGATTCGATCGCATGACCTTAGCCAAGCCTGTACTTCAATAATAGTTTCGGAACCTTTGAATGGCTCCCCATCCAAATTAGTGTAATCGCTGCACAAGCGTGCAAATCCCGACTTTGGATGAGTAGGTTCCGGGTTAGCACCAGCTGCTTGAGCATTCGTCACTAAATCAAGAAGCTGTTGAGCAGTCATAAAAATTCCATCTTGGGGTGGAGTGCTAGATGGTACGGCTCTGGGGCGGCCTGGTCTAGACATTTTTCTCCCTTTAGAAAGAAAGAAAAAGGTTATTCACCAAATTCAATATCAAGCAATCTTGATAGATAAACAAGGAATCATAAGGAAAATAGGATGAATCGGTACGAAGACTCGAATTAAATCCTAAAGCACGACTCCTAAGATGGACTTAGGACGATGATCCTTGTTATATTATTCCATATTGTTCCGAAGTTTGGCTCTGATACCAAGCTGTGACGCCCCACCTCTATACCCACGCTAGCCAAGAACATTACGATGAATGTTGTCGACTAGCACGGAGGATAAGGCTGTTGAGGAGCGACCATCCGTGTAATTGCTTTGTGCGAGCATCGATATGTCAGATAGTATAACATGCAATACTTTATCAAGAGGAAATCCGACATACCGACACAAACTCAAAGCTACTACACAGTGGCTATAATATCTTCGGAAACAAATACAGAAATAAACATAACATAAATCAGTCACAGATAATTCATATCACAAAGGCGGAAGAAGATATGAATATATAATTAACACATGGAAGTGTATATCAGAGTAGTGGTCAAAAAGATCCACAATAATACAAAAGAATAGCAACACGTGCTATACAAAAGAATACAACAATGAGCCTATATCTCAAGTGTATATAACAAAATAAACTACTAATTTAAGTAGTTTGCCAAAAGTCAGAGAAATCAATCCCAGGGGAGAAGTCAAGCAGAAGCACCTGTAACATCTCGGTCTGACCCGAGTATTATTTAATAAGAAAATAATAAACGGATCAGTCTAACTATAAATATCAGATGAAACGATATAGAATCAGAGATATGACTAAACACATAATAATCACAATGCCAAGCTGTGATATATATAAGTAATTGACAATCAACGAGAGATTAATCAATATCACCAAATCTACACAAGAATCAAAGAAATGTCATACTCCTCATTTCGTTCGCCAAACCACAATAAATGACATATTATATCAATGCCAATCACAAAAGTCAATGACACACAAATTCACCAATACACAAATATCGATATAGCTTATCGATGGAAATCACGAAAATTGGTGAAACACAAATACTAGAAATCATCTCAAGAAATCCAGAAATCACAAAAGTCAATGACGCACAAATTCACCAATACACAAATATCGATATAGCTTATCGATGGAAATCACGAAAATTGGTGAAACACAAATTCTAGAAATCATCTCAAGAAATCCAGAAATCACAAAGAGGGGGAGGCCTATCACAAACGAGAGCATAAAGCTCTCCAACAAGTGCATCACAAACGGAACGCTAATTCCATGGTTGCTAACCATCACAAATTAAGCCGAAGCTCCACAAACGGCCCGAAGACCATGGGTTGCTACCCCACCAATTTGAGTCGAAACTCCACAAAACGGGGTTTAGTCTCCCTCGCAGACAAAGAGACATCGCACATTGCTAGTCTAAATCACAAAGATGATCGTCATGATCAACGAGAAGTGTCAATTACACTAAGCTAGTAAATATATGAGTTTAGCTTCATGTCCCATAAACACTTGCTTAACTTAAATGTTTACGAACAAACTGTAGATCTCCACTAGAGAATTG